>JAXCMG010000089.1:3661637-3778642 GCA_034642415.1 Podarcis siculus | reverse complement strand
TGTCTTCATTTATTCCACTAGTGGGTGGGGAGGGAATAGCCACGCAACCAAATGGAAACAAACACGTGCTCTTGCACATACTGAATATGTAAACTGAACAAAAAATGTTTGTTTTTAGCAACAGCCAAAAAGGCACAATTCAGCCTAAAAAGGCTTTCTTTGTCCTTGGCCATTTGAACACTTTACCACCTCCTAAGCGTGTTTTCATTCTTGGGAGATGCTCCCCCACCGATGTGTCAAGCTTCCAAGAATGTGTGCTCAGAATTACATTCGTGTAATGCCTCCTTGCACGCTCACCTTTCTCTCTGGGGGGCTGGTGCAGCATCAGCAAGGGGTTAAAGGAAGGAGCAGTTCATCCTCTGACCTACATACCTTTCCTGCATATAGGGCACTACTGGAAGTGGGGAAGAGAGGGGATTACAGCAAAGGAAACCTCATCCTTGCTGGGCCAGAACTGAGCAGGCATAAACAATGGCTGTTCTTCCAATGAGCAGCCCATGCTTTCTCCACACCATTTGTGCTCCCACTGGGCTTAGCCTCCCTGCTACACAGCGGAGCATACAGGCTAGTGGATCTTGGAACAAGACAGTAACTGCAAGCAACTAGACAAGGACAACTTGCCTAATCCTTTGCTGTCAAAGGAAGCAAGGAGCACTCAAGAGTGAGAGGGGCAGGAGTGATCTGCTTCTGTCACCAGCTCATGAAGCAAACAGGAACAAGATGAAGAACAAGAACAAGGGATGGTGAGCTTCAGGCCCAGGGTCCCATCCTGAAAAGCCTTGGCAACACTGCAGAAATAGCAGTGATCATATTTTGGAAAACAGCACCAGGAAACTCTTTCAGGTGGTTCGTAGTCTAACAGAACCACCTTTGACATTGGGGGTCTGGTGAGGACCACGAGATCTGCTGCAAATCAACCTCTCCCAACCCCCTTGTAAACAATACTCTAGCCCAATAGCAGACATGACTAAAATGCCAAACTTCACAGCATGGCCTCACAGCTGCAGGAGGCCGAGCTCTGGAAAGTAAGGAAAATACAGTCGTTTAGAAGCTAGATAGAGAGACTGTAAGCCCATGCTTGGAAAATGCATGTGAGTATAATTTTTTTTTGTTTTATTTCTATGCCAGTTTATATTTTTAGGGAAAATCTCCAAGCGGTTGAAAAAAGTCAACGCAACGTAACAGAAAACTAAAATATATCTTAAAAGATTGCAAAATAAAAACATTAAAATGTTTTAATTCATCTATAAGTTTATCCAAGTCCATCTTTTGAATGTTAACTTCTGAAGCTTGGTTTAATTCCCAAAGCAGTGTCAAGTCATATATATGGTTTTGCTACTATGACTTCAACAAAGCCAGCACATGTATGAACGACACTCATCCCTTACTTCAAAAGGGAAGGGACACGAAACACAAGTTGTCCGATTGCAAAGTCCCCTTCAGAGTTTCCCTGGAGCCACCAGCCGCGGCACTGCATCATAACCTATGTATCAGGGATCAACCGGGAAAGGGGTGAATAGCATTTATTGAATCTCTATGCAGATGACACAATCTGCATGATCTCTAATCCTCAAAAAACCATGCAAATTTTGAAGAATGAACTACGTAATACACATTTGAGAAGGTAGGTCTTAAAAAGAATGGTAATCCATCCAAGGGAGTATTAGTCTCAATGGACAAATGGAGCATCTCTGAAGGGGGTTCCACCCTATAGAATATGAATGTACATGCAGCAAGAGTCCAAAGAGCATTTCCGATTGGTTGGGAACTGGAGTGTAATTTTGGAACAGTTGGTAACAGTAGCTAACAAGTTACCTTTTTCTACAGTGCAAACAGAAGAACTTGAGGGACCTGCCATTGAGGCACCGGGTAGGATTTCTTGAATTTAAAGTACAGTTCCTGCATGGGAAGCTTTATAGGAAAGGACAAGGGCTGGGGCTCAGCCCCGTAAGGGCCAGGGGGCAGCAGATACAGACCCACAAGGAGGGTGGCAGCATTCATCGCCTGCCACTCCTGCCTCCTCCTCACCTTAAGGAGTTTGTGGAAAGAGCACATTTGTCCCTAGAAGCAGGGGCATCTCTCCCAGAGGCTAGTGGTGGCAGGTAAGAGGCGGAGGCTGGATGCAGCACTCCCAGCATCATTCACAGCCCACACCCGGAGCCTCCATCTGCTGTGGCCACTGCGGCACGAAGCTTCCAGCCTCCGCCTCTTCCCCACAGGAGGAGCCGTCCTCCAGCAGCTGCCCGTCTCCTCCAGCCCTGCCACCCTCCCTAAAACTCTGGGAAAGGGGGGGCAGCGGAAGGAGCTTTGCACCGGATATGTAAGACAGCCCTGCGAAGAAGCTCTTGAAGTAAAGTTCTGTGTCTTGGTTGTACTGTAAAACAATGCTCAAGTGTGTCCTGTTGCTCAAGAGTATAAGTGTGTTACAAAAAGGCGTTTGCAACCCTGCTATACTTTATACGGGAAGCCCTCCCTGTAGGAAGGCAAAGCAGTGGGGTGAAGGAGTGCTTTGCCACGCTCCTCAGAACCTGGCAAAACGGGTGGAGCCCATGGCTACATTCAGACTCCAGAAAATTCGAAGTAAAAAAAAAAGAAAGAAGAGGCCAGCTATTGGAGAATGCAATTTCTTCCAACATTTGACATGCCATACAGGAGACAAACGATACCAGTGCTAGCAACTCCTGAGCTTAAGGCTAAAAAAATTGCCATCCGCCCACAAAGGGAGCTTCAGAAGTCTTTGGTGATTGGCATCCAGAGTTTTGTCTTTCTCCAACGTGAGACATGCCATACAGGGGACAAGCCATACCAACACTCGTTCTATAGAGCAGGAACTTTGATATTGCCACACCTATCATCGCAAGGTGAATGCTCACACAGCAACCTTCCCCAGTCACAGAAATGTAGCTAAGCAGGGAAGGGAGGGCCATGGGCAGAGGGGGCCATGGGTAGCTCCCCTAAACACTTGATTTTCAAAAAAGCTCAACTTTGGTCTGCCTCAGGCCACTGGCAAGAGCTGCTACACAGCTGCCCAATCAACAGCCTTTGCAACTAGGCTGCAACCGAGAAAAATGGGAACGGCTATTCCACCTGCTCACCTGAGCAACAGCAACTATGTTACCTGAAGCTTCCATTCCAGCTGGCTATTAGCGCACCTGATTTGCACCTAACACTTCATTTCAGTCTCCCATTACTACTGACCTTAAGGACACTCAAGTGTGGGTGGGTTACACTTTGGAGAGGAACAAACCTTTTAACATATACACGCAAGGTCATTAAGTTTCCTTGAAAAGGTTAATAGCAAATACTGCCGCATGCAATATTTGATGCCAGAGATTTAAAACTGTAGAGCATAATCAGTCTGTGTGGCACTTTATGTATAGCAAAAAACTGACGTGAGAAGCTACAAGTCATAGTAGCTGAACAAGGGTACCCAACATGGCATTTTTTAATTTTTAGCACAGGTGTTTTATGTAGCATCTCTGTACAAAAGAGCTGCTTTAAAGTTTTCTTCGAAGTTAGCAAAAACCTTCATTCTTTTTCATTTGCTGGTGGAACCAAAATGCAGGTGGGGTTGTGATAAATTGCACCACAGACCCCACCCATGCAATCAGCTTCTGTTTGTCCCAACAGCTGGGTAACAAGTTTATATTGCATTTTCCCAGAATAGGTACAGCAATTCATGATTTTTTTAAAAGTAACAAAACATTACTTTCTTCCCAATCTCATAGCTTCCAACTTAAGATGGTAAGAGAAAGTATTTTTTTTCAGTACAGCAGTTAAGAGTTTTAATGTATTATTGTCAATCTTTTGGGAGGCTGTTCTCCCCCTCACCCCAAAACAAAACATGAGTACTTCAAAAACTCTGGGTGAAGCTGCTTCAGATTCTGGTTTAAAAGCTGCATTGGCTTGGATATAAAGCATGCTTCTAAGGTCTAAGATTAAAGCAATATTTACAGAAATATTTCAACTTAAAAGCTTGCTTGAATAGTTTTGTCTTTTCTGTTCTGACTGCTTTCATGCCCAGCTAACAAAAAGTTGGGTGGGATTCAAAAGGGAGGGAGGTAGATCAGGATTACAGCAGCTTTTCACTATCAAGAAAAAAAAAGCCATGAATGTTCCAAGTGGTAAATTATCCTTTTTAATGTTGTGTATAATCTGGCCAAGAATGTTTGACTGGAGCCCTCTTGCCTCTTACAAAAAGATATTTTCATCTATTTACAAGACTGTTAATGTTGCATTGTTTCCTGCAGCTGCATGACCACACAGCAGCCAGCATTAAACTACGATTTGAAAAGCTCACCCCAACCCCTTCCAATCATTTTTTTCGCTTTTCAACTAGATATTTTTAAGGCTTCTTTGCTCCAACGAATTTAGTTCCCTACAGGTAAAGCTACCCAATTCTTGCATGGGGTATTCATGGGTTACTTAAAGCATGTCCCAACCAGCTATATAGATGGTTATATACCTTCCCAACTTTTCCTGCAGGTTTCCCATACAGCTGAAACCAGCAACTGGCACCAGACCAGAACTTGCTTTTATCCTTCTCCCTCCCACTCATTTTTCTTCTACAGTTATATACCCTTGATTTTATAGGTTTTAGGCCCAAGGCATGCAATTCCCATCAAACCAGTTTAGGTTCTCTGGTAGCTATAGAATTTCAGAAAACCTATCATCCTACTCCTGGTGGTAAAACTGATGTTGCTTCAGAAGGGGATCCCAAAGAAAACAAGCTGCTATTGTTATCTGCAGTTTGTTTAAAAAACAAACACAATCTTGAGTAGTGAATAGAACAAATGTTGAAAAGATAGAAAAAAAACCAGTTGCTGTAATTCCCAAAACAGTTTTTAAGGTATCAAACCAACAACTCCCAAGTTCTAGTTCCCTATTCTCTCATTAAATATTTCTTAAAACAATCTCCTTCAGGATTGTCAGTGCAGAAAAATAGGGGGGAAACCTGAATACTGGAGGTAGAAGCTCCTACACTTTCCAGTCTGCAAAAAAAAAAAAAGCAAACCTCTATTTTACTCTCCTTGCTGAAACCTAATCTGATTTGGCTTGGCTTCAAACGGAATAGGAAAGGGTAGGGGGAAAATCCTGCATTCTTATGTGGTTATTGCTGTACTTTTAATTTAATGTAACATCCCAAAACCATGAAGCTCTTATTTTCATTTCAGAAGCTGCAAATCTTTTCAAACGCCACAACCCGACCCCGCCCTTCCTTCTCGAGATGAAGCATTTTTAAGCTATTGAAGCAATGACTCCCAAGTTCCAGTCCCCTATTCCCTCAAGTATTTCTTTAAAAATTCAGAACAGCAAGTGCAGAAGGGGGAGGAAAAAACTCAATACTGGAGAGACAGGAGCTACTTATAGAGAGCCTGCAAAAAAATAAAACCCCAGCAAGCCTCTAGTTTACTCCTTGCTGAAACAAATTTATCAAGCAAGAACAAGGGGAGGGAAAAAAATCCCTGTATTCGCTCAGAACCGGAAAGTATAGTGCTGATATCCCCACGGTCGCAGTTTCAATCCCCATATGGGGCAGCTGAATATTCCTGCATTGCAAGGGCTAGATGACCCTCCTTATTTAATTTGCTAGAACATTATAATCTAGAACCAGACCCTAGAGCTCAGGCTTCCTAGCAAAAGCTATTCAAACCCCACCAGCACCCAGCCTCCACCCTTTCTCCCCGCAGCAAGAAATGAGCGTCTGCGAGGCTTCCGCGCCTTTTTATACCCAACGCCCGAGCGCCTCCATCCAATCACGAGCGGCGAGGGTGGGGCTGTGCTCACTGCGCCTGCGCCGTTGTCTCCGGGACGGGGGGGGGAAACAAACCAAAACAAACCAGGCATCGAGTTGGACAGCTTTGTCTGAAAAACGTCTCGCGAGGCGGAAGGGGGAAGGACCCCGGCGCTCGCGCCGAAATTCAAGCGCGGGGAGGAAGAAACCGCCGTCGCCTCAGGTAAGACTCGCGGCTCCTCTGCTTTCCGAGGAGCCGGAATACAGAAAGATTACCTCACGCCGAATGTGCAATAATAATAATAGTAAGTGCAACTTGAAAACGGCCGCCTCATGTTTGCGCGCGCGCGTGTGCCTGTGTCGTGTGAACTGCGGAGGGACATCCGTGTTTGGCGACCCTCGTGACGCGCGTCTATGAAGGGCGCTCCGGCGTGTGACAGGGTTGCGGGGTAAACCAAGTAAGGGAACGGATGCGGGGATTTGTCCTGCTGCGAGCAGCCCTTTCTTTAATTTAATACAAAAATAAGTAAAAAACTGGCCAATTCTGTCCCAGATAACACGGTTCTGCGTCCCCCCTCCACTCCCCATGGGTGTAGCGCGGGGCCCCCAAACCAATCAAAATCAATACAAACCTGAGGTTCTGCCCACCCAATGAAAGTCCTGGCTACGCCGATCCTCCCCCCACCCAATAAATCCTAGCTACATCCATGCTGCCCCCCCCCAAAAAATAAATTCTGGCTATGCCCATGCTGCTTCATCAAATAATAGGTCCTGGCTACAGCCATGCTGCCCCTCCAAATAATAAATCCTGGCTACGCCCATCCTGTCCCCCAAAATAAATCCTAGCTACATCCATGCTGCCCCCCTCAAATAAATTCTAGCTATGCCCATGCTGCCCCCCCCATAATAACTCCTGGCTACATTATTCTTATTCTTGTTATTGTTATTATTGGATTTATATACCGCCCTATACCTGGAAGTCTCAGGGCTGCCCCCTCCCCCGCAAAATGATAACTCTTGGCTATACCCATACTGCCCCCCCCCCAAAAAATAATAACTCCTGACTACATCAATGTTGTCCCTCCAAATAATAAATCCTGGCTACCCCCATGCTGCCCCCCACCCAAATCCTGGCTACAGTGGCATGGCTGGTTGGCTCTCATTTATGAGTGCCACCTCTGTGGCTGGATTGAAGCTGCAATCCTAAGCACACCTAAGATAGAGAAAGAGGGTGTAGCATCGCTCCAAAGGTGGGTAGCTCTGTTGGAGCGTTGTGCTGACAACGCCAAGGTTGCAGGTTCCGTCCTTGGGTGGGACAGCTGCATATTCCTGCACTGGAGGGGGTTGGACTAGATGATCCTCAGGGTCCCTTCCAACTCTGATTCTATGGGATGAGAACGTCTGCCTGATAACCCAAACACCCATGAAATGCGGCAAAGCACCAGCAGATCTGTGACACCTCGGTGCAGAACAAAAACAATTTCTGTTGAATTGCGGCACTTGGGGCTTGAGTACACATGGCAACGATCCAGAGGCCCACAGTTTCCTGTGACAGGCAGCTGTTTGAGGCATTTCACCTCAAACTGGCTTCGGAACCTTGGAACCTGCGGTGCAGCCTCTACACAGGTGACAGCTTCATTAAATGTTATTGTTGTATTTATTAGAGTTATATACCACCCTTCATAAGATCTCAGGGCAGTTCACGGAATAAAATATAGGATAAAAATAAGTAAATCAAAACAGCAAAACATCCTCTGAGGATATCCCTACCCCGCTCTCTAGTACATACAGAGCAAAGTAAAAATGCTTTTTGAAAGGCAGGGAAACCGACCTTGCTGCATAAATCTCAAATTAGTTGCAGTGTGTGTTGATTTCTCCTGTGCAACATTACTGTAAAGTTAAGTCCCAGTGTGATTGCAATGCTTGCCATCTCATGCTTGTCACTTGCTGCGTTGTGCCCAATAGATTCTTACTTTATTTATTTCATAAAATTTATACACTGCTTGATTGTGAAAAACCTTCAAGCGGTTTACAAAAAGGTAAAAACAATAAATGAAAGAAAAATGGGAAAGATACAGAAAGTTAAAATACTAAAGCCGATTAGAATTCACTGTTCAGATTTCTAAGCATCTGGGTAGGATCCATGAAGTATGCGTGTTTGTAACTGACAGAATTATGACTCAAAATACAATTATGAATCAAATGCTTTCTTTCACAGGTTAAACAGTAGGTTTGCCTGGAATCTCCAGGGAGAGCAATCAAAATGTACGTAAAATCAATTGTGCTCGAGGGGTTTAAGTCTTACGCTCAACGGACAGAAGTGAATGACTTTGACCCATTGTTCAATGCTATTACTGGCTTAAATGGAAGTGGCAAATCAAACATCCTGGACTCCATCTGTTTCTTACTGGGCATTACCAATCTATCACAGGTGAGTATATGCCTTAGACATCTACCGGCATCAATATTTCCATTCCTTGTTCTTTGGTGAGCTTAAAGTGTTTGTAACAAATGCTAGTATATTACACATTCTTCTGATTAGAGGAAAACTAAACAAATAATTGCCTATTTTACGGTGGTGGAATGGTGATGACTGGGCATACACTGAGTGCAGAATTTCAGGCAGGGAATCTCTTCCAGCCCAGTCTGGGGATTCAACTCTTAGACCTTCTACATGCCAAGCAGATGCTCTGTCACTAAACTACAACCCTGCCCACTGACAGTGCAATCTGAAGGAAAACAAAAACAAGCAGGGTATTTGGTCCTTAACCTGTCTTTACTCCATGTATAACTAAACATAGAATTTTGTACTGCTTATAATTATGACTAGCTAGGGGTACAAGTCCATTCTGGCAGCAGCACTTACTGAAACTTGTCCTGTATGTTTGCCTATGAACTGTTTGAGATAGAACCTAAAACTCAATTCTGATTTGCACTTGTGGCAGTTCAAGTTGTTTGTGGATCACTCACTTAAAACTATACAAATATTGGCTGGATTCTTCAGTAAAACTACAGCACCAATAGACATAATTTCCAGTCACGTCTGATTTTTTGTATTCCAATTCACTGTGGGAGTTAGGACAAATACTCATTGGAATTATCCAACATGCAGTGCTAAACCATTTTATAGACTTTTTTGAGCTATATATAAAGCTTCCCACAAATTTCATCATAAGATTGATTTTTTTTTTAAAAAAGTGTGTTTTCCTCCTAAATCTTGTATAAACATTGTGAATGATGGCCAAAACAGTTAACTTCCAACTAAGTGTTTTAGACACAACCCTATAGCCTAAGCATGCACTCTTGTTATCAATTGAAAATTATTGCCCTTTTAATGTTTTTCAGGTGCGAGCTTCTAACTTGCAAGATCTGGTTTACAAAAATGGCCAAGCTGGGATTACCAAGGCTACAGTATCGATCACTTTTGATAATTTTGACAAGAAGCAGAGTCCATTCGGGTTTGAGATTCATGATGAGATTACAGTCACAAGGCAGGTGAGCAATAGTTAGGCTCTGTAAAGGTATATTCTGAAATCCTTTGTTTATTTGTTTTTGGCATATGTAGCTGCACATGCCAAGCAGTCTAGATGCTTGAATACAGTAACATCAGACTAGAAGGAAAATTATGCTTTGGTACATAATGAACCCTTGTTTCTTCTCAAGGTGGTGATTGGAGGCAGAAATAAATATCTAATCAATGGTGTGAATGCAAGTAATGCTCGAGTACAAGATCTCTTCTGCTCTGTTGGACTGAATGTCAATAATCCTCACTTTCTTATTATGCAGGTAAGCATATATTATCAATATAATCATTTTTCTTCTTATTGTGTTGGGTTTTTTAGCAGGCAGGAACTCGGTCTTTTAAAAAATAACTAGGGTGCAGTCCTAAGGCTAGATCTGTTGGGATGAGCATGATTAGGATCCAGCAGATCTCCAGCTGTTTTTTTTAAAAAATGGAATGGGATCTTGCAGATTCTGAGGAAGTCCTCTCTGGGCTGCATGTTTTATTATTATTATTGTGATTAATCACCTTTTGCACAGTTGTCTCAAGGCAATATACAATAGAAGCAGTAAAGGCCCCAGTTAACACAAAAAAACAGCTGATACATTAAAGGTAAAACTAAAATAATGCAAAATAGTTATGGAATCAACCAGTTAATGAATTGATGTGCCCTCTGCCAGGGACTCTCAATCTTTCCAGTTCTTAATTCTTGTAAGGACTGATGATGACACTGCTTGGTTCAGAATACTATTCTTGCCTGTAACTTCGTGCATTCCACCTCCACTTCCCTGAAATCTGCCCAGTGTTTGCTATTTTTAGGTCAGTGGCTCTTCGACACAAACATTAAAAGTCTGCTATGTATCTTGATGCTAATAAGTAATAAAAATGATATCTTAAAATTACATGAGATGTTACTGATTGATTTTCATTCTGTATTAGGGACGGATTACCAAAGTTCTGAATATGAAGCCTCCAGAGGTAAGAACGCTGAAGCTTTTTCATTAGTGTTTCCTTTATTCATTTTGGAATTGATTCTTTCTTTAGCCTGAAATTGCAATAACAGTTTTTTGTTCTAGATTTTGGCTATGATTGAAGAAGCAGCTGGCACTAGGATGTATGAATGCAAGAAAATAGCTGCCCAGAAAACCATTGAGAAAAAAGAGGCAAAACTTAAAGAAATTTGCACGGTACTAGATTTTTATAATAGATTTTTATTTATTTTGGGAAGTTTGCTTTTCAGATATGGATGGCTGCTAAAGTTCCTCAAGGCGTAGATTAAGAGGAATGAAATGAGCTTTGACTCTGGTCCTGTCTGTCTCTTTCCTTAATGACCAATTTGGTTTTATTTACTCTTTTTAATTTAATTTTTCAAAGTCCATTGCAGATGTCCCATCCACTGAAAGTATGGTGGGAGCATTTGGAAAATTCAAAATTGTTCATTCTGTACTTTGTTCACAGATTTTGGAGGAAGAAATCACACCCACCTTGCAGAAACTGAAAGAGGTATTTCCCGTTTAAAATGAAAAAAATGTTTTACATTGCAAACCAAGGCATGTTTAAAGGTAAAGGGACCCCTGACCATTATGTCCAGTTGTGGCTGACTCTGGGGTTGCGGCGCTCATCCCCCTTTACTGGCCGAGGGAGCTGGAGTTCGTAAACAGACAGTTTTTCCGGGTCATGTGGCCAGCATGACTAAGCCACTTCTGGCAAAACCAGAGCAGTGCACAGAAATGCCATTTACCTTCCCGCCACAACGGTACCTATTTATTTACTTGCAGTTTGACATGCTGTTGAACTGCTAGGCTGGCAGAAGCTGAGACCAAACAACAGGAGTGCACCCTGTTGCGGGGAAATGAGGCCTGGAAATGAGACGATATGGTAGACCTTTCCTTGACGTGAACTAGTTTGCAAACTGCATCACTTTCTTACTATTCATAATGGTTTTAGTAAATGTGCTTCATTTTTCTAGTTTTCCTCTGAAATTCTTACATTCTCAATATACACTGCAGAAATATATTCTTGGAATCCAGTAATTTGTAGGTTTTTAAAAAATAGAACTTCTGTTTAAATAAATGTGTTGGCCATGTTTTCTAATTTAATTACGCTGTTTCATCATAGCTGTTATTTCTGGTTATAGCTTATATTTCTGCTTGTCCTTTCCAGGAACGATCCTCCTACTTGGAATACCAAAAGGTCATGAGAGAGATTGAACACCTGAGTCATCTGTACGTTGCATATCAGTTTGTGTTGGCTGAAGAAACCAAGGCACGTGCTGGTGATGTGCTAAAGGAAATGGAAGGGAACATTGTAAAAGTCCAGGAAGAGATGGTTGAGAATGAGAAGAAAGTGAAGGAACTTGGCACAGAAATAGCCGAAATGGAAAAGAAAAGGGATAAAGTAAGACCAACTAAACTGCTGCCGTTAATTCTTGCATTAAGCACATTTTTTAAAAGTTTTTTGTGTCTTGATTAAACAAAGAATTCCAACATGTGAAGTACATTATATTGACCATTTCCATATCACTTGGAAATTACATTTAAAGGCGTAACACTTGATAAGAAACCCGCACTATTTGGTTAACTGAATAACTCAGATGTTGTACATCAGAAGTAGAGCTTTTGGTATGAGTTCCCTGATGGCCTTTCCACGGGCGGTATCTTAGATAACTGGGATTAAAGAAATTGGATGGTTGAATTTGAGGCAAGAGGGTATCAAGATAAGAAACCTTTTTATAGTCTTGGTGCTTACAGCAGACATAGAAGATAATTTTGGAAGTTGAAGCTGACAATTTCTTCAGCGAATCCTGTCCTAAAGCATGGTGCTGTGAACACTGTTTGGCTATAAATGGAACAATTCGTATACAGCAAAGTATGCACTTGTTTATAGCACAGTTGGTACAGAGATATTCACCAAGCAAAGCTGTTAGTATCAAATAATACATTTTTAAAAAATGCATCTCTTAGGGGGGTGGGAATTTGATGGCCCTCTGAGAATAAAAGTTGCTGATTACCCCCAAACACAGCCTATTACTTTCCCATTCCTTTCTACTTTCTGACAGTACATCTACTATCCACACCAGACAAACTTTCTAAAAAGAGATTGCAGTGGAAATGTGGAAGAATTGTAAGCAAGGAGAGGAGGTGTAGGTGGCCTTGTGCAATTAACCCTTCATTTAATGCTGACTTAGTGCTTGTAGAAACACTCCTATTCTTGGAGATGGTCCAGCTGTGGGTTGATTGCTGGCCTGGATCATGGGATTCCTAGACCCAGGTGATGGTAGTACTATAATCATGTCAGGTACAGGTAGCTGAGTCATTAAGTGTCTCCTGCATGGAGCAGAAAAAACCATAGAGCTTGAGCAAGGAAGGGGGAGCTTTGAAGCAGACCTACACTGTTGCAGGTCCTGCATCGCTGTCTGGACTGAGATCCAGTGTTAGAAACTCAGATATATAAGCTAATCACCAAATGGTACCTTAAACCTAGGTTATGGTTACCACAGGGGAATGTTTAGGTACACCTCTTTTTTTTCCTTTTTGCTGTGAAAATTATTTTTCATTTCATTTTTATATCCCATATTTTAAAGAAAAATTTTGCAGCTGTTTACAACACATTAAAACATCAAATAAAACAATCCAGAATATAACAAATTCAAGCTTCAAGGAAAATAATTCAGATCCTTCTCTAAGTGACATTTTGCTTTCCCCATATTTATTTATTTATTTACCTACTCTACTACCGCTGGGGCTCCCTATAGCAGGAAGTGGGTATTCTGTCATCTGGTATTTTGCCTGGTAAAAAGCAAGGAGTTATTGGTTGTTTGGTTAGTATTCTATGTTAAGGCTTGATTATTGTTTGCTTGTCTATTGTGCAAAGGAGGAATTGTTTAATCGTTGGAGGGATTCTATACCCTTGTGTGTGTGTGAAGCCATTTTGCTTCATAAAATTCAGCCTTTCTCCACTGGTGGTCTGTATTTGCTTCAGAGATCCTTAACAAAGAACCATTTTGCCTCTTCTCAGCACACTTGCAAATACACAAAACACGTAAGTTAACGATTGATACTTTAAAACATTTGCAGGAATTTAGTGGTGTTCTCCATTCACTAGAAGAAGCTCTTGCAGAAGTTCAGAGAACAGATACTAAAGTGCAAAGCACGCTTGACATCAAAAAGCAAAACTTGCAAAGTGAAGAAGAAAAGCGTAAAGGGCTGGTTAAATGCATGGAAGAGGTAAGCAAAGAACACTTTGTTAAATTATACACTCTTGTCTTCTCTTTCCCCTTACATTCTCATGTGCACCCCCAATCTGTTTACTCTTGTACATTTTGGTAATATGCATTATGTACTTCTACAAGTACTTGTGTCATAGAAATATATCTTAACATTTGTAAAGGTAACATAAGGGAGCTGGGACTGCTTCATGATTGCCGATACTGTGTCCCACAGAGGCAGGGCACTAGGTTGGGAATCGAACAGTGCAATCCTGCACATGTTCAGTTGTATTTGTTTCCTTAAAAGGCTGTTGCCCTGTGAACAATTACAATGCCCCATTGAAACCAGTAGAAATTATGCGCGGGTACTTTGAAGATGGGGGTCAGGGTCTTGTCAATCACAGATTCTGCCTTGGTGCCCTACCAAAATTGGTGGACGAATTGTGCAGTTCTTTGGATCCAGGCAATGTAAGATTAAATGTGACTGATGTAGATTTGGTAGGGTAAGTGCCTTTAAAAAAAAAAAAGTTTGATGAACTTTTTCTGGTCAATTGCATCTAATTTTTGTGGGCTTCTGTATGCTTACAATTTGTATACCATTTTACATTTTCTTGTAGGACTCTAAAGCTTTAGTCTCAAAGGAAAAAGAGGTAAATAAGATTACGGATGCACTGAGTGCTCTACAGGAGGCAAATAATAAAGAGATGGAGGCTTTGACTGCAGCACAGCAGCACTTCAATGCTGTATCTGCTGGTCTGTCCAGCAATGAAGATGGGGAAGATGCTACTTTTGCTGGACAGATAATGGCTTGCAAAAACGATATGAGCAAAGCAGAAACAGAAGCAAAACGAGTAAGAATTGATCTTTGCATCTTTTGGAGAGGGTGGGAATCCTTAGCCCAGGCTTCCTCAACCTCAGCCCTCCAGATGTTTTTGGCCTACAACTCCCATGATCCCTGGCTAGCAGGACCAGTGGTCAGGGATGATGGGAATTGTAGTCTCCAAACATCTGGAGGGCCGAAGTTGAGGAAACCTGCCTTAGCCTTTAAAATGACAAATATATTGTGTTATGAACATCTGTAGGATTGCAACTTAGGAGGGCAGTGACTTCCTATGAAGGCAAAAGCAACAATAAACAAGCATCCTGCATTCACCTCTGCTAGTGACAGAGGTGACTTTTTCTTAAAAGCCAATTCTTACTTCAAGCACTTTTCCAATCCAACTCATTTTGGAAAATACTATTCTGGAGTGCAGATGCTAAATAATTTGAGTAGATGTAGATGTATGGCAGATAGAGAAGCAAAAGTACCTCTTTTATTTTTATTTTTTATTTTATCTTACTGCCTTTTAGCATTTTTCAATTCTTGATAGCTGTTTATCAGTATTACGCATATGTATAGTTAAATTTATATTAGGGATAAATGAGGATGTGTATTAGAAGGTGATGGACAGAAGATAAAGGGGCCTATTTAAGAGACAGGGTGGGAGGCTAAGAAAGGGTGATGCTCTCCTAGGTAAGAGCTAGGATAAAATAAAATGGTGATAGAGGCCTAGATAGATAGATATATAGATAGATAGATTGTATGATATGTTGAAAAGTTAACAAAATTGAAAGAGAGGAAAATACCTTTCTCCCTTTTGGAAAACAGTGCAAACTAAACAGCTCCTGAAAAGAAGTAGAAGCGTGTGAACATAGGGGGCAGAAATGATTATCAAACTTCTGCACATGCTGTAGTGAAGTTAAATGTTACAAATATTTCTTATCCTACTGTGGAGAAAGTCTCCTTATCAGGCAAAATATATTGTCTTATCCCTATTCTTCACTCTGGGCCTGCCATCCCATTTTTTGTTAAAGCAATGTAATGGAACAACTGCTTTTTTAAGCAGATTATAATCAATCACTTTATTTGCATGCCACCTTTCCAAAGTTAAAACCATGCTAAAGGCATCTTACAACATTTTTTTAAAAAACCACTTGATTACAAGCATAACAAAAGTAGTCATAAATAAATAAAACATTGAAAAATATGTATCCAGTCAAATCAAACAATTTCTGAGTAACTAAATCATAAGATATGAAATAAAGATACAATAGTAACAGCTCCCACCGCAACAAAAAATCCTAAACACTCCAGCCCAATCATGCATATGTCTTGGCTGTAAGCTTCACTGATGCTTCTGAATAAAGCTTGTGTACGTTTGCAGCCTATATTTTGTGGTTCTAGTGTAAAAAGCCTGATTAATAACTTCATGTTCATGGCAAGGCGAGAGAATGCTTCCGTATAAGCAAGGTTCCTAGACTTTTGAATTTTCCTTGCAGGCTCAGATGAAGCTGAAACATGCTCAACAAGAGCTAAAGACCAAACAAGCTGAAGTGAAAAAAATGGATGCTGGCTACAAGAAAGATCAAGACACCTTTGAAGCTGTCAAAAAGCAGAAAGAGAAACTAGAAAATGAAATGAAAAAACTCAACTATGAAGGTTAGCCTAGGACTAGGTGATTGAATGGTTGGGAGTAGAAGGAATGAGGAAACAATTTATGGAAGTGTGAATATAGAAGTTAATGTCTGGATACTACTGAGAACGGAGGTAGCCCAGAATTGCTTGTGAAATTCAACGAGGCTTTTGCTTGTGATGCACAGGTGTGTATTTAAGAAACTGCTATCCAGCAGACTTTTGGTGAACAGCCAAAGTTGGACAAGATGTGAGCCAGACATAGAAGAGTGCAGACATGCTAATGTTCATGCATATGCGTTAGCACATGCTAACATGTGCCATGAGTTTGAAATGCAGTCACATGGGACATGGGCCACCTACATCTTGTGCCTATGTTTAAAATCCCCCCTAGTAATTTGTGGCACCTATCAAGGCTCCTACCAGTTTCGCACATTTTGGGTGTTGTATTATTTTAGTTAGGTATGGGCTGTGCATTTCCTCCTAAACAGCTTCATTTTGAAGTTATGTAAACTGGGTTCTTTTATATATATATATATATATATTTCTTGGTGGTTCTAGAGAAAAAAGAAGAGACCCTCTTGGAAAAACAAAGGGAGTTGTCCCGCGTGGTTAACCGCTTGAGAGAGTCCTATGAAAGGTTAATGAGCAAGTTTCCCAACCTACGCTTTGAGTACAGGTAAAATTACAGACTCATCTGTTCCATTAAAATGTCCTATTTTCAAACATGGAAGCTGAGAAAAAATATTCTGATTTTGGATAGAATTGCAGTGCTTCAGTCTGGAAGCTATTCATTAGTGAAGAACATTATTTATATACTTCTTTTATTAGCACATTTGTTGCATTATGCCTTCCCCTCTTTTTCCTTCTTTTTTAATCTGAATTTTTAATAAAAGCTTTCAACATAAAAGAAAAATTAACTAATCTAAAAATAGAGACGAAAAGAAACAAAACAAAACAGAAGAGACGGGGGGGGGGAGAGACCAAAGGAGGTAGGAGGGAAAGGGGGGGAATACAATAAAGAGCCCTCTATCAGCGGTCAGTCTTAATCCTTACCACCCACAAAAGGGGGTGGATCTTCCCAGCTCTCACCTGGGAGCTTCCATTTCTTCTTCTAGCCTCCCACCCTGGGAGTTCTTCCCTTCCCTGCCTCTCCCACAGGGTCCTTCATCAGTCATTCATCACCTTCCTCCTCAACCCAACATAGAGGACATCAAAGAACAAAATATAACCTAAACAAACTCAAACAAACAAAAATGGACAAAAGCTAAAGATCATAAAAAGATCATAAAAAGAGATAAAAGAAAGAAGTGGAAAGGACTTCCAATGCTCCATCTGCCCATTATGTATATTAGGGTTATTCAAAATATTAAAAATTGGCTGAGTGTTAATAGGCAATTAGATCACCTCGGGTGTAATGAGTTCCAATCTCAAAAAGAATTAAAAGACGGTAGGTTTTGCTGACCTGATGTCTTAAGGACTATTATGCAGTGTCTCTGAGACGTTCCTCCACATCCAATAACAATTATTTGTCTTCATGTGACGAACGACTACTTTCAGAGGTAAGTGAGGTTCATGCCAATTAATCTCTCTATCTTCAAAGGGAGAGTGTGATGCCAGGATTTGTCCTGGCTATCATAAATCACTGCATAATTATCTCTGTTGTCAGAGCATCGATAGCTAGTCAGCCATTCCCCACCCCCCAGCTTCCTGTTGTGCTCAAGCAATACATTTGAATTGTCTGATAATATTTAGCAGCAGCCAAATTACAACTGATGGTTGTTGTTCATTTTAAGAGATCCAGAAAAGAACTGGAACCGAGATCAAGTGAAAGGCCTTGTTGCATCTCTGATTACGGTGAAAGATATCTCTACAGCAACAGCACTAGAAGTAGTTGCTGGGGGTCGACTCTACAACGTTGTGGTGGACACCGAGGTATGTTTTTCTCAGTAGGATAAATTAAAAGAAAATATCTAGGCTTTTTAAAGGGGTTTTCTACACAAAAGACCCTAGATGTGGCAGCAGGTATACACTAGACTGCAAAGTGCTGCTGGTCCTAGCACTCAGCAGTGTACCCGCATGAGGCACCTGTTTGAAATTGGGTCTGTCTCATTCACAAACTTTATGGCCTTATTCATATCTTAAGACTCAGATGCACAGTTTGAAACATGAGCTAGGTGTGAGTTAGAAATTAAACCTATAAAGCTTTTCTACCTTTCAGAAGTTGTAATTTATTACTGCTGCAATCTGTTATTAACTCAGCACCAGCTATGAGTTAAATGGGTTAGTATGTAAGTGTGATTTTTTGTTTTTTTTTCTGTTAGCTTACAGGGAAAAAATTGCTAGAAAAGGGCGAACTGAAGCGTCGCTATACCATTATTCCACTGAACAAAATTTCAGCGAGGTTTGTTGAGAAAGAAGCTATCAGAGCGGCTAAAACCTTGGTATGTTCTTAAATAATTTTACGGACTTTTTTCCAGTATGCTACTGGTGAATTATTTCACTTTATAACACACACTACATGCTCATTAGTTTTCTTATGCAGCTGCTGGGTGACCTTGGGCTAGTCACACTTCTCTGAAGTCTCTCAGCCCCACTCACCTCACAGAGTGTTTGTTGTGGGGGAGGAAGGGAAAGGAGAATGTTAGCCGCTTTGAGACTCCTTAGGGTAGTGATAAAGCGGGATATCAAATCCAAACACTTCTTATGATATGATTTACACTTCTATGTTCTGTATACAGTGGTACCTCAGTTTTCGTACGTCTCCATTAATGAACATTTTGGTTTCCGAATGCTGTAAACCCAGAAGTAAATACTTCAGATTTTGAACACACCCCGGAAGTTGAACATGCCACGCGACTTCCGTATTGAGTTTTCGGTTTTCTAATGTTTTGGAACTCGGAACAGTTTACATTTGAAAACCGAGGTACCACTGTTTATACCAAATGCTTCTTTTATAGGCTGTGAGTTTGGGATAGATGATTTTGTGGAGTCATTACCTGGACTTCTTAGGTCAGGCACATCCGAAGTCTGTTTGGGGAGCCTAATCTGGCTTGCTGGTCGGTGTAATCTGGACCCTGTGGCAGTTTATTTCCTGAAAAAAAGAAAAGAAAAAGCTAAACAACTCCAATCCTAAAAAAAGCTCAACAACTTTGTTCAGCCCTCACGCATGTTCACTTCATCAAATCTGGCCCTCTTTGAAAAGTTTGGACACCCCTGTTGTAGGTGGTCTCTGTCTGAGCAGTGGGTTGGTGAGAAATCACGGGGCAACCGTCACAATTCAACCAAAATATTTTATACAGTCATTCAGACAGAAACATCGGGGGGGGGGTATGAGCTTCTAGACTGGCTTCCCAGGAGAGGTGAGGTGGTGGGCAGCTCTGCAAATTTTAATTGCATCAACAGGAGTTCAGGCTAGTTCTGCTGCTGCATCTGCATGGTACCAATCTCCCTGCTGCCTTGTTTTCCTCCCTCCTCATAAACACCAATGACCTACCTCCCAGGAAGCTAGCAAAGTGATTCTTCCCCCCGGTGACCCACTTCTGGATTGGATGAATAGGGGAGAGCAAGTCGTTGAGTCTCACTGTTTCTAATGCTATTTGTTCTCTTTTTCTCTGTGCCGTGTTTATTCTTTTTTCTTTCGGACGTTAGGTTGGCGAAGACAGTGTCCATCTGGCCCTTAGTCTGGTGGGGTATGAATCTGAAATTCAAAAGGCAATGGAGTATGTTTTTGGAGGCACGCTGGTTTGCGATAACATGGACAATGCCAAGAGAGTTACCTTTGACAAAAGGATAATGACAAAAACGGTCACCCTTGATGGAGATACCTTTGATCCTCAAGGCACTCTGAGTGGAGGTAATTGCTGCATTTTATTTCATATTGCACAGCTATAACTGATTTTCTTTTTTCTTTTTGTTTGGCTATACTGAATTTCGATTCACTTGTTTGCTTGCTAAAGACTGCATTTCTAGTTTTATCCCTCTGTTATAATGGACAGGTGTGTTTGCACACAAAGGTCCGTATAGTTCAAGCCATGGTTTTCCCAGTAGTGATGTATGGAAGTGAGAGCTGGACCATAAAGAAGGCTGATCGCCGAAGAATTGGTGCTTTTGAATTATGGTGCTGGAGGAGACTCTTGAGAGTCCCATGGACTGCAAGAAGATCAAACCTATCCATTCTGAAGGAAATCAGCCCTGGGTGCTCACTGGAAGGACAGATCCTGAAGCTGAGACTCCAATACTTTGGCCACCTTATGAGAAGAGAAGACTCCTGGAAAAGACCCTGATGTTGGGAAAGATGGAGGGCACAAGGAGAAGGGGGTGACAGAGGACGAGATGGTTGGAGAGTGTTCTCGAAGCTACCAGCATGAGTTTGACCAAACTGTGGGAGGCAGTGGAAGACAGGAGTGCGTGGTGTGCTCTGGTCCATAGGGCCATGAAGAGTCAGACACGACTAAACAACAAGAAATGTTTGTACACACTGTTTACCCTGGCTTTTGACACTTGAGATGTTTATTTTCTGTGATTGTAAATTGTTCTAAAATGGTTTTTAATATTGTGCTTTAATTGTTGTAACCTGCCCTGGGACTTGAGCATGAAGAGCAGGTAATAAATAATAGTTTTAACAATACATGTGGATCACTTGATGCAGCATCACAAATTTCACCCTGCAGACAGAGCATTTGTGTCACCTGAAATTCCAAAGGCAACCCTTTTCAACCAATTGAATTCAGCATACACAGCTGTGGAGCGACTGGATTGTGCTTGTGTAGCTTATGTATTCATTGGTCTTCATTCAATCAGCTGTTTAAGTCTTTCTTCTTTCATGAACCAGGCGCACGACAACAATCTGCTTCGGTTTTGTCCAAGCTTCAAGAAGTAAAAGATGTGCAACAGGAACTGAAAGCAAAGGAGGCTGAATTGCAGTCACTAGGAAAGGAATTAGAAAGTCTGCAGGGGACTGCTGAAAAGTATGTATTGTCAGTACTTACTTTTGTATAGAAACCTGAAGAAGGTTGCCTTACTTAAAGCAGTATGAATATTTTATAATGCTGTATTTCATGGGAAGAATTGGGTCTTTTCCCCTAGTTAAAAATCTGTGAATAAAAAACGATGTATAGAAGCTTAAACTTCTACAGATAGTTGGTACAAGCTAGCTTGTAGTAATGCTACTTCCGTACCAATTAAAGAGCACAGTTGACTAATTTTGTGTGGCATCTGTACTACAGAAATATTACAATTATCACAAGACATTTGTTATGCTTGTTATATAATAAAATGAGAGGGACAGGACTGTGTACACTACCTTGAGTTCCTTGGAGGAAAAGACAAGATGCAAATGCAGTTAAATAAAAAATCATTAGAAAGTATTGATACTATCCAGTTCAATTGCTTTTAAAGATACTTGTATATAAAATACTTGGGGACATGGGTGGTGCTGTGGTCTAAACCACAGAGCCTAGGGCTTGCTGATCAGAAGGTTGGCGGTTCGAATCCCTGTGACAGGGTGAGCTCCCGTTGTTCAGTCCCAGCTCCTGCCCACCTAGCAGTTCAAAAGCACGTCAAAGTGCAAGTAGAGAAATAGGTATTGCTCCGGCGAGGAGGTAAATGGGGTTTCCATGCGCTGCTCTGGTTCGCCAGAAGCAGCTTAGTCATGCTGGCCACATGACCCAGAAGCTGCCTGTGGACAAACGCTGGCTCCCTTGGCCTATAGAGCGAGATGAGCGTGCAACCCCAGAGTCGTCCGCAACTGGACCTAACGGTCAGGGGTACCTTTACCTTTTATATAAAATATTTGGGTGAAGCACTGGTTGTGTTTCTAAAATGTTTAGTTTTTTTAAGGTATCGTCAGCTGAAGCAGCAATGGGAGATCAAATCTGAAGAAGCAGAACTATTGCAAACCAAGTTGCAGCAAAGTTCCTATTACAAACAGCAGGAAGAATTGAATACATTGAAAAATACAATTGGTGAGAAGAAAACGGTGATAGCGTATTTTAACTGGCTGTATGTAGTGTTACTTTGGGTTAGAGTCTGCAAGCCAGTTGCTTTGCGAGGGAAATGACTTTTTAAAAATAATAATCGTTTTAAAAGGTAAATTAAGTCTATGTGGTAGTTTGGTAACTTTTTGTATTTCTTGCCAGTGGTTAATGTTTATCTTTCTCCAAAGGAGAATTAGCCTCTTTAATCTCCAGTAGCTTTCTGCAAAGTGCATTCTACATTGAGTCACTGGTGCTTGACATCTGTGGTAGCCAGGCAAATCATTCAGATCAAATCCCAGCCTCACAAAGTGGCACAGGACTGGTATTACTTCGGCGACAGCTGGGCTGGCGTGATGGGCTCCGTTCACCCTCCATGCCCCCCCATGGTGTGAGCACATACCTGCCCCGGGCGCCAGAAAACCACACTACACCACTGGCTGAGCCTTTGTCCTTATCAGTAGGCATTACAAGGCTGTCATTATTACTTTAAAGATGACAGCATTTTTAACTTTGAAAATATGTCATGCCTTTACAAAAGGAACATTTCATTTTCTCTCAAAGTTTCCTTGGGGGAGGGGGGATTTTTTGCTTCGAACAGAATTGCTGTAGAATCTTTCTGCCCAGAAGTTTGTGATCAGCAGCCTCTTCCTTTTCAGAGGAAAGTGAGGAGACTTTAAAGAAAACAAAAGAGGTTCAGAAAAAAGCAGAGGAAAAGCTCAAAGTGCTGGAAAACAAAATGAAAAATGCTGAAGCAGAAAGGGAGAAAGAGCTGAAAAATGCCCAGCAGAAGCTTGATGGAGCCAAAAAAAAAGCTGATGCCTCCAGCAAAAAGATGAAAGAAAAGGAGCAGGTAAAACTTTTAACAACAGTGTAATGGGGCCCAAACATTTAAATAGTCTTGAAATTAACTGAAACTTGTGATTGTTCCTAAGCTAGGGGAAGGCACTTAGGTGGTCCTTTGAAGAGAGTTGGATGTGGGAAAGCTTTCTACCGTCAAGAGAACCTTGGAAAACATTTGCCCAACCCACCTTGAGAGTCTAGTGTGCATAATTTCATTAGATTAATACCAAGCAAGTGCTATCCGTGTAGCACAGATAATATGAATGCTTTGGCAGGAGCAAGTCCCACTGCGTTCAGCGGGGCTTGCTCCCAAAGAACTGCAGCCTTAAGGGGTGTTGTTTTTTTGTTTGCTTGCTTTGTTCAGGAAGCTGAAGCTCTAGCACTGGAACTTGAAGAGCTAAAACGGGAACAAAACTCCTATACGCAACAGATTGAGGCGGTGAATGAAGCTATAAAATTGTTCCAAGAGCAGATTGAGGTCATTTCAGCCGAGGTAGCAAAAAACAAGGTAAGTCTTGTCATTCTGATTTAATGAAAGAGGCAACCTGGCATGTCTTCTTGAACTCTCAAGCTTTAAGAAAAGAGGGGCTGATGAGTCAATACTCCAGAGTATCCTAAAATACTATGCTGGCAAGTCCCATTTTTGTGCTTGCCTAGTCCCTCTGTTGGCATTCCATTTTGTCTCTTGAATCACATCTTGAGGGTGGGGGACTTGCCCAGCAAGGGAGACTAGCTTTGCCTGTAAGGTGCCAGTTGCTGATCCATACTCCATAGCTTCTTTAAATCTTGAATGCTTTTTTGTTTTGAGTTTGAATACGTTAAAACTTACTACTTTAAATATTTCCAGTCCACATTTAATTGTAATCAGTGTGGGGAGATAATTGTCTCCTTTGCTGTTCAGGAATCCGTAAAGAACGCTCAAGAGGAACTGGCTAAGCAGAAAGCAGTGGTGATGGCCCAGGATAAAGAAATCAAAGCCAAATCTACAGAGGTTGTGAAATATAAAGAACAAAATAACAAGGCGCAGCTTAAGATCAAGGAGCTGGAACACAATGTCAGCAAACACAAGGAGGAGGCTTCTGATGCTTCTGCAAAGGTATGTTATATCTACTTCCTCACCAGTGAGTAAGATCCCTACTTCTGATACTTTTAACTGTGTTTGAATTTAAAATATGCATATTGTGGGCAGAGATGAATTCTAAGAGATGTAATGACTGCTGAGTAAGCCAAAGGAGTGCATTGCTTGTTCATCTCCCATTACCATTGTTTGGCTTTCTTTATCTATTGATGTGGCTGCAAAAATCTTGTGATCCTACTAGCAAATGCAAGATTAATATCCCAAACAGAAGCTTCCCTAACAGATTTCCTCCTCTCATTGCAAGATAAACTTTCGTACCAAAGATGAAACACAGTATCAACGCTGAACCCAATAAGTTTTCTACTTGAAGTTTTTGAGGCTTCCTACATCACACAGTTTGGAATTGCTTTGCTAAGAGTTATAGAAACC
The DNA here is from genome assembly GCA_034642415.1 of Podarcis siculus. Classification (NCBI taxonomy): domain Eukaryota; kingdom Metazoa; phylum Chordata; class Lepidosauria; order Squamata; family Lacertidae; genus Podarcis; species Podarcis siculus. Next base: position 3,754,422 of record JAXCMG010000089.1, on the reverse strand, counting down.
TTTTTTTGGGGGGGGGGTAGATGAATATTACTCTGCAAAAGTTCTAAACTGTTTTTTTTGTTGTTGTTGTTTTTTACAGGTTGCCAAAATGCTGAAAGACTATGAATGGATAGCTTCAGAGAAAAACCTTTTTGGCCAACCAAACACAGCTTACGATTTCAAAACTAACAATCCAAAAGAAGCTGGCCAGAGACTTCAGAAATTGCAGGAAAAGAAAGAGAAGTTGGGCAGGAATGTCAACATGAGAGCTATGAACATGCTTACAGAGGCAGAAGAAAGAGTTAAGTCGCTTTCACTCCACTCTTTCCCCCTGCCACCTCCCAGTTACTGTGTACACAGCCATACCATATCCTGCAGTAAAGGTAAAGGTACCCCTGCCCGTACGGGCCAGTCTTGACAGACTGGGGTTGGTGCGCCCATCTCACTCTATAGGCCGGGGGCCAGCGCTGTCCGGAGACACTTCCGGGTCACGTGGCCAGTGTGACATCGCTGCTCTGGCGAGCCAGAGCCGCACACGGAAACGCCGTTTACCTTCCCGCTAGAAAGCGGTCCCTATTTATCTACTTGCACCCGGGGGTGCTTTCGAACTGCTAGGTTGGCAGGCGCTGGGACCGAGCAACGGGAGCGCACCCCATCACGGGGATTCGAACCGCCGACCTTTCGATCGGCAAGCCCTAGGAGCTGAGGCCTTTACCCACAGCGCCACCCGCGTCATATCCTGCATTACCCTACCCAAATGTGGAAGCAGCGTGTTTAGATAGTGAACAACAAACTGGATGGCTTTAGATGCTTGACTATGCAGAAAGCGGGCAATATCTAACTTAACATGTCCTGTCAGCACGATGATTTTCATTTGTGCAGCGCCTGCCTCACGCTCTCCCCAGATCTGCTCCATATAGTTGAGAGAGCCCCTAGAGTAAATTTAGAGGGTATGTAGTGGAGGAGAGTGTCAAGGGCAAAGAGGGGAGTTTTCCATTGAGCAAGCAGAAATCCTTGTGCTGATGGAATGCTTTCGTTGGATACTGCCCAGTGTTTTTCTGTGTACTTCAAGCAAAAGACCTCCATAACATTCTTAAAGGAGTCATTCAGGCTTCCTGTTAATGAGCTATAATTTATTAGCAGGTTTTTACCCAGCTGCCTAAAGCATTCAGGTGCCTGGTGCCAGAATGGCCAGCCCATATGATATGGAAAAATGCAGCCAATGGCAAGAGGGGCTGTGACACTGCTGCAAAGAGAGATCTTCTGTGACATCAGAGCAGGTCAGCCAATGGCAGCAAAAAAGGCAGTACAGTGGTACCTCGGGTTACATACGCTTCAGGTTACAGACTCCGCTAACCCAGAAATAGTGCTTCAAGTTAAGAACTTTGCTTCAGGATGAGAACAGAAATCATGTTCCGGTGGTGCAGCGCCAGCAGGAGGCCCCATTAGCTAAAGTGGTGCTTCAGGTTAAGAACAGTTTCAGGTTAAGAATGGACCTCTGGAACGAATTAAGTACTTAACCCGAGGTTCCACTGTACAGGCAAAAGAGGCTGTTACTGGTATATATTAGAAGGATTCTGCTTTTTGTTCCTGCACTATCAGTGTAGTATCAAGCTTCTGCAGCATTGGTTCATGATTCCACACCGCCAAATAAAGACTGACAACTCCACAAAGCACTAAAGTCCCTGACCCTACAAGCACCTTCTTTACCTTGCTTTTGTGAAATTGTTCAAACACACACTAAAAATAAAAGAGAACTGCAACCTAATCTGCCCCATGCCATGTCACATGATTTTCAATCTTGTCTGTTTCTAGTACAATGACTTGATGAAGAAGAAAAGAATTGTTGAGAATGACAAGTCTAAAATTCTTGCAACAATTGTGGAGCTTGACCAAAAGAAAAATGAAGCTTTAAATGTTGCCTGGCAGAAGGTAGGTCTCTTTAGTTTGATAACTCTTCTGTACATGGGCTCAAGAATAAACTTAATTTCATGGGTCTTTTTTTAATGGATTAACCAAAATCCATTGTCCATTTAACTATTACTTGAGATGCACAAAAGTCCCATCAAGCAAAACGAGTGGCAAAAAAAGACCTTTGTTGCCTATGGAATTGCTGTGTGCTAGAAATGGAAGCCATGATTCAGGTCTCGGTCTTAACTCAAAAGAACTTCTAAAAATATGATGGTTGCATTCAATTTCCCAGGTAAACAAAGACTTTGGCTCAATTTTCTCAACGCTTCTGCCTGGGTCCAATGCTATGCTGTCTCCTCCTGAAGGCCAAACTGTTCTAGATGGTCTCGAGTTCAAAGTTGCTTTGGGGAACACCTGGAAGGAAAATTTAACTGAATTAAGTGGAGGCCAAAGGTTAGTGTGATATATATATATATTTATAAACGCAAATGTAGCACAAAATCAAAGATAACCATTAAATTGCCTTCTGTGCACCCTTTCCCATCCTTGTCCTATACCACAGGGATATCCATTGTTTTTTTATAATACGTTGTTCTGTGTAATATTCTGGCTACTGACCTTGTTACGCTTCATGAGTTCAGTGAAAAAATGGTGAGCTGTTCTTAATACAGTGGACGCTCAGGTTGCGAACGTGATCCGTGTGGGAGGCACGTTCACAACCTGCAGCCCACAGCACCATGTCTGCGCACGTGCAGGTTGCGATTCGGTGCTTCTGCACATACGCAAAGCACAATTTAGAGTTTTTGTGCATGCGCGAGCACCGAAACCCAGAAGTAACCCGTTCTGGTACTTCCAGGTTTCGGCGCGTCCGTAACCCGAAAACGTGCAACCTGAAGTATCTGTAACCTGAGGTATGACTGTAATAGGTGTCAGGGAACTGCCATCAGCTCAGGGGCAAGAGGTGGAAGGGCAGTTGTGTTACAGGGAGCCTCCGAAGATCTTGCAAAGCAGTTCTTCCTCTGGCGAGGAGGGAAGCCCCGCCTCCAGTGGGGAAGGGACGCAGAGATCAGAAGATGCTAGGGAGAGCCTCAACACTTAGCCTGAGCAAAGCAGAGGGGAGGCAAGTCCCCCTTTGCCAACGCCCACTCTGCGCAGTAGGTTTGCACGCAGAGAGGGGAGGAGAAGGGTGGGGGTCACACAACTGTTATGCTGGGGAAGGTATAAAGACCGCCCACTCCCAGATTCTGCTAGTGACTGAGCAGACATGGACTTGCGATGCTCTGCATTGTAAATAGTTTTGTACAGATAATAAAGCCTGGAAAAGACAGGTTGGAGTCTTGCCTGTTTGCTCTCGAACAACCACATCAGCACATAACAATAGGAAATAATAAAAGAACAATAGGAGTTGGGTAGCTAAACTAAAATAGCTACTGAGAAATCTGTCAGAAGGTTTAAAAACGCAACTGTGGGCTCGGCCTCCATTAAGCCAATAAATAGTTTTATATGTGTGGAAATGTCTATAGAGGTATAACAGTGGGGAAAGTACAGGCCTCAGCTATATTGTGGTCTGCAATTTCCGAGACACTTTATTCTCGTGTCTACAGTATGGGGAATGGAGAGTAGTGCGTGAACTTGGTTTTGGAGAAAAATACTGGCCAGAGGAGGGAGCAAACTGACAAATTTGACTAGCCCAAAATGAGCTCACCTGATTATTAGGTTCCTTGGGAATATTCACTTTCTTGGGAATAGGTCCACTTTGGAATCCTTGTGGGTGTGGCGAGGTGGTCCAAGGGCTGCTGACTCTCCTTCCCTAATCTGGAGAGACAGGGAAGATGGGATGCATACTAATGCTTACTTGCTGTTTACCAGTAAGTGCATAACCTGCACTCATTAAAATTGGTCCAACTGCTCTGGCTACCAATTAATTTCTGAGTTAAATTCAAAGCAATGATTTTGTCCAGTAAAGCATTATGTAGCTCAGAACCCCAATACCTCAAGGGCTTCCTCTCCTCGTATGAACTTGCCCAAATCCTGCAGTCTTCTTCAGAGGCCCTTTCTCCGTGTGCTTCACCTGAGGGAGGTACACAGGATGGGCACGTGGAACAGACCCTTTCAGTTTTGGCCCCTTCTCTGAAATGCTTTCCTCAATGAAGCATACCAGGTATTGTCAATTTCAGTTTTTTGACAGCAGCCTAAGGCATTTTCACTCAGTCAGGTATACTCTTTTTGTGGCTGATGGTAAGACTTTATTGTGCTATTGAATGAGTATTTTAGATATTACGTATCATAAAACGTTTTGAATCTTTTTGATGTTATTCATTTGTATTTTATCTTGCTAAGTTGTTTTGAGATTCTTTTAGTACAGTGACAAACAAATGTAGCAAGATTTAAACTGAAATCTTTGGTGCGTCTAAACTGTTTATGCACTTGAGGTTTACATGATGTTGTTTAACTCAAAATTTTCAAGACCTAGCTGTGTCACTTTGCATTAATCTCAAAGACAGAAGTATTATGAAGTATTCATTAAGTACTTCTATTCCAGAAACCTAAAAAAAAGTGTCCGTTATTGAAAATAGGGATACAGGTATTCACATATAAAACCTGGGTGTGTCTGGTTCTCTATTTTTGTTTTGCGTTTCAGGTCTCTTGTGGCTTTATCTTTGATATTGGCCATGCTTCTCTTCAAGCCAGCTCCAATTTACATCTTGGATGAGGTAGATGCAGCCCTTGATCTGTCACACACCCAGAATATTGGACAGATGCTTCGAACCCACTTCAGGCATTCCCAAGTAAGAAGCTAGTAACAATGAGTGTAATTTTCACAGATATCTTCTGAACAAATGCTTCTGGGTCTTGGAAGGGTTCCAGTTCTCTCTCTTATCAGGGGTACTATACATTTGTTCATCTCTGTCTCGGTTGCTCGTTCTTTCTATAAAAGTAAGAGGAATAAATGGAGATCCTCAAAGAATATTAAAAACACTATAAATCATCAAACATTAAAAACTTCCCTAAACAGGGCTGCCTTCAGATGTCTTCTAAAAGTCGTATAGTTACTTATCTCCTTTAAATCTGGGGAGGACGTTCCACAGGGCAAGCATGACTACCAAGAAGGCCCTCTGCCTGGTTCCCTGTAGCTTCACTTCTCATAGTGAGGGAACTGCCAGGAGGTCCTCGGAGCTTGGCTTCAGTGTCCGGGCTGAACAATAGCGCTTGGGCAGATTTTAGCTGTTCATGAGAGGACTGCAGTTAGACACGGTTGCATTCACCAATAACTTCATTTCATATTACAAAAGAATGTTAACTGTTTCAAACGTATGCTTAACAATGTGCTTTTTGGGTTCCTAGTTCATTGTGGTATCGCTGAAGGATGGTATGTTCAACAATGCAAATGTGCTCTACAAGACGAAGTTTGTGGACGGCATTTCCACTGTGGCACGGTATACTCAGGCTCCAAATAGCGGCGCAGCCAAGAGGGGAAAAGACAAAAACGAAGCGTCAAAGAGCAGAGGCAGCTGTCTGACGACATCTATTCCCGTTTGAAACTATATGATTATATTATACAAACCTGTCTTGTACTTATTAGTGATGATATTTCATATTTTTTGGATGGAATTCAAGCTACTTTTTGCAGCTGCTAAACTGCTGGCTTTGGCTCAGTTTTGTTTATATTTCTGAACTCCTATCATGGCAGTTCATCAATTTGAGGCAGCTTTAAATGGTAGTAAAATCTAGTAGTGCATCATTATTTTTCATTTAAATTCAAAAATTTGTAAATATTTATTACTTCTATTCTCCTGTTGTGGGCTAGTATATATACCTTTTAAGCACTGAGTAAGTAATTTGTTTGCATTTCCGATACAGTAAACTGTGCATTGAAACTGAACTTACCTGTCTCTGTTTGATGATCAAATTATTCAACAGAGCAGGGGGAGCCAACATGGTGCACTTCAGAAGTTAAAGGACTCCTGTAATTCCTGACCATTAGTCATGCAGACTGGGAACTGATGGGAGTCCGATAAGCTCTGGAGGGCACCAGGTTGGCTACCCCTACAACAGAGCTTAGCTTTGACCAAGAGTGGGAAAGAGGGAGAGTAATTTGACATAAAAGATCGTCTGTAACACTTACTGCTCAAACAATGCTTAACTCTTGCTATCCCACTTTCTTTTTGTATAGTTAATGAAATGTTCATCTTTGATTTAATAAACCAGTTGGAACACAATGGTCTCTTTCTGCTTGTTGCTTCTGAGTTTACCGCAGAAACTGGTAAAACAAACTTAGCATATTATTTTGCATATGATTAGCAAGGTTGTTTTTTTTTAAAAAATTACCATAATGGGCAGGTGTCTTAGACATAAGGAGGCAATCGGAAGACAGTAAAGTTCAGTTGGGTTGGAACCGCCAAATTCTGGTGTTAGATCCATTTAAAACTGATTCCTTCTCTAATCCTAGAGGATGAACTGCCTTTCTATTCTCTCTGGCCTGGCCTTACTAATGGTTTTTGCAAACGTGCATCATGCGTCTCTGTGTACCCGGCACTCAGAGGTGCACTGCACCCCACAGGGATCCCTGTAGAAACATGGTCTCCCACAGCACACTGACCTGGTACCAAAACGGGCATTTCGCTAGCATATAACTGAATGCAGTTGATAGAATGATCCATCCAGAAAATGAGATGCTCAGTGTTGGCTAATGTGTGCAAATCCTAACAGTCTTTCATTTGAATCATTGTCTGTCTCTGAGGAGGGTGTTCCTTGCACAGTTCATAATCCTTCACAGAAAAGCCTTAGCTCACCTCAAATATGTAGAAGACGGTACAGTATGGGAATTGGGCTACATGATCCTTAAGGTCCCTTCAAACTTGACAATTCAGTTTCTAACTATAAAGGTGAGAGGACGACTCTGGGTTAGTTAGAAATTAAAATAGTCTGTTAAACCACTCTTTTTGATGTGATCCTCAGGTTATGTGGCACTGTTAGATGTTTTTGTTTGGCAAAACCGGTGGAGTACAGGATCAGGTTTAAGGTGCTGGTTTTAACCTTTAAAGCCCTATACGGCCTAGGACCCTCGTACCTACGGGACCGCCTCTCCTGGTATGTCCCACAGAGAAATCTACGGTCTGCAAATAAAAACATCCTAAAGATCCCAGGCCACAGAGAGGTTAGGCTGGCCTCAACTAGAGCCAGGGCCTTCTCAGCCGCGGCTCCAATCTGGTGGAACGCTCTGTCACAAGAGACTAGGGCCCTGCAGGACCTGACATCCTTCCGCAGGGCCTGCAAGACAGAGCTGTTCCACCAGGCCTTTGGTCAGGGCGCAGCCTGACCCCCTCCTCTGGCAATCGGCAATCTGCACAGAATTTGCTTGACGGTTGCCATTAATTTGACTTTAATTTGATTTGATTAATTTTATAATGAATGTTTTAGAATGTTGTTAGCCGCCCTGAGCCCAGTTTCGGCGGGGGAGGGCGGGATATAAATAAAATTTATTATTATTATTATTATTATTATTATTATTATTATTATTATTATTCTGTCTTCCTGCAGGCCAAGAGGAGGTGGGGGGCAAGTCTTTTAAATCACTTTGTAATGTGAATATAGACCTGGGCTGAGCAGCAGAGGGCGATCTTAACATAGCAATGGCTGTAGTTGAAAAGAGCAAGCCTGGTTTTCGTTCACTTCTTTTTGGCTGGCCTTTCTATACTCGCGTGCAGGAACATGACGGCACTTTGAAGCTTCTTAAAAATGTGGGTTGGTACAGTTCCGCAGTGCTTTTTAAATGCACCAGTAAAGGGGAATATGATGTGCATCTTCACAGGCATTGTGCTGCTTTCCAATGCATCAAAATGCAACCACGCCATGGGGTTATGCTGCAGCAGGAGCAGGGGGCCACATTTCCAGCAGGGCGCAAAGCTAGAGGCAAAAGGAGACAGGGCGATGAATGCACAAGTTGCCATTGTTCCGAAGGCACTATCAAAGTTCAAGGTTGCATCCCAGCCAGGTGGAAACATTTTTGGTGGAAATCATGACCAGTGAAGGGTCTGGCCTGGGGAGAGTGCTGAGGGCCAGTTAGAGAGACCTGGAGGGCCACACACAGTCCCTGAGCCTGAGGTTCCCTACCCATGAACTACAGGCTGTAGAAAGACTTGCATTTTTGACAAATAGCAGGAGGTGCTGCCAGATTTTGAGAACAATTGTGTCCTTTTCTGATATATGTTTTGTGACAGGTGTTAGTTTAAAAGCAACATACACACCCTCTGAACCCAATTTTCCAAAGGCTGCAATCCTGCTGGGAGTAAGCCCTATTCAACTCAGTAGGTCATACTCTGGAGTAGACATGATTGAGATGGCAGCGTGCTTGCTCAACTCCTCCCTTTGGCTTCCTCGTAGGCTGTTTGGAGAGAAACAAAGGCTACCATGCACATGCTTCCAGCCCCAGCCCCTGCTGTCTCCAGCTAGGACTGAGAAAAGACTCCTGCTTCAAACTCCAAAGAGCTGTGCCAGCCAGTACAGAGACAATACTGGTCCTTGGTGGACCAATGGTTTTCACTCAGTATAAGGCAGATTCTTATTTTCAGAGGTGAACCTAGTCTTTGGCAAGGAGGTGCATTGTCGGCTGTGAAGCAGGGAGAGACCGTGGACCAGAAACTCGAAAAGTTTGTTGCCCAAGAAAGATGTTAAATTATTTTTGTATGCCACAACTGCTCCTCGTATTTTGTTAGCTAAAAAGTGGAAAACCCAAGAATTACCAACAGTAGAAGAATGGCAGGTGAAGATGATGGATTTTTCGGAGCTAGCCGACCTAACCGGAAGAGTGCGCGACCAGAAGGAGGAGGAATATCAGGAAGAATGGAATAAATTTAATGATTATTTAGTTAAATTTGTTAAGTTAAATTAACCGGAAACAGCTTGCAGATACTTAAAAGGCTTAGGATTTTGTTTATGTTAAGTGATGAATTAACATGTTTAATTATATAAGGTGAAGATTTAAGGATGTTAATGTTTAAGTTAAATTTCATAAAAATTGGGATTTGGAAAACCGTTAAAAGGACATGCAATGAAATTCAACTAAGGGGAAGCGAGGAAGTCACTTAACAAAGTTAATAACGGTAATTTTCAATAAGGCTATGATTTATGTTTGTTATGTTTGTTTGTCTTGTGTGTTTGTTTGTTTGTTTGTTTGTTTGTAATATTGTGAAAACCAATTTAAAAAAATTGGGGTGGGGGAAGAAACTTGAAAAGTTTGCTTTTTGTTGCCTTTAGCACTCTGCCAGTGACTTCCTCTGCCATTGGGGTTGGCTCTGCCCTGCCTCCCCTCCTCCTCTCTTGGTCCATCCGTCTGCTTTCCTCCTTCCCTCTGCTTGCTGCTTCCCCTCCTAGCCACTCCGGGTCAGAGTGCAGAAGCACAATACAAAACATAGTTTTAAAAGAATAGAGTAGGCATTGGAGACAGCTGATCTATGAATGTGCAAGTGTTATCCTTTAAGAGGAAGGGAAGAGTGATATTTTGGAAGCTGCATCTGCATGCTCCTACATTTAGGAATCAGTGGGCCTACTGCCTTTCTTTGTACTCGCAGGAATTACAAGGCAAGGGCTAGTTAAGGTTCTAGGTAAAGGTAAAGGGACCCCTGACCATTAGGTCCAGTCACGGACGACTCTGGGGTTGCGGCGCTCATCTCACGTTATTGTCCAAGGGAACCGGTGTACACCTTCTGGGTCATGTGGCCAACATGACTAAGTCGCTTCTGGCGAACCAGAGCAGTGCACGGAAATGCCGTTTACCTTCCCGCTGGAGTGGTACCTATTTATCTACTTGCACTTCATGCTTTCGAACTACTAAGTTGGCAGGAGCAGGGACTGAGCAACAGGAGCTCACCCCGTTGCGGGGATTCGAACCGCCGACCTTCTGATCGGCAAGCCCAAGAGGCTCAGTGGTTTAACCCACAGTGCCACCTGTGTCCCTCAGTTAAGGTTCTAGCTTTCTGGAAATTCTTTATATGCTGTTTTAGGTATTTGACCCGAAGCAGTTCCACAGTCCAGGGAACTGCGGTTGTCGCCATCTCGTGCTGCTCTCTGTAAAGCAAACCATGGGTGCCCTAATTGTTTTGAAACAGTGGTGGTGGAGGGGCAGGGCCCTGATTCAGAATGCAGAACAAAAGCGACCATTCTGTCATTGAGTGAAAAATAATTCTTTTTGCCTCTGGGTGGGTACTGGAATTTCTCTCAGCCGAGCTTTGAATACCAGTCTGTGTTATCCAATGCCTGTTCTTTTCTGGTATGCTCATATGGATGGGGCAAATGGAAATAATGTTTTTCTGCACTTCAAGTTAGTGTGTGTGTGTGTGTGTGTGTGTGTGTGTGTGTGTGTGTTACTGTAATAACTATGAAATGACTAATGGGGTTGAACCACATTATTCTTGTGACGTTTTGTGAAAGAGTCAGCTGAGAAAACAACCACCAGCAAAACAAAACTCACAATGACATAATAAAGCAAAGGGTGTTTTCCAATAGAATCTCTTGATTTGCTCACAATAATAAAAGAAAGCCCTGTTATATAAGGGAATTTCTGAAAATTGGTAAAAACATCTAGAAGATTTATCGGGGGAGGGCAGACCTCAACAACCCCCCCCCCAAAAAAAAACACCTCCAGAACTTTTGTGTCCAGATTTTCACTTTTTGAAATATGGCAACCCTACATTAGGGGGGAAATTGGGAGAGGGGATTTGGATCTTGTGTCAAAGCCTGTCTCTGAAAACCTCAACGGTAGGTGGGAGATGTTGCAGTCAAGCTTCAATTTTTTCCTCAGAAACAAATATTTGAGCTTCCGTATTTAGCACAGAGGCAGCCTTTTTTAATCTTTTGTGTATGTGTTTCATGGCTGGCCCTTGTTGCTTAGTACATTTGAAGAGGACGGCTTAGACTGCTAGATCTTAGGGTGAAGAAGTCTTGAGATTATTCAATGTTTCTGATTTGGAATGAAGAATAAAGGGCAGGCAGAAGGTATATTGTGAGTGAGCAATAGATCAATGACCATTTTCAAACAGCTAGTTAGTAACTCCCTGGAATCTTGCTCGGTTGCCTGATTATCGTCTTCCACAGCAATTACAGTGGTACCCCCGGTTAAGAACTTAATTCGTTCTGGAGGTCCGTTCTTAACCTGAAAGCACCACTTTAGCTACTGGGGCCTCCCACTGCCACTGCACAATTTCTGTTCTCATCCTGAAGCAAAGTTCTTAACCCGAGGTACTATTTCTGGGTTATCGGTGTCTGTAACCTGAAGCGTCTGTAACCCGAGGTACCACTGTACTCCATTCCGAACTTAAAATGGAAAGCATAATGCTGGTGGTCAACAAAAGAGGTTTAAAGACTCTCAAGGCAAATCTTTAAAAATGTAGTATAAACACCGACAACTGGGAAACACCGGTCTGCGAGCGCTCCAGTTGGAGAACAGCCTTTACCGAAGGTGTCATGGGCTTTGAAGACACTCAAACTCAAGACAAAAAGGGAGAAACGAGCTAAGAGGAAGGCATGCTTGGCAAACCCTCACCGTGATCAACTCCTACCCGGAAACCAATGTCCCCACTGTGGAAGGACCTGTGGCTCCAGAATTGGCCCCCACAGTCACTTACGGACCCACTGTTAAAACTGTGTTCATGGAAGACAATCTTACTCGGTTATGAGTGATTGCTGAAGAAGAATGAATCTTGCAAAGAATGCTGGACCACTGAAACCTTCCTCTGATCCAGCAAGGGTCTTATGTTCTTGGGCAAGCAGCCATACTCCATAGTGCTTAACAAAGATGAATTATACCTAAGAGATCTTGACCCATGCATGCCTTTAAAAGTGACTGAAAGCAGCCAACCCGCTGTTCGAGTGCAGAGCTTGCTTCACTCGTTAATTCTTCCACAATGTTGTTTTTAAGATTTCCTTTGCAGTATACAAAAGGTAAATATCCCTGCTTTCTAAATCTACAGGATGCCTTAAATAACCCTTTCTTCGGCTTATTACCCCTATGAAAGCTTATTGGCTTTAGAAGCAATTGTCTTAGAATGGTATGAAATGCCTTTGGAGCCCTGGCTGTTTCCTTCCTGTTCAGGTTTAAAGGATTTTCCCACTGGAATCATATATATGGTTGTGTTTTCCCTTCTTATGAGAAGTTGGTTTTCATTAGAAAATATATTGTAATGCAAACAAGCTGAGGAGGTTGTGACCATCTCATAAATTTATGAGCGGGGACTATGGATTACTGAGTGCTTTGAATTTTTAAAGCTCCCACATAGAGAAAAATGAAACCATTATTAAAAACACCAGGGGTGTGTGTATGTTTAAAAAAATAGTTTGGACACTTCCCCCTCCAACTGGGTTTGTATGAGGCAGAAGGAAAGTCTGTGTGGTGTTGAGTCAGTATGTTTGCCAGTTTTCTAAGTTTCCCACAGTGATTTGAGGTTTAGATGTTCCTCTCTTGGAGGAAAGGCATTGATGTTCTGGGGGACAGAGAGCTAGCCAGACTCTACAGAGTAGTGTGTGGCTTAGACTGGTAACACAGGCATATACCCCAAAGGACACTGTATATAGGGCTACACTGTATGTAGAGCCAGTGTGGTGTAGTGGTTAAGAGCGGTGGACTTGTAATCTGGTGAACTGGGTTCGCATCTCTGCTCCTCCACATGCAGCTGCTGGGTGACCTTGGGCTAGTCACACTTTTCTGAAGTCTCTCAGCCCCACTCACCTCACAGAGTGTTTTTTGTGGGGGAGGAAAGGAAAGGAGAATGTTAGCCGCTTTGAGACTCCTTCGGGTAGTGATAAAGTGGGATATCAAATCCAAACTTTTCTTCTTCTTCTTTTTCCCCATAATCCCTTCTCACAGCTATTTCCCTCTGAGCAAATCAGGAAGAATGTTCAGTAAACAGATCTGTAAGCCACCCGTAATTATTTGATGATGCAGTGGTGACAAGGGATTATTATCTGAGGTGTTGATCATCCACCTTGGACCACTTGCTATCACTTAACAACCCTTGTGACAATAAACAGTGGTGCAGAGGAGCAGGAATGGAAGCGAGGGCAGACTTGGGACTTGTTTATTTCCGCCACAAAAGCAATGATGCCATTTACAAGAGTGTTATTCCCCCACTCCACCCCACACTGGAGGTTTGGGACGGGAAGTTCTGTTGCACAAATTAGGTCCTCCCTTAAAGAGGACACGTGTTGTGGTGAGACCTGGCAAGCTAACCCTGTGTTGTGGGTGGGTATGATTGGATAGCCACAACACCCTTGATGCAGGGTTCAATCAAGCCAATGGGACGCAGGCTAAACGGATCAAGGGACCTATATATACCTATGCATGTGACCCAGAGCTTCCTCTTTCGGTGCGTGAATTGGAACACCCACCCACCTCTTCCTATATTTAGGGCTTGCGCGCTTGACCTTGCTATGCCGTCATCTGTCGTTGGGACAGGGGCACAGCAGGAATTTTCCCCACTTGGCTGACTGACTGTTGCCATTTGGGTTTCGCCTGCCACGTAGCAAATCATCACAACTTGCAAGGTTGCGGATAGGCTCTGGTTCAGGTGATAGGGATGGAAGAACACTCTTGCCATCCCTATGCGAGGGGTATTCCGTTAAAGGAATCCAGGGACTCAACTGGTTTGGTCAACCCCTGAGAGGGGGTTGTGCCCGTGGCTGAGTCCGGGGGGACATTTGGGTGGCGGAGATAGCCTGTTTCCGTCTTTCCGCTTATCCAGGTGTTCACCCTTGGCTGACCTATGCTGGTGCCCTGGGTCAGCGCTACCTGCATGGCAGGGAGCTAGTCGAACCAGAGCCTATGCAACCACTCACTTTCTGTAATGAAGAAAGTTGTGGCCTAAATTCTGCCAAAAACCAAACCAAAATTTGAGTCCTGTCTGAATTTATTCAAGGGGGAGGTTTAAAGGTCTAAATAGGCAAGGGGAAATCCTTGCCTGAAAGGAGGAGAATTGGGTTGGGTGTGACTCTATGTCTTAGCCAGTGCTATTTTTATAGAAAAAGAGGTTCCAGAACTCACCTCCCTTATTCTCTTATAATGGCAATGGCGCCCACCTGAGAGGTGCCAGAACTGAGTTCTAGTGAGTTCTGGCCCTGGTCTCAGCCTAGTCTACGAATAATAAAAAAATATTATTTTAAAATTCTGTCCTGCTTTACTCCCAAAGAAGAGTTCCTTAGAGGAATGGAGATTATTGCATAGAAATTCCTCTCTCTAGAGAGCAAGGCTGCGTAAACATTGCCAATTTCTCCAGCTCCCATGTGCTCCTATCGCTGACTTTTGGACCAGAGTGTCCAAATCTCAGGGTCACAGGTTCGAGAGCTCCACACTGGGCAAAAAAATTTCCTACATTGGAGAGGGTTGGACTAGATGACCCCACAGATCGGAGTAGCCAGGATTTATGTTGGGGGGGGCAGGGTGCCCATCTGCCAACCCATCACCACCCTCTGTCTGGCTCTGTCCAGGAGATTCAGAATGAAATGTCTCAGCAACAGTTATGCTAATTTTCTTTGGATCCCACAACGCTCAGAAAAAAATTGTCAAAACTTTCAGTCCTTTGAAAAATAATTGAAAAATTAGCATTTCCTGCAGTGTTTTTTTTCTTGCAAAATTATACGCCTTCTTTCAGGAGTGCCAGATTGGCCCCCACGACTGTGGGGGCCCGGGGCCCTGGGGGCCCGGCAGCGTGCATGGCCCTGGCGCCGAAAGTTGTGAGTGGCCCTTCCTGGGGAATTTTGTGGGTGCCTGGAAACCCTGGGAGCAGTCACCTAAGCATTTTTTCCATCTCAAATTATTATTATTTTGTAAATCTAAACTAAAACAAGTTTCCTTGCATTTGTTGAAAACCTTTTCAGTGCTTCCTCTCCGCCCCCCCCCCCCAGTGCAGTTTTCCTGTGTCCATTTATACTTTTGAGCAGTGCTTTTTTCCTGGGGGTACGCATACCCCTAAACATTTTGCGAATCTAAGTTTGGCCTCATTGTCAGGGCCGGATTGCGGTTTGATGAGGCCCTAAGCTACTGAAGGTAAGGGGACCTTTTATATGTTCAGCTGTGCTTTGTCAACAACAAATTGCCAGTTTTTGCGTGTGTTGAATATATGCTATATGGTAATTTATGGACCTAATAGGTATCTAAAGCCATTTGCACCTAACAAAATATGTATTTTATCAAAGTTGAACTGAAATACAATTAAGAAGTGATATTTTAGAGAGCAGGCTAGCAGGTGGGGCCCGTTACTTACATCAGGCATAGCCAAACTCTGGCCCTCCAGATGTTTAGGACTACCATTCCCATCATCCCCAGCTAACAGGACCAGTGGTCAGGGATGATGGGAATTGTAGTCCCGAACATCTGGAGGGCAGGAGTTTGCCTGTGCCTGACTTGCATCATACTGTTGCTGTATGTAGGTTTCATTTCATTTTATTTTATTACCTTATATTTTGGAAATGTACATCCCGTTGTTTTTTCCTTTAATTTTTTTGGGGGGGGCCTAAGAGAGTGGGGCCCTGAGCTATAGCTTCTTTAGCTTATGCGTAAATCCGGCACTGCTAGAGGCAATATTTCAATATGAGTAGGATAATGAGAGTACCTTTAAACATTTTTTTTTTTGGGGGGGAAGCACTGCTTTTGAATACTGTATTTTTATTTATTCACCTGATTTAGGGAGGGGGGTGCGCAGCTGCTACGCCCATCATGCCACACCCCCCGCTTTCCAATCCCACACTTCTAGAGCTCTAAAGCACTCCAGGCTTTCTGTTTAGGGACGAGACTTTAGCCACGCTCCCCGGGCCGCCCCCGGCGCTTGCAAGGCTCGGGCTGCAGCGCCCGGCCGCGTCCGCCAGGGGTTGCGCCTCGGCCCTTTCCCTGCTCAGCCGCCAGGGCCGCCCGAGTCCGGGCGAGGGTGGACGTCGGCGCGGCAGCAAGCGGCTCTTCTCCGGCTCCTCCGCCCGAGGCACGGCGATCGGAGAGCGCCATGCCCCCTGGCCCCGTGCAATAGATCCCTCCCCTCCTCCCGCCTTCCCAGGGCCAGATCCCCCTCTTTTGGAACCGACTCGGCGTGCGCTTTTTCCTTTTTTGTGTTTCCACCCGTCCGCAAAGCCTTGGATTTGCGGGTGCGCAAAGAAAGAAGGGAGCGCCAGGAGAAACCATCGCAGGCAGCCGCCAGCGGGCTTACAAGGTAAACCCCCGGGGAGACGTGGATCGCTTTATTTTTTTTGGGGGGGGGGGGCTGCCCAACCCACCCTTCCTCCTCCGCTTTCCACTTGGGATCGCTTAAGATCCTTGCACCGGAATGGAAGGAGAGAGGTGGGGGGTGGGGGTGGACGTGCGTGGAGGAGAAAGCTGCGCATCTTGAATTGTGCAACAATGTGCGTGCGCGCAAACTTGGCGCGCCTCCCCCCCCTTCCCCCGTTTGCAGCCAAAAAGCAAGCCAGACCCCCACCCGCCCCCCCCCCCCCCCAGGAAGCAAGTCCCACGGCTGCTCGGTACTCTCTCTGTGTGTTTATTTACTCCCGAGTAAGCGTTGGATGGAGGGGTGGGTAGTGGGGCAGGAGTGGCCGGTGTGGCGCGCCCCCCCATCCTCTCTCTGCATGTTTTTCACTCGGGAGGTGACTTTGGAACTTTACTCGCGAGGAGAGCGTGCAGCAATGCGCCCCTCTCCAGTGGTGCAATTTCAATGATCCAAGGGCTGGGCATTCCTGACCTCCCCCCCCCAAGAGCTCGTGCCTTCTGTTCCCTTCTCCTCCCCCCCTTCTCGGAGCGATTGCACGGTGGTTTGAATTAAGACCCTGTAGCAACAGCGACCACAAAAAATGAAGTTCTTTCTTGTCCTCGTTGCAGTCATGCGCTCGCCTCTTGCCCTTTTGGCTCCGCTGCCTTTGGCTGGAAGGAGTTTTCGAGAAAATAAGTGCGCGTGGAAGAAAAAAATGAGACTTGAAGCAGATCGATATATGTGCGTGTTAAGAAGGGGGGGGGATCCAGCTCTTGGTGATATTTGGGGAAAAGGGGAAATAGCCTGTTGTGGCTTTTGTTGTGCAATCCCATTCAACTGGTTGTTGCTTGGACTTTTTACTTTTTTTGCGGGGGGGGGGGAGAGAGAAACACAACCCACATGCAATTTAGTGACACAACCACATTCCACGAGTTGCAGTTAAGATTCCTTTCTCCTCCGCTGGGGAAGCTGGAGATTTGTTGTCAGGGAGCTGTTCTGGGTCTTCTGTCAAACATCTGGATTTCTAGCCTCTCCCTTTATTGCATGGGGGGGGGGGCAGAAAAGTTTCCCTCGCTCTTCCTTCTCTGATTTTTCTTTTTTTAAAACATTTTAAACAGCAGGCACACAGAGGATGCAACAGCCCCCTTTTTTACTTTCTTCCTGCACCCCATTCAAAGATTCCTAGCATTCTCTTAAAAAACACACACACACCCCAGTCACCCACAGAAACAAAGGGTTTTTGTTTATCCTATTGTTTAAAAGTCAGATATCTGGAGATGAAGAGAGCAGAAAGGAGGACCCGTTTTGGAAGCAACCTTTTTTTTTAAAAAAAGAAACCCTGAGGATGGTTAGTTCTGAAAAGCTGAAGTATGCATTGAACCACATTCGGTAAGGAAGGGGAAGAAAGTAAACATATGGATTTGTGCGGAGCCGAAATCCCAAGTGGCCAAGTGTGCTGTCTGTTTATTCCCTGCTTAAGGGATTTGCCTGCTGCTTTTAAGGGAGCTCTGATTTTGCTGCCTCGAGGGGGACTGTTATTCCGGGTTTGCCGCTTCAAAGTAGGTTGGATTTGTACTTATGGAGGGAGGGGAAAGCCGGAAACGTGAGTGTCCCGCAAGGGTGTCTCTGTTATCTGACAAAAGGGCTGGGGAAGAAGGACTTTTCGCAGCAGCTCTTAGCCCATCGCCTCTGTGCAGCCACAAGGCGGGAATCTCAAAATGGAAGCCCCCTCCCTTCGTTTCCGGGTGCGGGGGGGGGGAGGCCCAGAGCCGAAGCCCAGGGATTGGTGACCTGTTTGTCACCTCTCGGGCAAAGCTCATTACAAATGGAAGTGACACACGGTTATTATGTAAACTGGAGGCTGCAAGCGCCACGGCTGAGTCGAACCCAGGCGCCCGTTTGCATGTCAGAAAAGCAGTCCAGCTCGACGGGTTTCCGACTAAAGCCTGGCAAATGTGGAAGGTGAGTTGCCTTGTTGTTGTTCTTGCTGGGCAGGTCGTGGGGCAGGCCACATCCTTGTTTTTTCCAGTGAGGGCGAAACAAATAGGGCACCCGGGGACCTCTCTGTAATCATGAGTGTCCGGTGGCAATTGCTTTTAATTGCAAAAATGTGGAATTGAAAAACGAGTGGTCATTACAGGCCTTTGACTAGCCTACGCAGGAGTCTGAATTTCTCCCAGAGCGGATGTGACAAGCTGTGTCGTAATGCTATATATACATTGCAGGCGTGCAAAGCTAATTAACCCATATTAGTTCTTTCGAAAACATCACTTGCTGATGCTGTTTTGTTGTTTGCTGCCGCGTAATCTCACTTCTCTCTGCGCCCCTCGAAACGAAAAACCGGGGGCTGGATGGAGATTTCAACCCCCTCCCAACCACCACATTCAGTATTCGTAACCAACAGTTGGGTTGGCACCGATCCTGGACGGTGTTAGAAATTAGCCAGGTGCGTTTTGCGACTGGTGTGGGTCCGATGGTGACCACCTGGGGAATCTCTGGTTGGCGACTTGGGAAATCAAAAATGTCACTTGGAGAAGGATCTGAACTATTTTCCTTGAAGCTTGACTTTCTTTTATTCTGGATTGTTTTATTGGATGGTGTTGTAAACTGCTTTGAGATTTGTTCTTTAAAATATAAAGTGTTATTGAAATGAAAATAATAATCCACAGCAAAAAAAGGTGCCTAGGCATTCCATTGTGGTGACTGTAACTTGGGTTTAAGGTGCCGTTTGGTGATTAGGTTATATATCTTGAGTTTCGAACACTGCTGAGCCAGTGACTTTGCATGAGTAGAGCCTTCTTCAGAAAGCAGTAATCAAACTGATCTTGCAGAGGAAGCCCAGTTACAGCTTTTTGGACAGGATCCATGCAGCCCTGACAGCTGAGTTGGACAGAGGAACCTCACACTTGCCTGCTCAGTTCATTATCAAGCCTTCCACCAGCTTTGGTTGGTGGCCCAACTGCACCCCTCTCTGGACAGGGACAGCCTAACTACTGTTGTCTATGCTCTGGCAACCTCAAGGTTAGATTATTTCAATGCATTATATGTAGATGACGAAACCTCAGCTAGTGCAGAATTCAGCGGCCAGGTTGCTTTCAAGACGGTTTGAGCATATTACACCGATCCTGGTCCCACTGCACTGGCTGCCAGTTAGATTCTGGGCCCAATTTAAAGTGCTGGTTTTGACACTTAAAGCCTTAAACGACTCAGGACTACAGTGCCTCAAGGACCGCCTCTCTCCATATGAACCGACCCAGACCCTAATCTGAGGCCCTTCCTTGTGTGTCCCTTTCATGAGAGGTCCGAAGGGTGGCAACACGAGAACAGGGCCTTTTCTGCAGTGGCTCCTTGTTTGTGCCATTTTCTCTCCTGGGAAGTTTGGCTGGCACCTCTAGGTGCCGGGCAAAAGCGTTCTTCTTCAGCCAGGCCCTTGGCTGATGAAATGTCTTGTGGGAGGGGAGTTTTTGCTTTTAGTCTTGTTTTTATTACCTATTTTGTTTTTGTTTTTTAACTTGTGTTTTTGTGTTCTGAACCACCCTGAGATCTATGGTTGGAAGGTGGCCTGCAAATTTAATCAGTGACAATAAAATAAAGCTGGAATGTGTGGGCCCACAGAGTCCTTTCATTGCACCCACATTTGGTGCAGCGTGTGTGCATTGCCGACAGTTTCTCCTGCTTTCAGTTGTGCCCATGAACCCCAAAGGTTGGGGACCCTTGAGTTAGAAATTTGCTTCCCTGTTGACCCTAGCTGCATGTGGGAGTCTGTTTCTAAAACATGCCCTACTTAACTTCAGATGACACCTCCAAAACGAACCAGTTCATGGGAAAAGGATTTAGCTCAGCAATAGAGCGGGTTCGATCCCTGGGCAGGGTAAGTGTCTGGAGGTGGTTGGAGGATGGATGGCGGCTAATGGATTGAGGTTGAATCCTGACAAGACAGAAGTACTGTTTTTGGGGGACAGGAGGCGGGCAGGTGTGGGGGGCTCCCTGGTCCTCAATGGGGTAACTGTGCCCCTGAAGGACCAGGTGTGCAGCCTGGGATTCATTTTGGACTCACAGCTGTCCATGGAGGCGCAGGTCAATTCTGTATCCAGAGCAGCTGTCTACCAACTCCATCTGGTACGCAGGCTGAGACCCTACCTGCCCACAGACTGTCTCACCAGAGTGGTGCATGCTCTAGTTATCTCCTCCTTGGACTACTGCAATGCACTCTACGTAGGGCTACCTTTGAAGGTGACTCAGAAACTACAACTAATCCAGAATGCGGCAGCTAGACTGGTGACTGGGGGCGGCCACTGAGACCACATAACACCGGTCTTGAAAGACCTACATTGGCTCCCAGTACGTTTCCAAGCACAATTCAAAGTATTGGTGTTGACCTTTAAAGCCCTAAACGGCCTCGGCCCAGTATACCTGAAGGAGCGTCTCCACCCCCATCGTTCTGCCCAGACACTGAGGTCCAGCGCCGAGGGCCTTCTATCAGTTCCCTCATTGCAAGAAGCAAAGCTCCAGGGAATCAGGCAGAGGGCCTTCTCGGTAGTGGCGCCCGCCCTGTGGAACGCCCTCCCATCAGATGTCAAAGCGATAAACAACTACCTGACATTCAGAAGACATCTTAAGGCAGCCCTGTTCAGGGAAGTTTTTAATGTGTGACATTTTAGTGTATTTTTGGTCTCTGTGGAAACCGCCCCGAGTGGCTGGGGAAACCCAGCTAGATGGGCGGGGTACAAATAATAAATTATTATTATTATTGTGTTTTAAGCTCTTTGGTTGCTGGTTTTAAGTATCTGAAAATGTTTTTAATTTTTGTCATTTTTTTAAAGGTATTTTTACTATTTCTTGTAAACTGCTTAGAGGTTCTGTTTCAACCTAATGGTACGTACAATTCGTTAAATAAACCAGGGAATGTAGCACACAGAGGGTGACCTCTAACTTTGGCCCGCAAGGGGGTCCAATTTGGTCCGTAAGGCCATTTCACAGGGCGATGTGTGAAGATGGACGAGGTGTGTGGTTCATTCCTGCTGATGAAGAAGACCTCTGAAGATGAGCAGAGAGTTCAGTCCTGCCTGCTGCTTCACTGGCATGTTGTCTGTCGGTGGGCATATTGAAACATATCGCTGTGATTCCCAGTGTCTCGTAGGAGATGGATCTACTAACTTGTTTTCTTCGCTCAGAATTGAAAAGTGCCCAAATTGCCTTTTCCTTCTTTCTCCGCATCTTCTCTCCCACAACAAAACTCCACCCAGCTGTGAGTCATTCCAAAACTTAACAAATCCCTGACTTAGATAAGTTTTAAAAAATGAAGCAAGCGTTGAATGAAATTATACTTCTCTGCTTTACCAAGTTTAAATTACAGATATTTAGTAAAACAGGTCCAGCTCTTTGATTGGAGCGAAACGTTGAAATACGAAATAACGTCATGCGGTTCTTCTGATCAGACGGGTTGTTGCAAAGCCGTATTAAGTTTAGACTGAAGGCAAATTGTGCGTTTGGCTAGATATCTACTGGTTACAGAATTAAAGGGAAGGAAATCCCTGTAACACCAGGAGACTTACTGAACAATCTGGAACAAAACAAAGCCCTTGTGTTCTGTGGATTGTAGCTGCCTTTCTAAATTATGATTCCATTGTGCCTGGCCAATACCTGTTTTTCAACATTGTGGTATATCACCAGCTAAACACTGCGATATACTGATATATCACAATGTCTGAAATAAGGATGGAGCTATCTAGAGGCAGTGGCTGGCTTCACCGTTTTTCCAGCGTTGTGATTTTTGCATGTGAGACTCAATTTAGCCAAAAATTCTTAAAGCGCTGTGCATATTAGAAGTGCTATAAAAATGCTTAATGTCTGCACATAATTAAGAAACAAATGGCCCAGAGGATGATTTGGTTGACCAACTCGTCTGCCTATTTTTTTGTTTGTCCATCTGTAAATGCAAAGCTGGTGGAAGTGGCAGTGGCAGCAAAAAAAATAGAATTGGTGAAGCTGGTCACAGTTGTTGCTCCCTGAATATTGTGGACACGGTTTTCAGTATCTGTATGCTGGTTGAGGTAACTTGTAACAAATCGATGAGCAAGGGCTTCTTTCACCTGTTCCTAGGGGAAAAGAAAAGGTGGGGGATTTTTTTGCATTAGTGCCGTTATTTCAGTGAATTAAGAATAAAGACCATATGGACACAGTGTTAGAAACTCAGATATACAAGCTAGGTACCAAATGGCTCCTTAAACCAGGGCTGCAGTTGCCAAAACGGAACGTCTAGTTGCCATTTTGGGGCCAGACGTCAAAGTGCAAGTAGATAAATAGGTACCGCTCCAGCGGGAAGGTAAACGGCATTTCCGTGCGCTGCTCTGGTTCGCCAGAAGCGGCTTAGTCATTCTGGCCACATGAGCTGTACGCCGGCTCCCTTGGCCAATAAAGCAAGATGAGCGCCACAACCCCAGAGTCGTCCGTGACTGGACCTCATGGTCAGGGGTCCCTTTACCTTTGCCTTTATGACCTTGCTATACCGTCGTGGGTCGTCTGTTCTTGGGACAGGGGCCCAGTAGGAATTTTCCCATTTGGCTGATGGGCTGGTGCCACTTGGGTTTCGCCTGCCGCGTAGCAAATCGCCATAATTTTGTAATGTTTGGTGGTTAGTCATTGGTTCAATGTGGAGGGTAGGGTAGGTTGTCAGACCTGCCCCTCCCAATGTGTGATAGGGTGTTCCATTTAAGGAATCCAGGGGCTTGCCATGCTTTTGTCCGATCCCCTTCCAAGGGTTAGGACCACGCCAGAGCACCTGGGAGCATTTTGGGGTGAGGTTGCATCTGTGGTAGGACCAATGCTCCCCCAGTATTTTTACCCTTACTGACTTCTGCCAGTGTCCAGTTGTCAGTGCTGCCCTGCCGGAAGTGTCGGCGCAGCTAGTTGTACCAATGCCTAAGCAAACCACTCACATTCTGTAATCAATAAAGCTGTGGCCAAAATTATGCCAATAACCTTGAACTGTGTCTGTCTTTGGGAGGTCTTGGGGGGTCTTCACACGCAACAGTTGTACAATGCTGCAACCCTGGTGTAAGTTACGTGAAGTGCTTTGAACAATTGTTCTCTATAAATATCACATATTATCATTAAACAGTGGACGCTCGGGTTGTGAACGTGATCCGTGCGGGACGCACGTTCGCAACCTGCAGCTTTCTCAACCCACATCTGCGCACACGCGGGTCACGATTCGGCGCTTCTGCGCATGCGCAAAGCGCGAGTAAGCACTTCTGCGCATGCGCGACCACCCAAACCCAGAAGTAACCCGTTCCTGTACTTTTGGGTTTTGGCTGTCCGCAACCCGAAAAAACGCAACCTGAAATGGCTGTAACGCGAGGTATGACTGTATATATTTTTAAACGATGCTTTTAAAAATGCCAAGAATAACGCAAATACAAAACTAATACTCTAAAGAACAGGAAACCGTACAATAATACGGTATATAGGACAGTGGAAAGATTTTTGAATCGTTTATTTTTAAAAACGTGATTTGAAAGATCTCAAGGGAAAAGACATGATTTAGACTTTAGCCTTAAATCAGGTTTCCCATTTTGCAGTTCCTATATTTGCTGGATAAGCACGCATGCCAACTGATTGCTTTCGCGTAATGGTTTGCAACTAAATACAGCCTTTAGTATAACCAAGGAGCTTAATCGTTAAACCTTTGCTCTTGCAACCGACATGCCTTTTGCAGAGCAGAATTAAGCCTGCTTAGGAAAAAGAGGTAGATTTGTTTGTGACGACCCCCTGTTCACATGCGAGGAAGCAACGTCCATTTGATGGTTGGAGCCCCACAATGGGCAAAAGATTCCTGCATTGCAGAGGGTTGAACTAGGACAGGGATAGGCAACCTATGGCCCGGGGGCCAGATGCGGCCCAATCGCCTGCTCAATCCGGCCCGCGGACGGTCCAGGAATCAGCATGTTTTTACATGAGTAGAATATGTCCTTTTATTTAAAATGCATCTCTGGGTTATATGTGGGGCATAGAAATTCATATATTTCCCCCCAAAAAATATAGTCCGGCCCATTTTCATTCCCCCCCCCCCCAATATATAGTCCGGCCCACCATATGGTCCAAGAGATGGTGGACCAGCCCACGGCTGAAAAAGGTTGCTGACCCCTGAACTAGATCAGGGATCAGCAAACTTTTTCAGCATGGGGCTGGTCCACTGTCCCTCAGACCTTGTCAGGGTGCCGGACTATATTTTGAAAAGAAGAAAAAAAATGAACGAATTCCTGTGCCCCACAAATAACCCAGAGATGCAATTTAAATAAAAGCACACATTCTACTCATGTAAAAACAAGCTGATTTCTGGACCATCCGTGGGCCGGATTGAGAAGGCGATTGGGATGGATCCGGCCCCCGGGCCTTAGTTTGCCTGCACATGAACTAGATGATTTTGGTCGTCCACTCCAACTCTGCAAAGTATATACACAAAGTATCAAATGTGGTGACAGTAACAATAATGCAACAAAACAACAACACCACAAACTGGCTTATAAGTATAAAACCAAATTTACTAGAATAATAGCTAGAATAGAGATAGACTTGTAATCATTCAAGCAACAGACATACTAAGGTGCCATGAGCAAAACAAAGCCTGGAGATACTGTAAACATGGAGTGGATAAATGTACAACTGTATCTTAAGAAGCGTGTAGCGAAACCTGTAATATATCCAGACAACAGGTCTCCTTTTGCCTACTTGCGTTATTCTCACCCATTGAAGAACATCTCATCCAGTTCAATCTTTGAAAAACAGCTTTGAGAAACTTTTTCATATTCTCCAGTGTGCTACCCTTCCCATTGTGGCGACACAGGGTTGCTGTTCCGTGATTGGACTTAACGCTACTTGTTGAATGGCTCATTTATCCAGTCTGTATAACGTTTATTGATTGCACATATAACTTGTTAAGATACAGTTGTACATTTATCCACTCCATGTTTACAGTATCTCCAGCACACATTCTCAAATTGCCCGGCTTAAAAATCAAATTACCCCCCTGTGGTGTGTGTGCCCCACGTTGGGAACCACGGATGTAGACAGTGTGGGTTGGATCCCATGTTTTCTATGAATCTTTCAGAGCATCCATTTACTCCTTATTTACTCCCAGTTGCCCTGAGTTGGAGGAAAGCACATTCTCGCTCCATCCATCACCCAGGAAAACAAGGACTACTGGCTTGTGTGTGTGTGTGTGTTGTGTACTTAAAGGCAGGGAGGTTCACCTACCCTGTTTAGATGGCACTGCTGATATTGGAACCTGAATTTGCTGCCTCTCCCCTTCCTCCACTAACTTATATTTTAATAATAACAATAATTCACAATGTGGTGTTTGATAAACAGTAATGATTCAGTCTTTTGTAATTGTAGGCTTTAGCACTTTTGTTCTACATTCAGAATTTCACTTAAGACTCCTTATATTTTAAAATAGACACAATATAATATATTTTAAAAAAACAAAATCTTGTCTTAATTTTTTTAAAAGCTGATTTAAAATTACAGATTTTTATCTGTAGTTAAACCCAAAAAGTATTTGTTCTTTCTACACTAGCCGTGACCTTTCATGTTGAAATGTACCCTACACAAGAGTAAATACTAAGATTTAAGCGAAAGATGGGAACCATACACATTCAGGATACTGGATGTGATTTTAATTATATGTTGCTAAGTTTTAAATTCCTTATGCCCACCTGTAGATTAAAACTAGATTTTCTTTCATCTCCATGCTGCATATCTGGTATACTACGCAGTCATCAATTCATTTTATTAAAATGAGACTTCTTTAGCTGTTTTTTTAGACTGATGCTACAACCACTCCTGACTGGTTTCCAAAGAGCATATTTGAGGTTTTGGGGTGTTAATACGTTGATATAGGTTACCAGGAACTTCTGTTATAGGTTACCTATAAGATCCTTCCAACTTAATGGGATTCCAATTCATCCCTGTTGACCAGTTCAGTGGGATTTCTCCGACAGAGTTCCCCTGTGTTTAGCATCGTATGAGAATATTCTTAACTAAAAAATAAATACAGAGTTCCCCTAACCTTAGCCTTCTCCCCGCACTCCCCCAAGCTCTTACGCCAAGGTATATGAAAATATTAATTAAATAATATTACCTTATTCCTTTAGCTTGTTGAGAAGCTGGGTTATGAACAGAAAGCAGCCTTTCAGTTCTAGGTGGACCAGCTCCCAGGCGCAGCGACTCTGCTGGTTGGCGGCTAGGAAACTGTTCATTCTTTGAAAGTATCGCTTGACTTTTATGGGCGAAGGAGATGGTGCCCCGTTGGCAAAGTTTGCCACTTTTCCTCTCTGTGTTTCTTCTGCGCACGCCTCCAGCTGTTTGGTTTGCTGGTACAGGTCGCTCTGCAAGGACTCAAGACACGTTGCGTTCCAGGCGCCACAAGGATGGTCATTGCGGAGAACTTTGAGGCTCTGCTGGAGAACCTCGCGGATGATGATGACGGCGCCGTCGCTCTCCAAAGCGTTGAGAGCTTTCAGAGGGAACCTGAAGTCTGTTGTCTCAGATATGCATTGCAGAGGGAATTGTCCAGCCGTCCTGCAGAGGTGGTTCAAGTTGGTCTGGATCATTTGGTTCCACCGGGTGTGGAGCACAGGGCATTTGGAAAGGGGGCTGGCTTGGGCGAGTTTGCCAGAGAGCACCAGCACCAGACAAACGCTTAAGCCGTTCCCACCAGTAGTGAAGCCCATGATGAACCAATGGCTATAACTACCTTATCTTCCTGGAGTCTCTTTAAATATATTTCGGAACACCTATAAAAATCTGCCATCCTGAATTCATTCAACATGAGACATTTGTATTAATCATGATATGAATTTTCCCCGCCATCAAGATTCCAAATGCCTTTGAGGAACATGATTTGGTTGCTTTCAGTTTCGTTCAAGGAGTTTTAATTAAAATGTGAGGTTTTGTTTTGTTTTGTTTTTTACTACCTTCTTACAGAAAACTTAGCAAAGTTTCAAGTGGAGCGTAGCCCTTCCTAAGAGTTTCAAGTGGACCATATGAGAGGAGAGAGAAAGAGAGTGCACATTTTCTTTTTCTCTTCTTTCTGTTTATAATATTTTAAATTAATTTCTAGTGCCTTCTTAGAATTAGAAAATAAACAAGAGTTCAGCATTAGCTCTTTCCTGTAATCTGAAGAGATTTCCCATCTCTTATGTCTACATCCTTAAAAGGTCCTTATTTGTTTATTCGTTGTTTAGTTTATACTTTTATAGTGCTGTTATTCAGGCAAACTGTTCCCAGTTGATGAGAACACTAAAATAACAATAAAATTAATCTTAAAATCGCACTAAAGTGGTCAATAAGACAACAGGTTAGAATAAAACCCAGAAGACTGGGAGAATAGGGAACTGTTTTCCTAGCACCAAAGAGAAAGCAAAATGGGGGCATGATGGACCTTTGTTGAGCGGGATTGGCAATAGATCACTACTGCAAAGGGTTTTTCTCTGGTTACCTTAAATGCCCTTGGATAGCTCATGGGAAAATACCTCCGTTTTTTATTTCTTCATATGGGGCAGACTGAGGTGGGAGCAGCTATTCCTTCAGGTACTGAGGTCTCAATTTCCTATTTTATGTTATTTTACAGTGGATGCTCGGGTTGCAGATGTGATCTGTGCGGGATGCACGTTCACAACCCGCAGCGGCTAATCTGCGCACATGCAGGTTGCGATTTGGCACTTATGCACAAAGCACAATTTAGCACTTCTGCGCATGCGCAACCGCCGAAACCCAGAAGTAACCCGTTCTGTACTTCCGGCTTTTGGCAGGTCCGTAACCCAAAAAAACCGCAACCTGAAGCGTCTGTAACCCGAGGTTTGACTATATTTTTAAAACAATGTTTGGTCCCCAGCCAGTTAATAACTTCCTATTTCCTTGTCTTTGGCTGTCCTGTTTTTTCTATGTGCATTTAGGTTATTGTTGTATCACAGAGAAGCCACTAAGGGAGCCCATTTGACTGTGAATTATCTCTGTTCTTGACTTAACTTTGCAGGTATCTGTTACTGGTCAAAAAGAGAAAACTGCTTTGTTTCCTACTGCACTGCCCCAGCTGCCTAACTGGTGGCAACTTAGCAACTCTTCAAACAGGAATTAGGGTGGGCATAATTTAATAAAACTTGGAGGGCATAATTTATATCCCTGCCTGGACTGGTCTTTTCTCTGCTTATAGTTGCCTGTGCATTAATCTCAAGTGAGACTTCAGCTCAGTTAACTGGGATTTAACATAAGATTCTATAGGTCTGGCTGAAGCATGGGTGAGGAAATTGTGGTCCTCCAGAAGTTGTTACACTACAGCAGGGGCCAGCAGACTTTTTCAGCAGGGGGCCGGTCCACTGTCCCTCAGATCTTGTGGGGGGCCGGACTAGATTTTTTTGGGGGGGAAATGAACGAATTCCTATGCCCCAGAAATAACCCAGAGATGCATTTTAAATAAAAGGGCTCATTCTACTCATGTAAAAACACGCTGATTCCCAGACCGTCCACGGGCTGGTTTGAAAAGGCGATTGGGCCGGATCCGGCCCCCGGGCCTTAGTTTGCCTACCCATGCACTACAGCACCCATAATCTCTGACAGTTGGCCATGCTTCCTGGGGCTAATGAGAGCTGGGAACTCAACAGTGGCTTACTGTAGATCCTTAGTAGGTTATGCTTAAGGAGTGATGTGTAGTTACTTTGAACTGGGGCTGGTGAATTTTACTCCCAAGTAGAACCTTCACTCAGCCATGAAGCTCTGTGGCAGTATTGCGCTATTTATACTTTCTCAGCCTAACACACCTCATGATTTTTGTTGTGAGGATAACATTGGGCGATGGGTTGATGGAGGGGATAACCATGTTATTTTGAGCACCTTGATGAAGGTAGAGAGAGAGAGAAAAAATAAAGATAGAAATAAGGTAGAAACAGCAGTTTAATATCAACTCAAGTGGCCTGGCTTCCCCTAAAGAAGCTTGGGAATTCTAGTTTGGGGAGGGTGCTGAGAGTCCGTAGTACGGCTTCATGGAAGTATAATCTTCACAACTGGAGTTTGGGGAGACGAAATGGGTGTTGAAACATGGGACTATAGCAGGCACCCCCAAACTTGGCCCTCCAGATGTTTTGGGACTACAACTCCCATCATCCCTAGCTAACAGGGTAAGTGGTCAGGGATGATGGGAATTGTAGTTCCAAAACATCTGGAGGACCGAGTTTGGGGGTGCCTGGACTGATACTAAAGTACAGTCTGTGATTCCTCAGTCTATGCTAATATCCACTTAATCATGAATTTAGACAAGTGGAAATGTGATAAAAAAGGAACATGAATGGCTCACTTTTTCTGTAGCTCCCTTGAGTTTAATTTTTGAATATGCTTTAATTTCGAAAGGGCTGGGCCCTAGCTTGAAATGTGCAAGCGACAAAGAGTCCTTGGAACAACGTGCAAGTTGTCCATTACATTCCTTCCCCATGCATCTTTGGCCATTTTCTCCCCGTTTCTCTGCAGAGAAATGTAACGTCAAGAAGCAACGGTCACCCTGTGTCCATCATGATGATTTTCACATCAAGGGAAGTCATAGAACCACTCTATTCTGCCTCGGTCAGGCCACACCTGGAATACTGTGTCCAGTTCTGGGCAGCATAATTTAAGAAGGATGTTGACAAGCTGGAAGGTGTGCAGAGGAGGACAACCTAGATGATCAAGGGTCTGGAAACCTGGAGCCTTATGAGGAACGGTCGAAGGAGCTGGCTATGTTTAGCCTGGAAAAGAGGAGACTGAGAGGAGATAGGAAAGCATCTTCAGATATCTCAAGGGCTGTCACATGGAAGAGGGAGCAAGCTTGTTTTCTTCTGCTCTGGAGGGTAGGACTCGAACCCATGGCTTCAAGTTACAAGAAAGGAGATTCTGACTAAACATACAGAAGAGGTGTTCGACAGTGGAACAGTCTCCCTCGGGAGGTTGTGGACCTTCCTTCCTTGGAGGTTTTTAAGCAGAGGTTGGATGGTCATCTGTCCTGGACGCTTCAGCCGAGATTCCTGCATCACAGGGATTCGGACTCTATGACCATTGGGGTCCCTTCCAACTCAACAATACCATGATTTCATTTTAGTTATACCAGTGTTGTCATCAATTTGCTGTTTTTAAAACCTTTCGTTCCACAGTCTGCAGCCGTCGGGCACAGTACGTTGCATAAATTCAACCAGCTCAGCAGTCTGGTGGAAAATAGGATTAGATTCACCGATTCACCAAATGTCTTCCTTCTCAAGCGGAAGGGGGTTCATTTTTCTCCTTAGGAGCGCTTAGAGCAGGAAACAAATCGATATTAAGGGGATTTATACAGATTCATGCTAAGTCTGTGTCTCCTCAAAACAGATGGACGAGAGCTGTGCAAGTGCGGTTTCTAAATTTGGCCCAGTGGAGCATTTAACTATGGGGAGCCAGCTTTCTCAATTGGGCTACTGCAGGCATGTCCAAAGTCCATTTCGGGGGCCTAATTCGGCCCACTGGTTGGTTTAATCCGGCCCCTGTGGCAGCAGTTTATTTTCTGGGGTAAAATCCTAAAAAAACCTCAACAACTTCAATCTTTAAAAAACCCCTCGACAGATTCAATCCTAAAAAAAAAACCCAGCAACTTCAATCCTACAAAAAAGGTCAACAACTTTGGTTGGCCCTTCGGTTGGCCCTCACGGCCCTTCACTTCATCAAATCTGGCCCTCTTTGAAAAAAGTTTGGACACCACTGGACTTGCAAACGGTGCTGAAAAGCCCCTTTTCCATTCCTCAAATTCTCACTTACAGATATTTTAATTCCCTCCATTGCAAGCACATGCGCAGGTTGGACGCCACCCAAGAGTGACATAATGACGTCTTCTGTTTCATGATGACTGTGCACAGCTATATGGGTCGGGTGATTAAGAGCACGCTAAGCATTAGTATATAAGGAAGACGTATACTAGACAGAATGACCCAGACAGCGCTCTTAATTTGTGCGGCATCGCCTCCGGCATTTGTGACGAGGATAATTGCTGTTGTTTAAGTGAGAGTGTTTTTCTATCCAAAGTTATGACTCAAGGAGCCAGCGTTTGAATTATTTGTGCTGTGCCTTTTATATATATACAGTGGTACCTTGGGTTACTGACGCTTCAGGTTAGAGACGCTTCAGGTTACAGACTCCGCTAACCCAGAAATAGTACCTCAGGTTAAGAACTTTGCTTCAGGATGAGAACAGAAATTGTGCTCCGGCAGTGCGACAGCAGCAGGAGGCCCCATTAGCTAAAGTGGTGCTTCAGGTTAAGAACAGTTTCAGGTTAAGAACGAATTCGGAACGGACCTCCGGAACGAATTAAGTACTTAACCCGAAGTACCACTGTGTATAAGAAGGAAGAAGAATTTTTTGAAAATTGTCATGATCCATAATCTTCTCTGGTGCGCAGAGGCTGTGAGTTTTATGGAGGATGTTCCATGGTCCTCCTACCTGATTGCTTGAGGCAAAAATGCCAGGAATTGAACCTGGAATATTATGCATGCGAAGTATATGTTCTGTGTCAAGGAACAATACTAAATCACCAGATTACTATGGCTCTGCACATGCTTTGCAAGTTCCTGTCAAATTATAGTCTCTGAAAACTTTCCTTAGCTTGCCTTCCCCATGGATATATGTGTGAG
Source organism: Podarcis siculus (assembly GCA_034642415.1). Taxonomy (NCBI): domain Eukaryota; kingdom Metazoa; phylum Chordata; class Lepidosauria; order Squamata; family Lacertidae; genus Podarcis; species Podarcis siculus. Next base: position 3,722,630 of record JAXCMG010000089.1, on the reverse strand, counting down.
TATCGTACTGTATAGACCAGGGGTCAGCATACTTTTTCAGCAGGGGGCTGATCCACTGTCCCTCAGACCTTGTGGGAGGGCCGGACTATACAGTGGTACCTCGGGTTAGATACACTTCAGGTTACATACGCTTGAGGTTACAGACTCCGCTAACCCAGAAATCGTGCTTCAGGTTAAGAACTTTGCTTCAGGGTGAGAACAGAAATCGTGCTCTGGCAGCACGGCAGCAGCAGGAAGCCCCATTAGCTAAAGTGGTGCTTCAGGTTAAGAACAGTTTCAGGTTAAGAGCGGACCTCCGCAAAGAATTAAGTATTTAACCTGAGGTACCATTGTATTTTGAAAAAAATAATAATGAGCGAATTCCTATGCCCCACAAATAACCCAGAGATGCATTTTAAATAAAAGGACACGTTCTACTCATGTAAAAATACGCTGATTCCCGGACTGGATTGAGAAGGCTATTGGGCCGGATCCGGCCCCCGGGCCTTAGTTTGCCTACCCATAGTTCAGAGTGATTGCACACACGGAATCAGCACATCTGATGTCCAAACAATTCTATGGAGAATCTTGGAATCGTAGAGTTGGAAGGAACCACAAGGCTTCATCTAGTCCCGGCATGTCCAACAGGTAGATCGTGATCCACCAGTAGATCATTGTTAGATCACTGGCTCCCCCAACTATGGTTTCCCTAAAGAAATGGTTCCCCTGAGATTAAGAGTCACACGTTCCTCCAACTGAAGAGGGCAGGAATCGCCTCTGTTTGTTGTTCCTGGCTCCAATGTCGGGACAATCCAGCAAATAATGCCAGGCTCCAAAATGTGGAGCTGGAGATTGTCCCAGATCTCGCCCAGAGGCAGATGTCCCGTGCCAGGAGGCAGGCTGGGTCTGGCCCACCGCAAGGATCTGGCTTGCCTAGGAAGGCAAATCAAGATTTGTGGGCCTAAATAAAATGTTGGTATCAGATCAAGGGGCGACATCAGCAAGTGGGGCACAGGTGATAACCTCAATGGGTGGGTGCCCATGGGTGGAAGCCCAGAGAACCGATTCCTCAAATGATATTTTATTCCCACTGACTGTTCTGCACAAACACTGCAATCACAGGCGGGAAATTTATGGGCTGCTCCTGAGCACGGCATAATAATTAAAAAGCTGTCAAGAGCGAAATGTAAATATAAATGACACTATAATCCTACACATTTACATAATCTGACACTTTCTTCAACAGAACTTAGTATGTAGTAAAAAGCGTTCAGGACAGCAGCTTAAAGGTATAATCCTATACAGTGGTAGCTTGGGTTACATGTGCTTCAGGTTACATACGCTTCAGGTTACACACTCCGCTAACCCAGAAATAGTACCTCAGGTTAAGAACTTTGCTTCAGGATGAGAACAGAAATCGTTCTCCGGTGGCGCGGCGGCAGCAGGAGGCTCCATTAGCTAAAGCGGAACCTCAGGTTAAGAACAGTTTCAGGTTAAGAACGGACCTACAGAACGAATTAATTACGTAACCAGAGGTTCCACTGCAAATGTCTATTTAAAAGTAATTCCTACTGAGTTCGATCTACGCAGTAAATGCAACCTAAATCACATTTGTCCAAATATACTTGCAGCCCATTTCCTAAAAAGACCTGTGGATCAACAGTTTTGAGAACTGACGGCTTTTAATGGCGCCGTGCTGTTTTTATTGTAATTATTTGTATGTTTGAAACAAGGCTTTTTAATATATGTGTGTAGTTTTAATTCTGTTAATGTTTAATTGTTTTTTATGATTGTTTTTTCTGTGTTTAAAAGTTCTGTGTACAAAACTTGAAACAGCTACTAAATGTGGAAGAAGATCTTCTAGAATCGTTACTTGGGCTTTTTATGCCACTTGAAATTGAATTTCTTGTCTTAAAATTTGTAACATGTGTCTCTGTGTTTATTATTATATTTCCTACAGCTGAGAATCTTACCAATTCATGCAAACATACCGGTATTTCATTTTTATATTGTATTGCCCTGCAAGGACAAATATAGAAAGACTTGTGAATGAATAATTTCACAGAATTGATTGTACAATCGCATTCATAAAATGAATATGACTTACTCGTTTGATGTAGCTTTTAAAGGCTATTTTAATAATTTCTCACTACAGTGTTATTGCATCCCAGAGTTGGGGTTTTTTTATTTTAAAAATGCTAATGCAATAGGCATGAACAGGCAATATCAGGCAGAGAATACAGACTTTATGCATATAAGACAGCAGTGCAAAGTATTTTCCTGTAATGATCAAAGAGGTAATTGGGATTGATTTTTTATTTAACCTACAAGTCTGACTGTTAAATAATTCCAAGGGACCCGCTGGGGGGAAATGTGCAGAAAACTAATGAGCGGTTTGCCAATGCTGGCTCAAATCGTTGCGGCAAATGAACTGGAAAAATAAAGAGAAGCCATCGGAATAGAAGTAGTATAGGAACATTGGCATATAATCCTAGTGGAAAAGACAATAGCATTATAGCAAATATGGGGAGGAAAATTACTACAGATTCCTCTGTATCTGAGCCATGGGGGAACTCTTCAGAACATGTGGAGAACCTACTGGATGAGGCCAGTGGTCCATCCATTCCTGCATCCTGTTCTCACAGTGGCCAACCAAGATGCCTGTTGAGCAGGATTCACACACGAGGACTCTGCCCTTTTGTGTTTTGATAAAGCATCTCTCGTAAATTATGTTTCCTGAAATAATAATCACAGTAATAAGACTATGAAGCGTCTTTTGTACATCCCATCGGCTCATGTTTGACATTTATTCATTCCCGTGAATGTGTGTTGTGCTACAAGTTGAGTAACGCCAACAGTTACGGGAAGATAGTCTCCCTTGTTAAATCCCAGAGCGCCTATTTGCAGAGCATCTTGTTGTCTGTTGGCTCAGAAAGATAACTAGGGCAAATTAAGCGACCAGCTGACTTGGGTCATTACACATGACTAGGGCCATATGGTGAAACAGGATTACTTAAGTATGTCGCTGCTGGGCCACATCACATCGTCCTGGGCATTAAAAGAGAGCAAAATGGGTCAGATTGTTAAAAAAACACACCACAATTTTAATGGCTGAATAGTTTCAGGGAGGTTACTCACCTAACAGGGGTCAGAATAATACTTGTGACCTTACCTGGAGCTTATAACACAGGCTGTAATTGAAAAACGGTTGCTCCCAACCAGCTCATTGTCCACCTGGTGCTTAAAGATGTCTGTGCCTTGCTCAATATCGGCAACACTGTCTCCAGGTTTTTTTTTGGGGGGGTGTCTGTGGTCCAACACCCTCAGTAAAGGTAAAGGGACCCCTGACCGTTAGGTCCAGTCGTGACCGACTCTGGGGTTGCGGCACTCATCTCGCTTTACTGGCCAAGGGAGCCGGCGTACAGCTTCCGGGTCATGTGGCCAGCATGACTAAACTGCTTCTGGCAAACCAGAGCAGCTCATGGAAACGCCGTTTACCTTCCCGCCAGAGCGGTACCTATTTATCTACTTGCACCTTGACATGCTTTCGAACTGCTAGGTTGGCAGGAGCTGGGACCGATCAACGGGAGCTCACCCCGTTGCGGGGATTCGAACCGCTGACCTTCTGATTGGCAAGTCCTAAGCTCTGTGGTTTAACCCACAGCGCCGTCAATGGCCCCCCTCTAACCTAGACCAGAAAGGACTTGGAAACTGGGAATTAAAGAGGCTGGTCTGATCTTTGATATTCGGTTTAAAGTGGCAATGGAAGCACTGTTGGGGCAAGGAGTCCTTTGCAGGTTTGGGGGCCATGGCAAATGTCCAACTTTGCCATCCCCTGCGGGGAGCCCTTGGGAGTGTAGCCTTACCATTTGGAAGAATGAGATAGCTGGTTTCTGGCCATCACAGAAGTGCAGAAAACCTATTATTTGATTTATTATTGCATATTTTTTTCCATCACAAAGAGGTGGCTTGTGAGATTTGGTGTGTTAGGTCTCGACTAGTCTTGGATATTCCTCACCTTGACTCGTGGAGAAAAGGGGAGACGTTTGCTATTCTGCTTCAGGCAGCAAAAAGTCTTGGGGTGGCCCTGCAAGTATACATGCCCCTTGGTCTGTGTGCAATCTGTTTATGGAAGTCCATTGATGGAGGCAAGAATGGGCTACCAAGTATTAGGGATTGTCGGCAAATTTTGTTCCCCATTATCGTAACGCTAAACTTTGCAAAGTGGTGCTGAGTCGTTATTGAGTCGTTTCTCGGTCATGCTAAAGTGTTGGGAAGTGGCTGTTCATCATTTAAGTACAGTCGTATCTTGGAAGCTGAATGGAATCCGTTCTGGAAGTCTTTTCGACTTCCAAAACGTTCGGAAACCAAAGTGAGGCTTCTGATTGGCTGCAGGAAGCTTCTGCAGCCAATTGGAAGCCTCGTCGGATGTTTGGCTTCCAAAAATAGTTTACAAACCAGAACAGTTATTTCCGGGTTGTGGCATTCGGGAGCCAAAACGTTTGACTTGCAAGGCGTTCAGGATCCAAGGTACAACTGTAATATGGAAGATCTTTCAGATATTTATTATTAATAAAGCTTTGAGATGTACCGTATTTTTCCGTGTATAAGACGCCCCCATGCATAAGACGCTCCCTCTTTCCAAATTAAGAAAACACCCCTTAGCACTACCCATGTATAAGACAAGCCCCAATTTTAAACCAATTTTTTTTGGTAAAAAAACCCCTAGTCTTATACATGGGAAAATACAGTAAAACAAGTCTGCAGTTTTAAAAAATGCATCTTAAATATAGCTTTAGAAACCTGGAAGAATCAGATATCCTCTTTGGGAGGAAGGTGTGGAATTGGACCAGATCCCAAATGCTTTTGCACAGGTGTGTGTTGCTGTGTGTCTCGCTGCCCTTGGCTTGCATTTTCCTGCCATCTGTTTGAGCACGTTGTAAATCGGTTGTCGTTAGGCAGCTGGTCCCGCGTTGCCGTCTCTGCAAAGTGGTCATCTTGGACGCCAATAAAATTAGCACTCAACGGAGCTTATCGCAACATAACTGGAGGAGGGCTAGACATCTGTGTGGGATTCTAGATGCTCTGCTGTTTGCACCAATTAACAGCATCTGGACGACAGTCTGTTTTCTTAAAACTTTCCAGCAGGGGAAGGTATTGGGGGAAGAGGAGGAGGAGGAGGAGGAGAGGGAAAAAATCATAATAATCTAGTTATGATGATGTTGTATGAGCATGCCAGATATATATCCCTCAGAGGATACAGGCTCCCAACTAGGCGCCTTTTTAGATTATCAGAGTTTCCTAGCATGTTGTTCCCAGAGGATGAAAGATCAGAACACAAATAAACTCTTGCGTGTCGAGGTCCCCAGGGCCACCCCAATAACTCACACATCACACCAATATTTTTGTTTAAGGTTTTTGGCATAATTTTGGCCACAACTTTATTAAAATACAAACATGTGAGTGGTTGCTTAGGCATTGGTTGCGATTAGCTGCCCCCACCGTGGGGGATAGTCTGACATTCCACACACCTGCGAAAGTCAGAAAAGGGGAATACACTTGGGGCTAGCGACGGAGCAGGGAACCTGCCCTCAGCCAGGAGCTCTTGCAGTGGCCCAAGCCCCCTTGACAGGGTGGACAAGCAATAGTTAGCCCTCTATTCCTTTAACGGAATCCCTTGCAGCAGCAGCATTAGAGGGGCAGGCACAGCCAATCCATGCCCCTCAACCAACCAAACCATAAACCAATGCCTAACTGCAACCTTACAAGTTGTGAAGATTTGCTACGCAGTAGGCAAAAACCAAATGGCTCCAGCCAATCAGGCAGATGGACAAAATTCCTACCGGGCCCCTGCCCCAGGAGCAGACGACCCCATGACAGGCATAGCAAGGTCAAAGCGAACAACCCTAAATATAGGGAGGGAGGGATGGGCAATCCGATGCACGGGCGAAAAGAGGAAGCCCTAGCCTCGTGCAGGGAGTTTTAGCATTTCTGGCTGTCAATCAACAAATGGCAACATTAACTTCTTCCCAACAACATGGGAAGCCCAATCACAACAGTGGCCATGATCAATTAGCCTGCCCCACAACTTTGGTGTGTCCTGGCAGCCCCCACCGCAACACGTGCTCTCCATGAAGGAGAACACGCTTTGCTATGTGTCCAGGCTAGTGGCTACTTGAGTGGGTCAGCTGTTCGTACAAGGAAGAAGGTTTGCATTGATTTGGCTAATAGGATCATGGCTGACCAAAACCAGTAGGGACTGTTAGATTAGTTGCAGAGCCCAAGCACTGCATGCAAAAAGTCCCAGGTTCATTTGCTGGTTCGTTCTGCTTCTTCTTAGGAGGGTGATTAAAACTTCTTTTTAATTGGCCAAATAGATATTTGGATAGCTGTGCTGACCTGCTCTGTTTGTTGTTGATGTTTTTATTGTGCGGTGCTCTGTGGAGCGTGGAATATAAATTACTTTGAATAAATAGATGGGCAAACAGTTTGACTTGGTGTAAGGCACATCCTTAGGGATGCGGGTGGCGCTGTGGGTAAAAGCCTCAGCTCCTAGGGCTTGCCGATAGAAAGGTCGGCGGTTCGAATCCCCGCGGCGGGGTGCGCTCCCGTTGCTCGGTCCCAGCGCCTGCCAACCTAGCAGTTCGAAAGCACTCCCAGGTGCAAGTAGATAAATAGGGACCGCTTTCTAGCGGGAAGGTAAACGGCGTTTCCGTGTGCGGCTCTGGCTCGCCAGAGCAGCGATGTCACGCTGGCCACGTGACCCGGAAGTGTCTCCGGACAGCGCTGGCCCCCGGCCTATAGAGTGAGATGGGCGCACCAACCCCAGAGTCTGTCAAGACTGGCCTGTACGGGCAGGGGTACCTTTACATTTTTACTTTAAGGCACATCCTTACGTCCCGAGAGACAACATTCTTAAAAAGCCTTAAAACTAAAAACTGTCTGATAACTTTTTAAATGAGGTCTGGGGCATTAGAATGGAGACAAGAACTCCATAATTTTGTTCCCTTATTTTATTATTATTACAAAGAATAGCTTCTAATGGTCAGTTCTATTTTATATAACATGTAATGTAAAAGTTATTGCTGTTAGAAATAGACAACGTTTTTAGCCACCGCTATTTAATATAAAGCAATATGACATCCAAACACAGACTTCTCAGTAGATTGTATTGCCCAGTCCTCATACATCAATCCCCATTTATGGCTATGTATCAAGGTGGTAGAGGAATCAGAGCCTTTTATCTGTCAGGGATGTCGGTCCAACTTTCCAAGTGTAATAATTCAAACACAATTCAGTGTTGGTGCTGACCTTTAAAGCCCTAAACGGCCTCGGTCCAGTATACCTGAAGGAGCATCTCCACCCCCATTGTTCTGCCTGGACACTGAGATCCAGTGCCGAGGGCCTTCTGGCGGTTCCCTCGCTGTGAGAAGCCAAGTTACAGGGAACCAGGCAGAGGGCCTTCTCGGTGGTGGCACCCACCCTGTGGAACGCCCTCCCACCAGATGTCAAAGAGAAAAACAACTACCAGACTTTTAGAAGACACCTGAAGGCAGCCCTGTTTAGGGAAACTTTTAATGTTTGTATTTTGGACTGTTGTATTTTGGTATTCTGTTGGAGGCCACCCAGAGTGGCTGGGGGGGCAGCCAGATGGGTGGGGTATAAATAATAAATTATTATTATTATTATTATTATTATTATTATTATTGATACAGATGGGGCTCATCCACCTGGAAAAGTAGCCCATCTGGGAGGTGGAAAACTCCGACCCTGACCCTTGCAGCTATCCCGATTCATGAGGCTTCAGGAGTAAACCCTGAGAAAATATCTGTAACCGCTACCTTGCGGGGGACATATTCTGGAGAAGAAAAGGTTAAGGAGTAAGCCCTACACAAAGTAGGAGTCTCTAAGATGGCGCCTTGTACGCCTCCTTCCAGCAGCAGCCAAGCTGGTGCCAAACATATTGCTCTGCTTTCCTTTGGACCACACCAGTGAGGTGTTGGCTCTTATTGGGGCACCCCCAGGACCTCCATACGCACTGCCCTGGCTTGCGCCCCAGAGGGGTCACTTCAGTGCTACTGATGTAGCAAAAACGATACAGGAGGCAGCCCTTTACAAGCTCCTGATCTTTGCAACCACAGCTGGCGCTGCGATTCCCCGGCGGTTTGGCTTCACCCTCCGGAGACTCACTCCACTGTCTCTTAAGCCAGACGGATGCCAACTATAGATTGAAACGCCTTACTGTTAAATTAGCAAAGAGCGTGTGCGTTTTACGTGTTGACTGTTTAAAATCCTTTTTTTAAAAAAACGTTGCCTTAAGCACCGTACACTTGGGAAGGCATCTAAAAATGTCACAAACAGGTAAAGTTTCTGTCGCTAAGACATGAATATTAAAATTAAGGAACAGTAAATGCAGGGCTGTCGCCACTTATGTTGGTCCCGGTGATATTTACACGGGTTGTTAGTCCTTGGTAATTGATCCCCCACCCTTGCTGCCTTTATTGATGAAGGAAGTGGTTGGAAGTTGGCTGCAGAATAAGTGATTCAAGATAGTTTTGTGGCATTGGAATGGGATCTGCAACAACAGCGGAGCGTGGGGTGGAAAGCTGCACCTGCAGCTAGTGACACATGGGACTCAAACTGCACATTATGCCTAACGATGATAATTGCATAAATTAAAAACCAGAAGGTAAAAGAAATTGCATGTTATGCTCCATGTCAAGTGTGGCTTTACATCTCCTGTTGCTTTTAAAATCTCAGCCTCTGTGTGTGCTGTTAATGGGATTGTAAAGGTAAAGGTAAAGGACCCCTGGATAGTTTCAGAGGCAACTATGCAGTTCATCTCTCTTTCAGTCCAAGGGAGCTGGCGTTTGTCCACAGACAGGTTTCCAGGTCATGTGGCCAGTAGGACTAAACCACTTCTGGTGCAACAGGACACTGTGACGGAAACTAGACCGCACTGAAACGCCGTTTACCTTCCTGCCACAGTGGTACTTACTTATCTACTTGCACTGGCGTGCTTTCGAACTGCTAGGTTGGCAGGAGCTGGGACAGAGCAACAGGAGCTTACTCCATTGCAGGATGTCAGGTGTGCGTGCAGGACCCAGGCCCTGTGACCAGTAGGACTTTGCAGGACTGGGGCCTTCCTAAGTTTGTTCTGAAGAGGCAAGGTGTGGCTTCACAGGTGAGGCCGACTGGTAACTCACAGCACCTGGTGGCAAGCGCTGGGAAGGGATATAAGGTCAGCATTTCCCTTTGTCTCTTTGCCACAGCAACACGCTTCCTGCCTTAGACTTCTTGCTTCCTGATCCTTGAACCTCGGCTTGTTGACTCCCTGCTTCTTGATTCTCCGACCCCTGACTTCATGACTCCTTCCTTCCTGACCCTCGGACCCTTGGCTTCCTGAATCCTGGCTTCTGGAACCCCGTTCCTGCTCCCACCCCGCCATATTTCCCCCGGTCCTGACGTCCCCTGCCAGGACTTCAATTGCCCATGAACCAGACCACAACACAGGGATTCGAACCGCCAACCTTCCGAGCACCCAAGGAAGATAGGTTCATTTTCTCACCCAGTGTTCAAAATTCCCCGGGTGCCAGTACACTTTGCAGCCAGGTGACGGTGCCCAGCTCAAGATAATCATCTGAACTATCCAGAGGTTCAAGTGAGAACCAACCACAGTCAGTCCAACGTTTGAAAAATAAAACGTTTGAGCCGTTTCGCCCCCAAATAGCAACAAGGCGACCGCAACCTTGGTTTAAGGAGCCATTTGGCGCCTGGCTTAGATACCTGAGTTTCTAACACTGCCAGAGAGGTGCTGTCAGTCAATATTGAGCTGGATGGATTGGGACCCTGACTTAGCATAGACAGGGTCGGATGTTGCAATATTGTGTGTTTATAAAGCTGGCCTAAAGTCGATGTATTCAGTCTGACGCTTTTGACCGCACTGGTTCGTTTGCAGCCGTTGGAGAGTTTTAAGATTTGTGTTTAGTTTGAGTCTCTCCGTGCCCTCCGGTGTAAAATTCATGTGCTCTTGGTCTATGGGTTTTGACTCATCCCGAAGGAAAGGCATTGTTTGTGCCAAATAAGTAAGAAAAGGCTGCAAGGTATCCAGGTGTGCCTTCTTCCATCTTCAGACGCCGATGATTCACACCTAGATAGTCTGCAGGTAGCTGCTGTCAGCTTTGGGCAAAGACAGTGCAACATTAAAAAAAGAGGCTGTTTGCATGTTTCTCAGTCATGCTACAAGCTCACGTTTGCAAATGAGACAAGCGTACCAGCCCGATGAATGCTGCTGGTTGAGGCTCACAATATTGTCTGGCAATGGGGCTTATTTTTTAATTTCATGAAACGTATACTCCACTTGATTTTTTAAAAAAACAAGAAAACAAAGCAGGTTACCATAAAATTGAGAAAGATTCAAAACCATCCAATATTGTTATAAATTGTTATTACTATGATTAGTGCTCTCCTTGTGGAATGCCTTCCCATCATATGTCAAGGAGATTAAGAGCTACACAACTTTTATAAGACATCTGAAGACAGCGCTGTACCGGGAAGTTTTTTACGTTTTATTATGTTTTTAAATTCTGCTGGAAGCCGCGCAGAGTGGCTGAGGAAAGCAAGCCAGATGGGTGGGGTATGAATATAACAACAACAACCAACAACAACAACAACAACTTCAAAACCTACAAAAGTTAAAGTACCAAAACAGATGTTTATTTCACTGCTAGCTCTATTTCGGGAAAGTTAACCAAAACGCCCTCTAGCCAGATGTCTGACACAGAAGCCTTCCAGCATTCTTCCACTATCCTCAACCAGAGGAGGAATGAGAGGCAAGAGCCAGTGGCAACATCAGCACCAACTCTAAGGCGCCCAGATCCCTTCGCCCCCCTATAAAATATTTTTCCCCCTCCAATGTTGAGAACAATCAGGGGCACAGGAGGCCAAGCGCAAAGCTGAGCAGGTTGTAGATTCAGTGGCCGGTGGTTCGTGCTGCTCCTGCCGTGTAGGGGAAGAAGCAGGGCAGCTGCCCTGGACTGGTGGTGACGGCAGAGGAAGGATGAGGTTGACCAGGGAGCCGTGTGTGGTGCAGGTGCAGTGGCTGGTGGCTGGTGGTTTCCTCTACGTCTACTCCTGCCGCGGAGGGGAAGGAGAGGGGAGGAAGCAGCCCTGCGGCAGGAAGAGGAGATGGTGGTTGTTGAGCACTGGAGAGGAGGAGCTGCCAGCCATTGAAGCTGCTCTGTAGCCACAGCTGCTTTTGGCTCTGCCCCATGGCTCTTCCTGGTGTCCCCATGCCACACACATGCACACACGTCATGTGCGTGTAATAGGGACTCATACCCCACAAATGTTCTGCTCATGTTGGTGCCTCTGAGTGTGAAGAAGAGGCGTGGCCAGCTTGAGCCAGGATTTGCTTTGCTTTGAGGAGTACATTGGTACCTCGGGTTACAGACGCTTCAGGTTACAGACTCCGCTAACCCAGAAATAGTACCTCGGGTTAAGAACTTTGCTTCAGGATGAGAACAGAAATCACACGGCGGCTGTGGGAGGCCCCATTAGCTAAAGTGGTGCTTCAGGTTAAGAACAGTTTCAGGTAAAGAACAGACCTCCGGAACGAATTAAGTACGTAACCAGAGGTACCACTGTCCATGGAAAAACACTGCTCTAAAAAGAATATGTTGATATGTGTGGATTAAGTATGTAAAGTACAAGCGAGAACAATAATTAGAAATGGCTACACGAGATTATATTATCCAAAGAATGCAATGATAGTATTTAACCTTGAGCTAAAGGAAGTCGAGTCGTGGTGGAGGAAAGCCACGGGGGTACATAGGGTTTATGTTTGCAGTGTAGGGTGTACATGTATTTTCTTCAGTTTAATTTACTTTAGTATTTGTTTATTTTATTTCAATGTTCTGTATCATTTATTAAGAAATTTAAAAAGAAGAGGAGGAGGCATGGCCAGCTTGAGCCAGGGTTTGTTTGGTTTGCATGCTCATCTGACGGCTCAGAGCAATGCGCGGAAAGGCGAAAGTGTGCCATTTATTTTTCATGCAGCTGCTTCTGATGAAAGCCGTGGCAGCGTGTGCATTGTGAACTTCGAAAGCTCTGCCTTCTCCTTTAAAAGAAAGGGTAGCTGCTCCTTTGCGTCTCCTGTGCTTGTTATCTGCTGTGCAGGATAATATAGCAGCTGGCCTGTAAAGCTGAGCTAACCTTATAAAACCAAGCTAACCTTAAACCGCTCCTGCACACGAGGGGGCAATGAGGCAACAAAGGAGATACTGTAGGTCCATACTGGGAAGGACATTCGCATTGTTTCCTTCATTGCAATGGCATTGTGATCCCACCGCAATTAAGGCAAATGGAGTTAAAATGCCATTGGAGATAGTGAAGTTAAAAAAGAAGCCTGTGTTTCAAAGTTAGCAGGTGGAATTGCTGATTTCTGCCTTCCTTATGGAGTCAGTGGGAGGAGATAAGGAATCTAAACCATAAATGGTTGCTTTGTTCCAGTTACAGATAGGTAGCCGTGTTGGTCTGCCATAGTCAAAACAAATTTTTTTCCCCTTCCAGTAGCACCTTAAAGACCAACTAAGTTAGTTCTTGGTATGAGCTTTCGTGTGCATGCACACTTCTTCAGATACACTGAAGAAGTATCTGAAGAAGTGTGCATGCACACGAAAGCTCATACCAAGAACTAACTTAGTTGGTCTTTAAGGTGCTACTGGAAGGAATTTTTTTGTTTTTGTTTTGGTTGCTTTGTTGTTGCAGTTCCCACTGATGATGCCTTTGCCCTTAAGTTTTAGTCTGTTGCATTTTACATGCTAAGTTGTACAGCTGAAAAGTCTTACTATATGTATTTTTTAAAAGAGAGGAAAAAATAAGAGGTCTGTCTGTCCCCGTCCTTCAAAAAATTAAGCATGTGTGGAGCTGTTTGGAGATCAGATGTGCTGATTCCACATGTGCAATCACTCTGAACCATGGGTAGGCAAACTAAGGCCCGGGGGCCGGATCTGGTCCAATCACCTTCTAAATCCGGCCTGTGGATGGTCCAGGAATCAGTGTCTTTTTACATGAGTAGAATGTGTCCTTTCATTTAAAATGCATCTCTGGGTTATTTGTGGGGCATAGGAATTCATTCATTTTTTCTCCCAAAATATAGTCTGGCCCCCCACAAGGTCTGAGGGACAGTGGACCGGCCCCCTGCAGAAAAAGGTTTGCTGAGCCCTGCAAACCTTCGCTCTGAACTCAAACCTGTTTTGCATCTTGACAGTTTCAGAGCTGACACCATCCAAATGGCTGTAGTCCCACAGAGTTTCTGGTATCCTTCTGGTATCCTTCTGTCTAGTGCCTGTTCCCAGACGAAAGAAGTTCCCAAACCCAAAATGTTAGATTTTGAAATCTGCTGCTAATACAGTAACAAGACCTCAGTCAGCATTTTGACTTCTATGCTCCCTATGTTTCTATTTTCATCTGTAACCGTTGCCAGGTTTATTATTTTTTACCATTATTATTATTAAAAGGTAAATGGACCCCTGACCATTAGGTCCAGTCGTGACCGACTCTAGGCCTGCGGCACTCATCTCGCTTTATTGGCCAAGGGAGCCTGCGTACAGCTTCTGAGTCATGTGGCCAGCATGACAAAGTCACTACTGGCGAACCAGAGCAGCACACGGAAATGCCGTTTAGCTTCCCGCTGGAGCGGTACCTATTTATCTACTTGCACTTTGACGTGCTTTTGAACATCAGGAGCAGGGACTGAGCAACGGGAGCTCACCCTGTCGTGGGGATTCGAACCGCCGACCTTCTGATTGGCAAGTTCTAGGCTCTGTGGTTAAATCCACAGCGCCACCTGCATCCCATTAATATTATTAGTACTACTATTATTATATATTACAAGGCAGCTTACAGATAAAAACAAGAATAACTATAAACACAGGGAAAAAATCGTTAAAAACAATTAAACATTAACAGAATTAAAACTACACACATATATTAAAAAGTCTTGTTTCAAACATACAAATAATTACAATAAAAACAGCACGGCGCCATTAAAAGCTGTCAGTTCTCAAAACAGTTGATCCACAGGTCATTTTAGGAAATGGGCTACAAGTGTATTTGGAGAAATGTGATTTAGGTTGCATTTACTGCAGAGATGGAACTCAGTAGGAATTACTTTTAAATAAACATTTATAGGATTATACCTTTAAGCTGCAGTCCTGAACGCTTTTTACCACGTATTAAGTTCTGTTGAAGAAAGTGTCAGATTATGTAAATGTGTAGGATTATAGTGTCATTTATATTTACATTTTGCTCTTGACAGCTTTTTAATTATTCTGCCGTGCTCAGGAGCAGCCCATAAATTTCCCACCTGTGATTGCAGTGTTTGTGCAGAACAGTCACTGGGAATAAAATACCATTTGAGGAATCGGTTCTCTGGGCTTCCACCCATGGGCACCCACCCACTGAGGTTCTCACCCCAGATTCGACCACGACTGGACCTAATGGTCAGGGGTCCCTTTACCTTTACCTTTATTCTCCATCTAGCTGATTATTGTCTACACTAATTGGCAGCAAATCTCCAAGATTTCAGAGGTGGGTCTTTCCCAGCCCTACCTAGAGAGGCTAGGAATTGAACCTGGAAAGCAGCTACCCTGTCACTAAGCGATGTCCGCAAGCTGAGGAGGAAAGCTAAGGCTCACCATGACCAGTGGAATTGTGGGCTGCTGCTAAAGACTACAGCGGGTGCCGCTGTGGTCTAAACCACTGAGCCTCTTGGGCTTGCCGATCAGAAGGTTGGCGGGTCGAATCCCCATGACGGGGTGAGCTCCCATTACTCTGTCCCAGCTTCTGCCAACCTAGCAGTTTGAAAGCATACCAGTGCAAGTAAATAAATAGGCACCATTGCGGTGGGAAGGTAAACGGCGTTTCCGTGCACTCTGGTTTTTGTCAGGGTGTCCCGTTGCGCCAGAAGCTGTTTAGTCATGCTGGCCACATGACCCGGAAAGCTGTCTGTGGACAAACGCCGGCTCCCTCGGCCTGAAAGCAAGATGAATGTCGCAACCCCATTTGACTGGACTTAACCGTCCAGGGATCCTTTGCCTTTTTACCTGAAAGACTACAGTAATCTGTTATAGGTTGGAATTGTTACTTTATAAACAAACTCTTGGGAGTCAAAGTGCATTGCTTGTAACCCGTGTAGTTAATTGGAGTAAATATTATCCTTCTCCTTCTGCAGTATACAGTGCTGGCAGACTGGCTCCCCCATTCCATTAAGGTCAAACACCTTGCTGTCCACATAATCAATGGAATGTTCTTTTTTAAAAATAAAAACCAAACCCCAAAGCAGCAACTTAGCTTAATTAGTTCCACAAATGTAAGCTTTCCTCGCTGATTGGTTTTTGCTTTGCAGTTGACGCTCTTGGCTTGAGTTCAAGTGGTCTGCTGTGTTCCTGCCTGCTTTTAGGAAGCTGAGAGGCTCCTTTCCCCCTCATATAACTTCAAGGAGGTGCCTTTCCAAGATCAAATCCAGAGACCTAGCTTCAGGAGGGAAGAAAAAAATCTAATTAGAGTGGAACACGGCTATGCACTTTAGGGCCGTACAAAAGCCCAATTAAACAACATTCTTTCTTTTATCGGGTAGGGCAGGTTGGGCTTTGGTGATGGATGTGAAAAGCAATACTTTTTTTACTTCTTTAAAAGTGTGTTGGTTTTTTTTAACCGTTTCAGGAGCAGGTAATAAGCTTTGAGGTGGTTTTTGTTTGTAGCTGAGTGAAAAAGCCGTAAAGTGCCTTTCCCCCTTAAAAATTAAACCCTAAAAGGCCAATAAAGGATAGAAAAAAATGTGAGAAATGGAGACTTGGAGCAAAGGTCTTCTCTTAATCCTTTTACATTTATGTGAGTCTGGGGTTCCCAAGCTGCTTTTTTACCAAGGCTAATTCTAAGCACTCTTTTCTTTTCTGTCTGGGAAGATGCTGTTTGGATGAAGCCTGGTTACCTCTCCGCCTGGCTAAATGGTACTTGGGCAATCACAATTGTTATGTGACAGATTTCCCCACAAAGTCATCCTTTTGCTGAAGTTCAGTTTGCAGGATCCCATAAATTGCCTGCATCAGGGACTCCCCTGCAAGACAAGCATCCTGAGATTTTTGTGTGGCTGAAATGAAGGGATGGGGTAATGTCAAGCTCAAACCTGCCCTTAGGTTGCTGCCTTTTGGCCTTTGTTGTTTGTGGACTTCCAGTTAGTTTTTCAGTAATGCAGGAGGACCAGGCAACTGAAGCTTCATCCTGACTGGTCCTCAGCCCTTGAAGACTCTGACACTACCAGGGTGGATAAAAATCAATGAATATATATATATATATCAGATTTTTTAATTTTATTTAAATCAGATTTTTAAAATAAAATTCTTCCAGAGGAAAAATCTTTTTAAAGATAGTTTTCTGTTTAAGCTACATTATAGTCCAAAGGCTATTCATCAGGAAATAAGGATTTGTTTTAAGTTTTTCATGTATGATAAAAAAAACAAAGAAACAAACGTTTAACCACATCAGTTAACAAACATGGATACATATGATATAATGTTATTGCTTTAGTTAAATAAATTGTTTAAATTGTTATTAAGGAAATGATTGTTTTTCTCCTTCCAATAAAGTACAGCGGAAAAGTTGTCCAAATATAAACAGTTAACTTATTAAACCTCACAATAATTTCATAATTACCTGTCTGTGTATTTCTAATAGTATAACCAAATCAGTAGTGTTTGTTTTTGTTTTTTGTTCAGAATAAATTCATTGGCAACTTCCCTTCACCCCCCTCAGCCAAGAGAGGGGTTGGATCCTGCAACCATTTCATGCGTTTTTCAGGTTCGCCTTCATAAGTGCTGCACTTAAAACAGGCACACACACACAAATGTCTTATTTGGATTTCTGTATGGATTTGGAGCACTATTTCCACGCCCATATGCCACACTCGCAACATTTATTATTATGCTCTTGCAGACAAGAGATTAAGTGCCACTTCTTGGCTTCCATCCTGCCTCTTGCAGATGACTGGAGATTTTTAGATAACTGTCCAAACCACGGCCAGGTCAGCAAATGGCTAACGGCATAAAGCAAGCTAGTAAAATTTAGATGCACCAAACTGATAGCCTAATTTATAGAGGCTCAGCTTCCTTGAATAGATGCAGCCTCTGTTGCAGACTGCATGTGCACCGTTTATTGGCAATATCGTTTGCAAAGCCATGGCTGTTTCCCTCTGGATCTAGCTCAATTGTGCAAAATCTATTTGGGACTATCGAGGAGACAACAAGGGAACGCAGGAAAACCCAATAGCACGGCCGCCATAACAAAGCCATCTCCCAAATACAGCGTCCTAATTCGAAGCGGCAAATTCGTTTGGCAACAAGTTTACTAGCATGCCAATATTCAGATATGATCCTCGTTAATCGTACCCACAGGCGTCATTTTCCCCCTTGCGGTTGATGTAGACGTTGGCAGGAACAGTGCCAGCAGCCTTTAACCACTGTCTGGGCTTGTTGGCAATATCAGAGAGGCTGGTAGAGATGGTGGCAGAATCAAGTTTCGGCGAAGGCACGTAAGAAGCAACATTTATAAAATTAATAAAATTATAAAAAAGTTTTTCTCCCTCCCTCACTGATGTATAACTCATGGGCATCCAGTAAACTGCTCTGTGTAAGGAGCAGCGGAATAATATTAATATTAAGCAAGACGAGGATGAGGTTTTTCCAGTCCAGTTATTGAGCCAAATAACTCACAGGATGCGGGTGGCGCTGTGGGTTAAACCATTGAGCCTAGGGCTTGCCGATCAGAAGGTCGGCGGTTCGAATCTCCTCGACGGGGTGAGATCCCGTTGCTCGGTCCCTGCTCCTGCCCGCCTAGCAGTTCAAAAGCACGTCAAAGTGCAAGTAGATAAATAGGTACCGCTCCGGCGGGAAGGTAAACAGCGTTTCCACGAGCTCCTCTGGTTCACCAGAAGCGGCTTAGTCAAGCTGGCCACATGACCCGGAAGCTGTACGCCGCCTCCCTCGGCCAATAAAGCGAGATGAGCGCCGCAACCCCAGAGTCGGCCACGACTGGACCTAATGGTCAGGGGTTCCTTTACCTTTACCTATTGAGCCAAAAGACCTAGAAATTTGACTCAGAAGTTTCATTTCCATTCACTTCCTTTATATTAAATTCTAAAGGCTACTTAGGAGTGCAAAAGGGCTTTCAAAAACCAATGTATAGTAATACACACACACACACACACACACACACACACACACACACCAAAAATGCTATGAAATGAGAGTAACGCATGCTATTAAAAACGGTGTTTTATATTTTAGGGAGTTGCACCCAGTCCTTCAATAAAATTCGCAGGGTGGCTTACAAAATTTAAAAGCACAATAAAACAAATGTAAAACTTTCAAATTAACACTAATAATAATAATATTGTAGACCAGTTCCCCCAGATTTCTGATGGTAACTAGCAATCTTGAAGGTCAGGTGTGTGTTTTTTCCAGATGGCTTGGAAAAGCAAATGCAATCCTTGCACTGGATTCTGGAGAATGTGGACTTCTTAACGAATGCCAGGTTGTTCTGGTTTTTTAGAAGCTGCTGAAGAGCCCAGCCTTTTTACTGGAAGTGCTTAGTTTAGAATTGCTTCCAGCTAATTATTGAACTTAAGGGATTGTGTCAGCAGCTGCTGCTGCTTTTTCTGGGATTGCAGCGTTCGGCTTCTTCATAGATGGAGTTGATTGTCACTGTTTTATAATGTACTTGTTGCGTACAAACCCTCTGTTCTGATTACGAAGCAAGTTGTGTGTGTGTCTTTTGTGTCACCCATGCTTCCGGGCATCCTTGTTAAAGCCTGATGCACAATGTACTGTTTCTAATGATCCGAGATAAGCTTCCACTTAAGACATGCCAGGATTTTTAGATTAGTGCAGGAACAGCAGGAATAGGCAGTTGTTTTGGGAGGAACGCAACTGCTGAAAGCTGCTTTCAGATAACGGCCCCTTAACATGCCCTGGGGATTTTTTTTTACACCATTTTAAAATCCACCTGTGGATAAAACAGCCCACTGGCTTTCAAATACACAGTGCAAATATTATTTCCACGTTGAACCTCAGCTGTGGGGAATCTTCGAGGTCCGAGATGGGGGGAACCTTTGGCCCTTGAGATGCCAAAGCATAATAATTATCATCCTGCCTGAGCTGAGTGTGGCCTCAAAACATGCCCACCTGTGCCTGTTCATTGTGAGGAGAGATCAACGGTGGTGGACTGGGCAATATCTGGTTTTCAACATTGCAGTGTATCACCAGCTAAACGCTGCAATATGCCCATATATCACGATGTCTGAAAGAAGGATGGAGCTACATAGAAGCATTGACTGGCTTCACGGTTTTTCCTACATTGCGATTTTTGCATAGTGCTCCCTCCCCCCCCCCCTCTCTCACACAAACACGAGAGAGAGGGAGAGGGGATTCACAATGCAGTGGTAACTCGGGTCACAAATTCCGCTAACCCGGAAGTAGTTGCTCCGGGTTGCGAACTTTGCCCCAGGATGAGAACGGAAATCGCGGCGTGGTGGCCGCGGGAGGCCCCATTAGCGAAAGCGCACCTCAGGTTAAGAACGGTTTCGGGTTAAGAACGGACCTCTGGAACGAATTAAGTTCATAACCAGAGGTACCATTCTGTACTGCCAAGTCAAAAATTATGAAACTGATATGACATGGACTTCAAAATGGTTTTGGACAATATATTGATGTACCCAGTGCTTTTTCTTCCTTAAAAAAGGTGTTTAGGGGTACTCAAGTAAACCGCCATTTTATAGTTCAAATTGGGAAAAATAAATACAGTAAATGGACAAAAGTGCAAAGATTCACAAAATGTTTACGGGTATGCATACCCCCAGAATTTTTTTTACTGAAGATGCTTTTAAGAATACTGGCGTTCCTTGTATGCAGGTATCAGACGAAGAACTTGGAAGAATGCCACATGCAGAAAATAAGACAAGTATTCCAGGATAATTGTATTTCCTGATCAATCTGCTGGACTTTAATTTCTCATAATACGTTTCGTTTATATGATAGGTTGGTCTATAGAACCATATATTTTGATACGATCTGTTGAATCCCGTTTAAAAAGAATTTACATAGTTACATACAGCCTGTTGCGTTGCTTGTGTTGCTATCCCTGGATTAGGCAAGGCTTCTCGCTTGGTATCGGTGTTGACATGCGATAGCGTTCTGGAAACCAAACCCGTGTCACAGTTTGAGAAGATGACAACTTGAATGCTTGCTTCGGTATTTTTCATGCCCCGGTGGTGTGAAACTGCTTCATTTCATCTTCCCATTAATAGGAGAATTAGTGCGATGGAGCTGGCAGAGGGATGTGGCGGATCAAAACCAAGCAGGTAGGATTACTTATTACCTGTTGGCGATCTGGTGTTGAAATCTCCTTGCTCATTTGTTGATATTGTTCTGGGCCTATCGAAGGATGTGGCAGGCAGGTCTGCAGCAGCCCAGAGCCAGGAAATCCTATCTGTGCGACTCAAGGCCTGGTATCCAATACAGTGGTACCTCGGGTTAAGTACTTAATTCGTTCCGGAGGTCCATACTTAACATGAAACTGTTCTTAACCTGAAGCACCACTTTAGCTAATGGGGCCTCCTGCTGCCGCCGCGCCACCAGAGCACGATTTCTGTTCTTATCCTGAAGCAAAGCTCTTAACCTGAAGCAAAGTTCTTAACCTGAAGCACTATTTCTGGGTTAGCGGAGTCTGTAACCTGAAGCGTATGTAACCTGAAAAGTATGTAACCCGAGGTACCACTGTAGTTGTTTCCAACCTCTCCGCCTCTCGGATTTCTCATTTCGGGAAAGTCTTCCTAGATCTAAGTCTTGTGCAGTTGTATTGCCTCTGTGTATGCACAGGCTAATGGCAATTGTGTTATTTGAGGCACGTTGCAAGTTTGCAACTGAGAGTAGCACTGTGCCGATTTCAGGACCGGGAAGAGAGCTGGGGTAGAGAGCTTATGGTTGTCACTTCTGGGAATTCTCCCCCCATGCTGTCATAAATACGTTACCTGCCCCTGTGTGAGTAGTCCCAGCGTGCAGAGTCTTGCACTGGAAGTGTGGGAGTTGGGGAACAGCATAAGCGCCAAGCGACGTGATTGAGTTGAGTCGGAGAGCCATGGAGGATCGTGTGATTTGCGTGTGTTAAAAGAAAAAGGAGGTATGGACTAATCCAGACACAAATTGAGTAGATCTGGCCAAGTGCTGATTGCAGAGGATAAAAGGAGGATGTGGCTGATAAATAAGCTATATAACTGAATCATCCTCTAAGTTATTAGTCACGTACTCTGGAATGTGGTGATAAACAAGGATGAAAGGAATTGGTTTGTGAGATCAGGTATTCTAAGTCTGTTTTGTTGTAGAGGTTTCTTTGATTGTGGGTTTCTTTAGGGAGGGTTATTGGAACTTGAATGGGCTTTTCTTTTCTTTTTTTAATTATTCTGTATTTGAGCAGACTACACTGTTTCATTATACAGATTTAAGAGTCTGTGATTCTAAACGCACAGATGTACCATCTGGGAAGGCAAGCAACCGAAAGTAGCCCAGCTCCACATTGGAATGCCAAATTACCAAGGCTAAGCAATTATATTACCATGCTGGTGAAATCCAGCCTTGAATGACTGTAATAAATTTATTAGAAGCTCAGAATAGATGACTTTGGTTGGTAGAGTAAAAAGGTAGTTAATTGATGAGGGCTGTTTTTTAATTGGCAAAGGTAAATGTTGCTTAGCCATGCTGAATAACATTTTGGAGGCTGTTCTCAGTGCCGGCCCTATCTTTAGGCAGGGTGAAGCAACTGCCCGCAAACCAGTTGCTCCTCCTCAGTTCCCTGAGCAAACCCGTCTGCTGGAGAATGAAGCTGTTTGTGTCGCAGTTCTTGTCCTGCATCTCTGTACCGACCTTGCTGCTTTGATCAGGGGCATCTGAGGACACTTGTACTGTTCCCAGCGCTGAAGGAAGAGTCATTTGCCATTTGGCTTCTGCATATGGATTTGTAGCAGGAAGGAGAGCATCTTGGGGCCCATCCTGGCTATTCTGGTTCTGGCTTGATAACTATAACCATAACAGACAGTTGAAAAGAAAGTATTTCTTTTCAACCATACTGTTAAGGTATAACTTAAGCTTGCACTACCTTGCGCCCTCTTTCCCATGCCAGACAACCTCCTTTTACAAACCCGCTGTCAGGGAACTGCCATCGAAAGGGCGGGAGGTGGAAGGGCTCACTCAGGTGGAGACAGACTTAACAGCTGACGAGGGAACCAGCAGGGGGAGAGGAGGAGCTCAGAGGGAAAGTGAGTCGGAGGGATAGCTCAGGGACACTTCCAGCGAAAACAGTGGGGAGGTTTCAAGACCTCCTATAGGGACACCCACTCCTCGCCGGAAACTGTCACGCCGGGAGTCCCGAAGACGTGTTTCCGTTAAGGAGCTTTTATGCTGGAAAAGATTCCGAAAACGCCCACTTTCGGATTCTGCTAGCGACTGACAGAGCCATGCTTGAGGGGCTCCGTCGGAGGCAGAGGTTTGGGGACTCGGCCAAACTCTGAGGGACTAGGATTTTACGCACAAGCAGCTCATCATCCCATCACACCCGCTTGTTCAAATTAAGTTTGCATTGTGTCAGATTCCTCCTGAAACCTCTCTCACACACAGAAAGGTATTGTGTCGAGGTGGGTTAGGGACTGCCAAATCTGATGCCGTGTTTTACATCCGTGTTGTGGGAAGTGGATATATTTAGATTATTTTCTCCCAACTTAATAGTAGGTTACTCTGGCAAAAATGACAAGTCTGTACACAACTAAATTGTAGGTTAGCGCTCCGAAGTGGGTTTTGGGAGAATTTTTTTGGGGAACGGACGTTGAGCAAACTTGTATTGGAGACTGGATTCATGGCACAGTCTCTTTCTGTGCCCTCCTTCCAAACATTGCAGGTCATGGGGTCTATCAGCACTTGAGAAACATTCTGTCACTGCAATGATGGTCGCTAGGATTTGAGGCGAACCCTATCCCCGTGGGAACTGCTGGGAAGCTGGGGTTTTTTTGTGAAGTGCAGGATTACTGCAGCCAACACCTCGTGCCAATTATGACACCGCAGCCCCTGGAGAGTAACCCAGCCGTGGAGGACAGAAAGTATTTTAAGATACTCCCTCAGGGGAACCAGCGCTGTTCTCAATCCAGACTGGAGCTGTAAAAGCTTATGAGGGATTCCTTTGAACTCTGAGATACCGTTTTTCTTTGACAAAAGCTGTCAGAGGAAGCGTTGAACCAGCGGAGCGTTGCTTTCTGCACTTCCTCTCTCAAAGTTTCTTTAATGAGCACTGCGTATATATATATATATTGCAGATTTGCAGCACCTCCAGCTTAAAAAGAATGATTTCGAGGCGGGATTTTACCGCATGCCAGCAAATCCAGGTTGTGGAATCCGAGCAAATTTGGAGCTTTTGCCCAACAAGTCTAGTCCCCCAAAATGTTAAGTTGTTGGTGAACATATCAGACGACACAGCGATTCTTCAAACAGCTCTTCTTTATTCACAAGCCAGAACAGAACTGAACTGAAGGGTTCAGCCAGCCTGCTTATATAGAGATCCCCTAGAACGCAACAGTAACCATTTTCTGTAACTATCCAATCACTGAACGTCACTTTCAGTCCCTTATTTGCATATGTGGACCTGAGTGAAAACTATCTACAGTATCCCCCTGCTGGCCCAGGGTGAGAACTTCAGTACATAACACAAAATATCAATTTCCCAATAGGGAAATTGGCAGGAACATGGGATAATGGTGTGACAGAATGCTGTCTAACCTCCCTGCAAACAAATCAGGATGAATGTTCAAGAAAAAGGTCCTTTGGAAGCATCCAGACTCCCTTGTGCGAAATCCAAGATACGGAATTACATTTTGGGGTGTGAAAAGAAGGCAGAAAGAAGCCCTCTGGCCAAGACAGGTGGGAATTGCGAGTAGCAGAGGCTCGTCTATTTAGGGAAATGGGACGCTGTTCCACCAACCCCTGTACCTACCTGGTTTCTTATTTACAACTAATCCAGGGGTTGTAAGCTGGCTGTCCGCTTCCTCCTCATTAGGCTCAGTGGGAGCCTATGGTTGAACTCAATAGGGAGGACAGTGGCGGCAAAATTAAAATCGGTTGTTTTTCTAGGGGGGAAAGTGCCGGAACTCACCACCTCGAGTCGCCAACCTAGACACCGCTGCCATCTTGAAACCAAAATCACGGACTAAGATGCTGGGTTACACCATCTTATAGGGAGATTCGGCGCCTTTGCTCCTTAGCAGGGAGCAAGATGCACACATACTGTTCCTTGCCTTGGCCTGCTCTCCTCCTCCTTCAGTCATACAAAGCGCTCAGATCAGTGCGTCGCAAATAGTTTGAGTAACACAGTTAGCACAACCCTTCCGAGACGGCTGTGTTGCCCACACTTGCCTATTGGCCGGCTGCTTCCTTTTTTTATTGGCTCCGGAGCCCCCTACCCACCCCAAATGCCCACCTCTTGCTGTTTCTGATTGGTAAAACCATCCCACTTTCTGGTCAGCTTTGCAGTGCTTATTATATGTTGTCTATGCCATTGTGGTGCCTTCCATCTGCATTTCCCAAAACTTCAAGGCAAGGAGAAACCTTCTATCTCGTCTGGTTTTAAACGGGAGGCAAAGTGGGCTACGAACAAAGGGTTAAGAAGCAAACATTACTTTGGCAAGAAATTCTTATCTGTCAAGGGGTGGGGGCTGTTGTTGGCTGAATCCTTGAATGTCTCATCTGTTCTGTCCCTCCTAATGGAAGGTTGAACGAGGCTTAAACGTCTAGCATAAAAGGTCTTAATTTATCCCTCTTGAAACTGACTCAAGCTCATTCGCCAAGCAGTACACGTGCCACCACACTAGCAGTCTTTTATTGCCGGAGGAAGGAGGTGCCAGGTCGTACATGGTTTTTTTTGAATAATGGCATATATTGTTTTACGGTCTGTGCAGCTTGGCATAATTGTTGATCCTGTCCCTCTCTGTTCACTATGTGCTTCTGAATCTCCAGTGATGGTAGAGGAAAGGTTACAGTGGTACCTTGCTTTAAGAACAGCTTAGTTTACAAACAACTTGGATTAAGAACGCTGCGAACCTGGAAGTAGGTGTTTTGGTTTGTGAACTTTGCCTTGGTTTAGGAACATGTTTCTCTTCCTGTTGAGTGTGTTCTATTTGTAAATTGAGTCCCCTGCTGCTATGGGAAAGTGCACCTTGGTTTAAGAATGCACTTCCAGAATGGATTAAGTTCATAAACCAAGGTACCACTGTACATAATAAGAACAAGAACACAAACAGATTCAAATGGATGTTAAATCAGCCAAACACATTCAGATAGGATGCTAATCAGCCCAAGGCATGGTTGCAGAGAAACATTTCCACCTAGTGCCTTAAGCTATATAATGAAGGCACCAGGCGGACTTCCCTAGGGAGAGCATTCCGCAAACGGGGAGCCACCACAGAAAAGGCCCCGTTCTTGTGTTGCCACCTCCAGACCTTTCATGGAGGAGACGCACGAAGAAGGGCCTCAGAGGATGATTTCAGGGCCTGGGTAGGTTCATATGTGGAGAGGCAGGCCTTGAGGCATTGCGGTCCTGGGCTGTTTAAGGCTTTACAGGTAAGAAGCAGCACTTTTGTACTGGGCCCCAAAACTAATTGGCAGCCAGTGCAGTCAAGCCAGGATTGGCGTTATATGCTCAAACTGCCTTGCCCCGGTGAGCAACCTGGCCACTGAATTCTGCACCAACTTAAGTGTCCGAATCATCTTCAGAGGCAGCTCCACATACAACACACTGCGGTAATCTAACCTATAGGTTACGAGAACATAGACAGCAATGGCTAGGCTATCCCTGTCCAGATAGGGAAGAAGCTGGGCTGTCATAGGACCACTCTGTTGAGCATCAGGCATGGACTTGGTGCAGACATTGGCTACCATCTGAGAGACATTGAAACAAAATTGGCACGCAAGAAAGGAAGGAAGAGGTAACTGATACCAACATCATTAGGTGCTGTAGGCTGGCAGTAAGGTTCTGCATAGATCAGGAGCAGTGTTTGTGCTGGAACAATGCAAGAATTCTTGGCATCTTAGAGAGGCAGGAACATGCAAACCCCACAACTTTTCCTCACCGCACTGAGATAGTTGGAAGCAGTTGCAAAGGATCCTAGTTGTTGTTGTTTAGTTCTTTAGTCGTGTCCAACTCTTCATGACCCCATGGACCAGAGCACACCAGCCACTCCTGTCTTCCACTGCCTCCCGCAGTTTGGTCAAACTCATGCTGGTGGCTTCGAGAACACTATCCACCCATCTCGTCCTCTGTCGTCCCCTTCTCCTTGTGCCCACCATCTTTCCCAACATCAGGGTCTTTTCCAGAGAGTCTTCTCTTCTCATGAGGTGGCCAAAGTATTGGAGTCTCAGCTTTAGGATCTGTCCTTCCAGTGAGCACTCAGGGCTGATTTCCTTCAGAATGGATAGGTTTGATCTTCTTGCAGTCCATGGGACTCTCAAGAGTCTCCTCCAGCACCATAATTCAAAAGCATCAATTCTTCGGCGATTAGCCTTCTTTGTGGTCCAGCTCTCAGCTCTCAGGATCCTAGTAAGGGACCATAAATTCTGTGGCACCATTTTCCTTGGCGAGGAGCTGGTGAAACTGTTTTGACCCCATGGTTTTGGTGATGTTGGCACACACAAAAACCCAGTCAAATGCCCTTCATTATATTCCCTTTCTCCTCTCTTGTTACGTTAATTGATTGCAGACTTTAGCTTGCAGCCAAATACATTTCCCAAGTTTTAGGAATTATCTGGGGAACAATCTCAGGGGAAACTCTTGGACCCCAAGTTTGCACAGAGGAAGGCGGAGTGGGGCATTCATGGCATTTTAAGAAGAAAGGCGTTGTTTCTGTGTTGCTTCCTGAGTCGAAAACTTGATCGCAGATGACTGCAGAAAGCATTGGGAATGATCTCAGAGGCTTTGGTTCACCACAGAATCCCATGAAAGTCAGATGATCATGGACTTTTAAAAATACTTTTCTACACAAGGAGGAAAGAGAGGAGGGTGCAGTTTTCTAACTGAATGGTTCTCATGTGCCTTTTCCACAGCTGTTGTTTTGATAAAAGCAGTCGAGATCTTTCCAGTTCAACAATTTTCCAGTCCTCAGAAGTTTATCTGAGAAGATGAGTAACAGTAGGGAACCTTTTTATCGAAATACAGCTTTCCCCTAAAACACATCGTTGTAGTGTTGAATATGTACTTTGAGTTTATGCAGAGCAGTGGCACAACAGCCTTGCCACACCAACTGATTCAGAAGAGAGCATGGGACATGTCGGAAGTCTTTAAGTCTAGGCAAATCACAAACTAGGAAGCAGTGAGTGGACAAGCCAGGAAGTTGCATGAAACCGGCTGCTGCTAGTTTCCAGCTTCTCCCTTTCAGTGCTGTTGACACTCCTCAGCAGACCATCCCCTGTTGCCATGGGTGAAATCTCCAAATCATACCTGCATCAAAACCAAAATTGCTATATTGCAAGGCTCTGATGTTGCAAAGACGCCTCTCTTGCACCACCACCTGAAATGAAAACGAAAAGTGAATGTTGGTGGCAGTTGATAGGCTAGCAGTCACTACGGGGCCATCCCTGTGACATAATGAGATACTGCCAGGATGCATTGGAAAAGGGAGACACTGTAATTTCTGGCTTATTTTTATTGTCCTTATTTTTATAGCTGTTTTCCAGTCTGTAAACGGGCAGTATAACAAAGTCTGCCTCTTGTCTCTCCATTTCTTAATTGTACTCAGGGTGGATAAAAATCAATGTGTTTTTAAAATTTATTTATTTATCAGATTTTATTTCAAATTTATCAAATTTATTTATTTATCAGATTTTTTAAATAAAATGCTTTCGGAGGAAAAATGTTTCTAAAGATAGTTTTCTGTTCAAGTTACATTATAGTCCAAAGGCTGTTCATCAGGAAATAAGGATTTGTTTTAAGTTTTTCCTGTGTGCTAAAACTCGGTCTAAGTTTTTTTTAAAAAACAAACATTTAACCACATCAGTTAACAAACATGGATACATATGCTATAATGTTACTGCTTTAGTTAAATAAATTGTTTAAATTGTTATTAAGGAAATGATTATTTTTCTCCTTCCAATAAAGTACAGCAGAAAAGTTGTCCAAATATAAACAGTTATTAAAACCTCACAATCATTTCATAATTATCTGTCTATGTATTTCTAATAGTATAACCAAATCAGTAGTTTTTGATATAACTGTAAAAACTACTCTGAACATTTATTATTATTCCAAAAATGAAACTGTCCTCTGGTTGTAAATATTAAGATTATACCAACAAGAATGAGTCTTTCTTTAAAAAAAAATAAAATAAATAAATCAAGACTTACTAACTAATGATTTAAATCAAGTCTTGCTGACTCATGATTTAAATCGATTTGATTGAAATCACATCCACCCTGATTGTACTGTTGATATGCAAGCCACATTTTGGCATCCTTGGGATGCAGTGAGGTAGCAGATATGGGACGAAAATACCGGCAGCCCTCAAGTAGTAAAGGTAAAGGGACCCCTGACCATTAGGTCCAGTCGTGACCGACTCTGGGGTTGCAGCGCTCATCTCGCTTTATTGGCCGAGGGAGCCAGCGTACAGCTTCCAGGTCATGTGGCCAGTATGACTAAACCGCTTCTGGCGAACCAGAGCAGCGCACGGAAACACAGTTTACCTTCCCAACGGAGCGGTACCTATTTATCTACTTGCACTTCGTGCTTTTGAACTGCTAGGTTGGCAGGAGCTGGGACCGAGCAATGGGAGCTCACCCCGTCACGGGGATTTGAACTGCCAACCTTCTGATCGGCGAGTCCTAGGCTCTGTGGTTTAACCCACAGCACCACCTGCATATATGGGACGAAAATACCAGCAGCCCTCAAGTAGCTGGTATTGAAAGGGGGTTGGGGAGAAGAGACTGAAGCTTGTCTGGCTATCTGAAGTGGCTTCTTGATATGGGTGTAACTCTGCATAAACCTATTAAGTAACAACACTTTTACCCTGGTAGACTTGCAGGTAAAGGTAAAAGCAAATGAGTGGATGTCAAATTTACCACCAACTTGCAGATTTTATTCATTCACGTTTTGTCTCTGAACTTTCAGGACCATGAAGTCTCCCGGGAGAACTTTCACCAGGAAGAGCTAGTGGACCAAAGGACCTCCTGTCGCTGTTGAAACCCACTTTTACCTTGGATATACCAGGGTATTCTAGTGCCTGATTGTTTGCTGTAAGGAAACGTGAAGACTATAAGACATGTCCATTGCACTCAAACAAGTTTTTAACAAGGACAAGACGTTCCGCCCCAAACGGAAATTTGAACCCGGGACCCAGAGATTTGAGCTCCACAAACGAGCGCAGGCCTCGCTGAACTCTGGGGTGGACCTGAAAGCAGCTGTGCAGCTGCCTGGTGGAGAAGATCTCAATGACTGGGTAGCAGTTCACGTGGTGGACTTTTTCAACAGGATCAACTTGATCTATGGAACTATCTGTGAGTTCTGCACAGAGAGGACCTGCCCTGTGATGTCGGGGGGCCCAAAATATGAATATCGGTGGCAGGATGATCTGAAGTACAAGAAACCTACGGCGTTGCCAGCACCCCAGTATATGAATCTTTTGATGGACTGGATTGAGGTGCAAATCAACAACGAAGACATATTCCCTACTAGTGTAGGTAAGTTTACACTTGTGTCTTAAGAATCGCATGCCACACAACAGGTTCCTCTTAAGACTTGTCGGATATGGTGTTTGGCTAAAGCATCGGCCTACTCTTCAAAATCCCTCGCACATCCCTTATTTGAACCTCTGTTGGGTTTCCAAGTCTCCCCACGCCTTCCAAGCCCACCCAGAGGTGCTCTTTTCAGTCGGCAATTTGGAGGTTGGAACAAAAACTGTGTGGTGGGGTTTGCAAGGCCTAAACAAGCATGGAAAGCTGGCTTTGAAAGAGAGGCATGTGAGGGATTTCGATGGTTGGGGGGGGGCAACACACCTGTTGGACATGTGATGTCACTGTGATACCACATGAGCGACAGATGGGTTGCCTGAAGTCCTGTCACAGTGGTCTGCAGTGTTCCCAAAAGCTGGTGTAAGGTCTTGGTGTCAGGTGTGCGTGCAGCAGCCAGGCCCTGTGACCAATAGGACTTTCAAGGACTGGGGCCTTCCTAAGTTTGTTTTGAAGAGGCAAGGCGCAGCCACACAGGTGAGGCCGATTGGTAACTCACAGCACCTGGTGGCAAGAGCTGGGAAGGGGTATAAGGTCAGCATTTCCCTTCGGCTCTTTGCCACAGCAACACGCTTCCTGCATTTGGCTTCTTGCTTCCTGATCCTTGAACTTCGGCTCCTTGACTCCCTGCTTCTTGATCCTTGGACCCCTGACTTCATGCCTTCCTTGCTTCCTGACCCTCGGACCCTTGGCTTCTGGACCCCCATTCCTGTTCCCAACCCGCCATTTTGCCCCTGGTCCTGACGTCCCCTGCCAGGACTTCAGTCACCTGTGAACCGGACCGTGACACTTGGTTGATAAAGAGGTATGGAGAACTCGAACGTTTGCCATGCTTTGGGGGACATTTTGATTTGTCTCAATACAGTTGTACCTCGGAAGTTAAACAGAATCCGTTCTGGAAGTCCCTTCGACTTCCAAGTTGGGTTGCGCGATTTCGGGTTGCTCACCCTGCCAAACCCAGAAGTACCAGAATGGGTTACTTCCGGGTTTTGGCGTATGCACAGAAGCACTGAATCACAGGTTGCGAACATGCCTCCCACACGGATCATGTTCACAGCCCAAGCGTCCACTATACTCTATATGTGACCGAACTATTTTGTAGTGAATTTCCTAGTTATTTGCCATACTTAAGATGCTCAAGATAAGCAGGTGTGCATATATCTACGCAAGAAGTAACATTTTCCGGAATATTATTTGCGGTCTCCTTAAGCAATTGCCTGCTTCGTTTTGTTTCTAAATCCCTGTAGTGTCTTTGTGAGAGATTGATTCCTTGCTGCCCCTTTCAGAACGAGTAGCTTTAAGGAACTGTATCTTTCCCAGCCTGCTCTGTCTTGTTCCAGGACAAAAGCCAAGAACAAAGAAATCAATACATGATCTCCTGCCAGCTTCCTCTTCCCTCGAGTCTGTTTCATCTCTGAAGGTAGCAGTAATAGCTAGGGGAAGGAGTTCCTGCATCAGCCTTGGGCAAGCAGGAACAAGAGTGCCACTATTGTAAAAGACATATCTGTAGCATGGGCCTAGCTAGGATTTATGTTTTTTAGGGGGACAGGACACCCACCTGTCATCATCCTCTGTCTGGCTCTGATGAGCAGATTCGGAATGAAACATCTCAACAACAGCTGCTTTGAATTACTTTCTTTTGACTCCCAAGTGCTCAGAAATACCTGTAAAAATCTTATGTCATTTGAAAACTAGGAAGTTAAGTGAGCATCAGGTAGTACTTCAGTTAATGAGTATATTTTGCAAAATCACAAAGAACACGCCTTTTTCCCATCTTGGTTTTTTTAAAAAAATCTAAACTGCAACAAGTTTTATTGGATTTGGTGAAAACCTTTTCAGCACTTCCTTCTCAAATTCCTCCTTTCCCCCATACATACATAAATAACTTTTCCCCCCACTGTTCACTAGGTATTTCTCCACCAGTTAAACCTAAAAGAAAAGCTTCTGGTTTTTTCCACAAAAGCTACCTTCATCATTCCCCTCACTCCCAACTCATTATAAATCATTTCCCAGAAGTGATCAAGTCACTTGTTAATCATTTCTTTCTTTGGGTAAATGAAACTCCTGTTTATCTTGCGGGAGAATACTGCCGGTGTTCCTTTCACAAGGACAGCCCTGCTGTTGCAAGTGCAAAGAGCTAGAGTCTGGTGAGACTTTCAGATAATGGACTTACAGTGGTACCTCGGTTTACGAACTTAATCCGTTCCGGATTTACCGAGGTAAAATTCGCAAACTGGGACACTACTTCTGGTTTTGTGGAGTTCGTAAACTGAATCATTCATAAACAGGGCTGTTCTTAAACCAAGGTACCACTGTAATTCCTGATTTCACTGAGCTCAATGCGGGGATGACCAGGAAGGTGTTGACAGGAAGGGTGCCCCTCCTGTATCCTCAGAAGGGTATGCCTTTTTTTTAGGAATGAGAGGGCTTGGCATGGAAATATCTGACCCATGACCTGGCATGGCGTCATTTTGGATGCCATAGTAGTTGCGGCCAGGGTGATGAGGCGGCAGAATCTGCCAAATTGGTCCTCAAACTCTTGTACCAAGGAAGTGGCCGTAAAGTTCTCTGTGGGCCATTGGCCTTGGGAATTACAGTGGTACCTCGGCTTACAGACACTTCAGGTTACAGACGCTTGAGGTTACAGACTCCGCTAACCCAGAAATAGTACCTCAGGTTAAGAACTTTGCTTCAGGATAAGAACAGATATTGTGTGGCGGCTGCCGCGGGAGGCCCCATTAGCTAAAGTGGTGCTTCAGGTTAAGAACAGTTTCAGGTTAAGAACAGACCTCCAGAACGAATTAAGTTCTTAACTCGTGGTACAACTGTATAAAATGTACAAGTCGTCACCAAATGTGCCTCATCAATCAGGGATGGGGACCTTGTGGCCAATGCGGCAACGAGACATTCCATTTTGACAACCGCACCCTTGGTTTGAGGAGCCACAGCGGCGCCTAGCTTACAGTATATCTTGAGTTTCTAATGCCTTGAAAAAGTATTAATGAGAAATGACTATCGGGAGTGGCGTGTGAGGGTTAAACCTACCCCTGTGGCAAGCCTTGCCCAGTGGGGCATGAGAAAACAGCAGGAGCCCTTTTTGAACCTCTGGTGGGTTTCCAGGTCTCCCCACACCTTGCAAAGCCCACCCAGAGGTGCTCTTTTCAATCTGCAATTTGGAGGGTGAAACAATAACCGTGTGGTGGGGTTTGCAAGGCCTAAAGAACCAGACCGATACAGTGGTACCTCGGTTTAAGAACAGTCCGGTTTAAGAACGATTTGGTTTACCAACTCCGCAAAACCTGAAATAGTGTCCCAGTTTGAGAACTTTACCTCGGTCTAAGAACGGAAGCCGAACAGTGGAAGGGCACTGGCGGCGGGAGGCCTCATTATCATCATCATCATCATTTTTTATTTGTATGCCGCCTTTCCACAGTTAAAAAAACAATGCTCAAGGCGGCTTACAGCATAACAAGATTTACATAATTACAAAAGTCATAAACAATAAATAAATCACACCAAAAAATACACAACCAATTGGGAAACAATTTCCACATAAATCAAAATCTAAAACTAAGAATACACCATTCATATCAGAGTTTAAAATGACATAGGTAAAAAACAAAAACAAAATAAAACAGAGCCCTCTCTGCCAAGCAGCAGCAGTGGCAGCAGTCCTTTATAGAGCCCATCAGGCCCCGCCCTGGGCCAGGTGGTGAGTAGCAGGACTGGGGCCCTCAGGCACTGAGCAGGGGAATCCTCCTGGATGGTAGCCGCAGCTGCATTTCTTATAGGCCTGTCAGGCCCTGGACCAGTCACATCAACAATGCCCTGTTAAAAAGGGGGAGCAGACAGCTGCAATTCTCTCACTCTCAATGAAGTTTTTCAGTGGTTTAGCAGAAACCGGCCAGTCAAACCCTCCAACTTCTCTGCATTTCAGATGTGCCCCCATCACATTCATGTCATGTCATCTGCAATCTCTCTCTCTCTTTCTCTTCAGCACTCACGGAGAAACCACAGATGGTAGATATTCTTTCCCCTAAAAAACACCAAACCCTTTCATATTCCAGGGGTGTCAAGTGCTTGTTTCCCAGTTCTGGGAGGACTACCTCATTAGGAAAAGTGCGCCTCGGTTTTAGAACGGTTTTGGTTTGAGAGCTGGACTTCCGGAACAGATTAAGTTCTTAAACCCAGGTACCACTGTAGTTCCATTTAGCTCAATGTTCCCTACATGGAATGGCAGGAGCTGTCTTGGCCGGAGTTTCCCCTACCTGGTGATGCTGGAGATTTGATGCTGGGACCTTCTGTATGCAAAGCTGGTGACCTGTCCCTGAGGCCCGTTTGCTTCACCTGTCCCTGTTCCTCTTTTCATGGATGTGGCAGCTCCTTTGTCTTTGGAAAGGGACTTCCTCCACTCCCGTTGCAGCGGATGGTGTGAGAGGCAAGGACTTCCCCAGACTGTGTATCACAAATGGGTCAACGTGGTAACTTTTAAGGATCTAGTTGTGTGGCTGGGTGCCTAGTTGTTAACAGTGAATTGCAATTTGATGCTGCGTGGTGTTTCAATGCAACACCCCCTAATTCGATTCTTTTAGGAAAGTGTGTGTGTGTGTGTGTGTGTGTTTGCTGGATTTGTGCTCCATTAGCGAATGGACTTTGCAGAAGGAAAGTCGGCGAGGAATTCACAGAAGCCGTAGATGTTTTCTGGGTTAATCTTATTAAAGCCACCCTCTTTAATTTTGCATGCATCCATGCACGGTATTTAGAGGAGGATTTCAAGAAACGCAGTTAAGTAGGGCTTTGGTTAAAGAGTCGGTTGCAAAGGGGTGGGAAACAATTTCAGGGAAAGCACAAGCCTGCTTGGACAAATAGCTGCCCCCCCTTCCCATTCTTCTGTGCCTTATGATGGATAGTATTATGGGATTGGGTGATCTCAGGGATTACCCCTATAAAGTTGGAAGCTGGAAAAGAAGACAGTTAAAATGGCCAAACCATTTTCTTCCGTTAGGTAAACAGCCAGGTCTATTAAGTGCCTCCTTTGTTATGTGAACTAGGAGCAATATGTTGCCCCAGGAACTAAATATCTGGAGGCAAGGACAAAGAGGGCCTGTCTTTCTTCCTCCCTCCCCTCGCTTGGCTGGAGTTGATGCCATGGAAGTGGGCTTCTTGTGCAGAAGGCTAGGTAAAAAGGTAAAGGTAAAGGACCCCTGGATGGTTAAGTCCAGTCAAACTCGACTATGGAGTGTGGTGCTCATCTTGCTTTCAAGCCGAGGGAGCCAGTGTTTGTCCGCAGACAGCTTTCTGGGTCATGTGGCCAGCAGGACTAAACTGCTTCTGGTGCAATGGGACCCCGGGATGGAAACCAGAATGCACAGAAACGCCGTTTACCTTCCTGCCACAGTGGTACCTATTTATCTACTTGCACTGGCATGCTTTCGAACTGCTAGGCTGACAGGAGCTAGAACAAAGCAATGGGAGCTCACCCCATCTCAGGGATTCGAACCGCCGACCTTCTGATCAGCATGCCCAAGAGGCTCAGTGGTTTAGACCACAGCGCCAGAAGGGTACTTGCTGTGCACATTCCCAGCTCTCTATCCTCCACTGAGTCCAGGACACATTTCAGGCCCAGGCTAAAACACTTGAGGAAGGTTTGAAGCAAGGGCAATGAGGTGTGGCTGTTGAAAAGATGGTGTGGCCGGGGAGGATGCTTGGCCTCCCTAGAACCAGACGTAGAGGTCCGGAAGGCTGGATTTAGCTCCTCAGCCTGCGGTTCCCGAACCCTGAACTAACGGGAACACTCATAATAAAGTTGCAATTTCAGCAGTGGGGGACTTTGGGCTTTAAAATCTCAGCAGTGCCCCGTGATCCACATGTATATACTTTGTAACTAAGTCTGCCTTCTGCGATCCAACTGTGAACAGAATGTGAGTAAACTACTTGTATATACTTTATACAAGATTGTGGCGTGTCTATTCTTTTAAGAGGGATATATGGGAACTTACCAGGAACCTAATATTGAGAGGCTTAAACAAGCCTGCAACCAGCTACCCACTGTGCATTTAAAAGGGGAATGCAAAACTTTGCGAAGTTCTAGAACTTGCTAGCGCAAATTAGGAAGGATATTAATAAACAACATATCCTCTCCTGCCTCCCTGAACATTCCCACACCATATTCTGCTGGTGGGAGGAGGAGTCTGCTTTTCTTGGACATTCCTTACAGCTGTTTGACTCCTCTTGTTCCCTTGATCAAGGATGGTATTCATGACGGTTCAACCCGCACACTGTCTTTGGGTTCACCAATCAACACTGAAGCCTTTGTGCATTTCGATAGCTAATAATGCCAGGCTGCGTTGTCTTGTCCCTGAAGCAGTTTCTGTCAGCGCCTTATATTTGTGAGGAGCCTGTTCCGAAGAATCCAGAGAACACCTCCTATCTCCCTCTCATTGTATCCAAGTTCCATATTTCCTGTCTTGGAACAAGAAGCTATATGCTTTCATTCTACCTTCCACCCCCCGTTTCTGTTATATGAAACAAGCCAGAGTATTTGTTAAGGCCAGATGTTGCAACACTATTTAATCATGATGTCTAATTACAGTTCCAACAAAGGTCCGTATAGTAAAAGCTATGGTTTTCCCAGTAGTGAGGTATGGAAGTGAGAGCTGGACCATAAAGAAGGCTGATCGCAAAATAATTGATGCTTTTGAATTATGGTGCTGGAGGAGACTCTTGAGAGTCCCATGGACTGTGTAAAGGTTGTTGGGGTTGCTTGTGCGTAAAGGGTGCTACTGTTCTAGGTAACGTAGCCTGGCTGAACCTTTCCCTGGCTGGACAGCCCTTTCTCCATGGCTGTCAGTCGCTGACAGAATCCGTCAGTGGGCGTTTCCTGAACTTCTTCCAACATAGAAGCTCCTTGACTCCAAGTCTCCTCCTAGCCTCCCTGCGTGGAAGTCTCCTGCGCAGGGTGGGCGTTCCCAACGGAGGTCCTGTGCTCTCCCCGCTGGTCTCTGTGGAAGAGTCTTGGAGCCCTCTCTCCGCAGTTCCCCCTGGCTTCCTGGTGTCACTCCTATCTCCTTCCTCCAAGGAAGTGTTCTCTCTCCTCCTGCTGGTCCTTTCTCCTGCATCGTTAGGGAGCCTTACCTCCACTCTAGGCTCCGATGGCAGTTCCCTGACAGACTGCAAGAAGATCAAACCTATCCATTCTTAAGGAAATCGGCCCTGAGTGGTCACTGGAAGGACAGATCCAGAAGCCGAGGCTCCAATACTTTGGCCACCTCATGAGAAGAGAAGACTCCCTGGAAAAGACCCTGATGTTGGGAAAGATGGAGGGCACAAGGAGAAGGGGACGACAGAGGACAAGATGGTTGGATAGTGTCTTCGAAGCTACAAACATGAGTCTGACCAAACTACGGGAGGCAGTGGAAGACAGAAGTGCCTGGCGTGCTCTGGTCCATGCGGTCACGAAGAGTCGGACACGACTAAACGACTAAACAACAACAACAAATTACAGTTAACTTCCCCCAGCAGCCTCTCGTGAGCTGTCTAGATTTAGTGGACCAAATTTTACTTTGCTAAACTGAAAAGATAGATGTGTGTGAGATAAGTAAAGAACTGGAGCCAATTATAAAGTTTCCTTTTGGAAAGTTTGAGCCTGCTTACTAACTGAATTAATTGAGAGACAAGAAGCCGCTTTCCTTCACATAACAACTAGCAAGAGTGAGTGAGTGTGTGTGTGTGTGTGTGTCTTGTCTTTGCACGTGTGCCTTTTTGCAAATGCTACACCTCAACATTTGTCAGTGATTCATCCTCCTGCATGGCAGCTGTTCTGACGCATGCACATGGTTTTCCTGTATGGAAAAAAACCACAGTGGGTCCCTCCCTCTTCATGCAGTGATCATAGCTATTTTTCTAGAAAAAGTGATGCCGGAACTCACCACGAAGTGCCATGCTTTTAACATTGGGGGGTGCCAGTACTGAGTACCATTGAGTGCCACCATGAAAACCCACTGGCCGGAAACCATCTGAGAAGTGCTGGAACTGAGTTCCTGTGAGTTCCTCCTGAAAACAAAAAAAGCCCTGCTGTTGACCATCAAATGAGTGCCTTGGGCCCCCAAATTTGGATGCAAACCAGCACCTGGGAATGCCATTACAGCTTAACATAGCATTGTTACTGCTGCGATTTTATCCATGAAAGTGGCCACTTCCAACAGATTGCAATGCTTCCCCACTCCTTTGCATTTAACACAAGATTTATCTTATTTCATTTATTATTCCATGGAAATGAGAGCTATTCCATTAGATTTCCACAGGTGGCTTTTATACTTGTGCGAAAGCTCCAACAGAATATGGAAGCAAACAGGAAAGTGTCAGGAAACGGAGTCAACAGCCGTGTGAATGCAACCTTAATGCCATTAGAGTGTTAGTTACAGGTAGTTAGCCGTGTTGGGCTGCCGTAGTCAAAACAAAATAAAAAAAAATTCCTTCCGGTAGCACCTTAGAGACCAACTAAGTTTGTTATTGGTATGAGCTTTCGTGTGCCATTGCCCTCAAAGTCTCCAAATGTTTGCCCCTCTCCCCTTTGGTATAGGGTGAATTTTGTCACACACAATTGGGGAGCAGATTTTTGTCTCAACACTAGACAAGCCCCCCCTTAAAATGGTAATTCA
The DNA here is from genome assembly GCA_034642415.1 of Podarcis siculus. Classification (NCBI taxonomy): domain Eukaryota; kingdom Metazoa; phylum Chordata; class Lepidosauria; order Squamata; family Lacertidae; genus Podarcis; species Podarcis siculus. The sequence continues at coordinate 3,684,130 of JAXCMG010000089.1, read as the reverse complement.
GAGAAGGCTCTCAAACTGTTAAAATCATTTGACACTTAAACAAAACACCCCAAAACCTGCTGGGTGAAGGCAGAAAGGAATGACTGAAGATCTTCTGCTGCTAAACTGCTGGCGTGGGAACAGGGTCGGCTTTTGCAACGAACTCCATGAGGAAGAATAGAGAAGACACTGTGAGGAAGGCATATGTGCAATGGGGGGTTGCAAAGAAACGGCTCACTCTTGCTGAACCAGTTTGCCTGCTATTTCCTTGCGCCTGGGGATCACTTTTGCCAGACCTATGTAAATTTAATGGGCGCTTGTCTCGGCTGACAATTGAGTGCCTGCTGGAAGAGCAACAAGATAGCGCAGCTCGGCAGATGCCAGAGGTTAAAAACACGAGGGATGGAGCTACAGCAGAAGAGCTAATTTCAGCAGCCCAGCCGACTGCTTTCTTCCACGCCCCACCATCTGGCAAATGGCAAACACCCCGCTTCATTTTATACCGCGTCACCCTTTCATGTTTAATTGGTGCTCTAGCCTTGCACAGATGAATTCCATAATCTGCAGGCAGCGCTTTCGACAAGACTCGCTTCTTGCAAACTCAGTGGGTGTCAGGAAACATAGGAACGTAGGGAAACACAGAGCTACAAGGCTTTGTGGGGTCCCTGATATGACCAGGAGGGTCTCTTGTCATCGTGTTTCGACTTAGGGAACATAAAACCCAGAATCACCCCAATTTTCCAGATTGAGGTTGAATCCTGACAAGACAAAAGTACTGTTTTTGGGGGACAGGAGGCGGGCAGGTGTGGAGGATTCCCTGGTCCTGAATGGGGTAACTGTGCCCCTGAAGGACCAGGTGCGCAGCCTGGGAGTCATTTTGGACTCACAGCTGTCCATGGAGGCACAGATCAAATCTGTGTCCAGGGCAGCTGTTTACCAGCTCCATCTGGTACGTAGGCTGAGACCCTATCTGCCTGCGGACTCTCGCCAGAGTGGTGCATGCTCTGGTTATCTCCCGCTTGGACTACTGCAATGCGCTCTACGTGGGGCTACCTTTGAAGGTGACTCGGAAACTACAACTAATCCAGAATGCGGCAGCTAGACTGGTGACTGGGGGCGGCCGCCGAGACCATATAACACCGGTCTTGAAAGACCTACATTGGCTCCCAGTACGTTTCCGAGCACAATTCAAAGTGTTGGTGCTGACCTTTAAAGCCCTAAATGGCCTCGGTCCAGTATACCTGAAGGAGCGTCTCCACCCCCATCATTCTGCCCGGACGCTGAGGTCCAGCACCGAGGGCCTTCTGGTGGTTCCCTCATTGCGAGAAGCAAAGCTACAGGGAACCAGGAAGAGGGCCTTCTCGGTAGTGGCGCCCGCCCTGTGGAACGCCCTTCCAGCAGATGTCAGAGCAATAAACAACTACCTGACATTCAGAAGACATCTTAAGGGAAGTTTTTAACGTGTGATTTTTTAGTGTATTTTTTGTTTCTATGGAAGCCGCCCAGAGTGGCTGGGGAGGCCCAGCCAGATGGGCGGGGTATAAATAATAAATTATTATTATTATTATTTCCTCAGTATTTAGCTCATGTACAGAGCCAATGCACACCCGTAGTATGAGTCATTTTTAAGCACTGGCTTTTGCTGTAACACCTCAGAAGTCATTGTTCTTTTACGCCATAGCTGTGGAGAATGTGTGCAAGCCACAAATGGGAACAGCGGTGCCTTGGTTCTCGAATTTAATCCGTTCGACTCCCGAAACGGTTCAAAAACCAAGGCGCGGCTTCCAGTCGGCTACAGGAGCTTCAGACCTTCAGCTTCCAAAAACCATTTGCAAACCGGAACACTCCCTTCCGGGTTTGTGGCGTTCGGGAGCCAAGCCGTTCGACTGCCAAGGTAGCACTGTATTTTTGAATTAAGGACAGGGTAGGTTTTCACTTAGAGGGACACGGGTGGCGCTGTGGGTTAAACCAAAGAGCCTAGGACTTGCCGATCAGAAGGTCGGCGATTCGAACACCCGCCACGGGGTGAGCTCCCGTTGCTCGGTCCCTGCCCCTGCCAACCTAGCAGTTCGAAAGCACGTCAAAGTGCAAGTAGATAAATAGGTACCACTCCAGCGGGAAGGTAAACGGCGTTTCTGTGTGCTGCTCTGGTTTGCCAGAAGTGGCTTAGTCATGCTGGCCACATGACCCGGAAGCTGTACGCCGGCTCCCTTGGCCAATAAAGCAAGATGAGCGCCGCCACCCCAGAGTCGGCCACGACTGGACCTAATGGTCAGGGGTCCCTTTACCTTTACCTTAGGTTTTCACTTGCAAAAATTCTGACACCTACTGCTGAGTAGCTCTGGGCATGTGTGAAGTGCCTCTCCTTGCAATGAATACAATTTCTTTTCCTCGCCTGTCCAGATGCGCTGTGGAAACCAGTATCCTATGCCTCAGCCAGCAAACGTGTCCCACAAGATAACAGTGGGGTGCAGAGGCAGGCAAATTCTTGTTGAAGAGATTCTGCTCTGGGCTGGCAAACCTGCCTGCATCGCAGCCGAGGGTCTAACACAGAGAGGTATCCTTTCACTTGCTTTCTTTTTTTGCAACTGGTGCAGTGCAAACCCAGAAGCAAGCACCAAGCAGTTGCCAGAAAATGCCCCAATCGACGTGCCGGATTCACGTAATTAGCAGGCCGTAACGTGCCATTTTGGCTGCCCGGGGTTTGTGGATAGCGGCACATGGCAAACGAACCTGAACGCATCCTCCTTCAAATGGAAGACCACAAGAGTTAGTCTGCAAGGAATGTTTGCAAGCTTGCTGCCAGCAGATATCTGTTAGTCACATATGCCACATCGACAGCCAGAGAGAGAGAGAGAGAGAGAGAGAGAGAAAATACTGGCTGTAAAATTGCCCCATTATACCGTATTTTTCGCTCTATAGGACACACTTTTTCCCCTCCAAAAATTAAGGGGAAATGTGTGTGTGTCCTATGGGGTGAATGCAGGCTCCTTGGCTTCAGCGATAGCAACGGAGGCTACGCAATGCTTTTGCTGAAGCCTGGAGAGCGAGAGGGGTCAGTGCGCACCGATCCCTCTCGCTCTCCAGGCTTCAGGGATAGCCGCGTGAAGCCTTTGGAGCGCAGCGGGAACTCGCGCTGCGCTCTGCAGGCTTCGGGTTCCTTTTGCTGAAGCCGGGAGAGCAAGACTTTCCTGGCTTTAGCAGAGATTGAGAGCAGAGAGGGGGAGATTTTTTCCCCTCTTGTTCTTCTCCTCTAAAACAAGGTGCGTCCTATGGTCGGGTGCATCCTATAGAGCGAAAAATACGGTATATGGTTACCAGTTCTGGATCTGTCAGAGTCTTTTCCTTTTAGAATTGCATCAAAGGTCCAGTTTGCCAAGCGCACCTTTTCCTCATCATTTCTGAATTTATGAAAGGACCCTCACCTGGATAAACCCCCTTCTCCTCCCCCCTCCCACCCCATCCTAAGGGCTTTGTGCCACAAGCCTTCCAAGATTTGAAGCCAGGAAGACTTCTGTTTCAGCATAATTTTTGCCATTAAAGATAATTAACCTGTGTGCATTTTATTTAGGGCATTTTCAGTGCAGCTGGGAGTTTTAGAACAAAACAGGGCACTCACCTATAGCAACCTTGTCTTGTCAGGAATGTGCTTTGGGTTGTTTTGGTTCATATCCAGGCCATTGCTGACTGCAGAGCCAACTTTTTCTTGCATAACAGTATTCCTTGTAGCCTTAAAAAAAAAAGCAAGGGGTGGATCTAACCTCATCTGGCCCCCCCCCCCCCAAAAAAACCCCCACTTCCTTGGAAACAATTTTTAGGTGTGTGGTTTAAAAAAAAACAATTTCAATTATGAAGAAATAAAGTGATACATTAAAAATAAGTAAAGAAATACAAAAATACAATGTAATATATTCTCATAAATTCTTATATAAATATATATGTGGTTATTGTAATACATACACTAGTGGCCAAAACTGGGGAAACCTTTTGGAAAAAGTATATTTCCGAGGTTTGATAGCTCATAACACCACTTTTTTTTGGAGAAATACCATAACCATTGATATATAATTTTATGGTATTACTCCAAAAAAAAAGTGGTGGTATGAGCCATCATTGCCATAAACAAGATGACACCTGATTGGCTTTCTATAAACACTCCCTTTTCTGGTTATTTGGCTATAACTTTTGATAGAATACAGATAATTGGACAAACTTTGTTGCATTACATTCTTCATTAAATTATCTCTCCATTGATAAATATTTTTATGGCATTAGTCCCCCAAAAAATAAATGGTGTTATGAGCCATCAAACCTCAGAAATACAGTTTTTCTCAAAAGGTTTCCAGAATTTTGGCCACTAGTGTATGTAGATATTAATAGCCTACTATATTTCATATAGACTCATTCCAAATGTCATATTTATCCAAGCAAAGTCTACATCTGTAAGCAGTCTATTCAGAAAACTGAGTGTTGTCGAATTGTCAACCCATTGATTAAAGGGTATCGTATCTTTATTCTTCCAGTCCGTCAATTGGCCACCATTAGGGCACATAGAATCCATTTTCGTTGTTCCATTAACTTCCATACAATAGGTATATAATTAAAAAGAATATTCTCTGCTGGAAGTTTTAACTTTCTCTGTAGAATCATACAGCTCAGCAATTTCTCCCAACACTTAGTAAGTATAGAACATTGTACAAGCACTTGTTTCAAAGGCGCATTTTCCTTGCCCCTTCTCCAGCAGAAAGCTACCTTAGATAGTCCTTTTTTATACAAACGTAAAGGAGTCCAGTAAATTCCTAATATTGTTGTTTTGTAGTATAAGCAGTGCTTTTTTTCTTGAAAAAAAGGTGGAGGAACTCACCACGAAGCGGTTCATGCCCAATCACAGTGCCAACGCCCCCTGGGCTAAATGTAAGATGTGATTAAGAAACTCAAGCAGACGGTGATCTGGTCTAGAACTGGCCACAACTTTATTGGATTACAGATATAGATGGATTTTTTGCTCAAGCATTGGTTGTATATTCAGGGGGGGGGTCAATTATTTAATTTAAAAAATAGGTAGGGGAACTCAGTTCCTGTGATTTTCTGTTCAAAAACCCCCTGAGAATAATAATAATAATAATAATAATAATAATAATAATAATAATAATTAATTTCTACCCCCGCCCTCCCCAGTCAAAACCGGGCTCAGAGTGGCTAACATCAAATCAGGCAATCAATTAAAATACATCCTGATTTTTTTAGTTTAAGGTCCATTGATACCTTTGATATTGAGGCTAAACACTTCCCCACTGTCTAGGAAATATTGAAAGTTCTGATTCTTAGTTCTCATGGGTGACCAGGAGAGTGGAAGAGGCTCTTTGCAGGTCATGCTTGCACCAGATGTTGGGGGCAAACCTGGGGTAAAGGTAAGGGACCCCTGAGCATTAGGTCCTTTCGAACTGCTATGTTGGCAGGAGCAGGGACCAAGCAATGGCATCGCACCCCGTTGTGGGGATTCAAACCACCGACCTTCTGATCGGCAAGTCCTAGGCTCTGTGGTTTAACCCACAGTGCCACCTGTGTCCCTTGGGTAGCCACCCCCATTTTGCATGGTCACCTGTAAAGCTGGAGACCTTAGAGCAGGCAAGGCCAGACTTGGCCCTCCAGCTGTTTTGGGACTACAACTCCCATCATCCCTAGCTAACAGGACCAGTGTTCAGGGATGATGGGAAGTGTAGTCCCCAAACAGCTGGAGGGCCAAGTTTGGCCAGGCCTGCCTTAAGAGGATCATGCCTGTTGATAATTGGAGAAGCAGGATGCTGCAGGGTCCCTTAAATCAGTTTTAGGGCCTACTTACTCACGACTGGCTGGGCCCTTTCAAAAACAACGCAGAGAACCCATCTCTTGCAGTACACTATCCATTTGTTTCACATAAATACAGACCCCAAACCCCACACGGCTACTTAAAATAAGCTGTCGCACCAGGAAACCCGAAAGAATGCTTTGATACCGAAGGCACTTTCATAAGTTGAAAGAATCCTCTTCTTCCAAACATCCGTGGGAGTTTTGGAAAGCACATCTTTGTTGATAAGGATGGATTCCTTTTGGTGCTGGGATGGGGAAACCTCTTGCCCCCAAGATGGTTGCTGAACTACAAACCCCACCATCCTACAAACCATGCTGTTCGGAGCTGACAGAAGTTAGAAACCCACAACATCTGGAGGAGCCACAGATTCCCGATCCCTGTTTTAGTGTGTGTCAGGGTGGATTTGATTTAAATTAAATCGATTTAAATCACTCGTCAGTAAGACTTGATTTTAACCATCGTTTTTCCAGAAAGACTCATTCTTGCTGGCATAATCTTAATATTTACAACCAGAGGAAGGTTTCATTTTTGGAATAATAAAAAATGTTCAGAGTAGTTTTTACAACTATATAAAAAATGACTGATTTGGTTATACTATTAGAAATACATAGACAGGTAATTATGAAATGATTGTGAGGTTTAATAAGTTATCTCTTTATATCTGGACAACTTTTCTGCTGTACTTTACTAGAAGGAGGAAAATAATCATTAGTAACAATTTAAACAATTTATTTAACTAAAGCAATAACATTATGGCATATGTGTCCATGTTTGTTAACTGATGCGGTTAAACGTGTTTTATTTTGTTTTAAAAAACAAAACTTAAGACTGAGTTTTAGCACACATGAAAAACTTAAAGCAGATCCTTATTTCCTGTTGAATAGCCTTCGGACTATAATGTAACTTAAATAGAAAACTGTCTTTAGAAAGATTTTTCCTCCAAAAGCATTTTATTTTAAAAATCGGATTTAAATCAAAACAATCCGATTAATTTTTTTAAAAAATCTTTTTTAAACATTTTTTAAAATAAAAATAAAATTTAAAAAATCATTGATTTTTATCTACCCTGGTATGTATTCATGTGCTTGTGGGTGTGTTTTCTTTGAGGGGGGTGGAGGTAAGGGTGTGAGCCTTGAGGCAATATGTTGTGAAGTGAAATCCCGAGGTGATTCCTTGAGGACTGTTGAAAGTGACCCGGAAAGTTAAATGGGTAAAAAAGAAAAGCAGTCAATTTAGAAGAAGTGCTTTGCATATCTTTGGGAAAGAAGTGAATCAGATACACCTCACCGCTGACACATGGTGCTTCATTCTCCCTACTCATGAGTTGAGTTCACATGGGCACATCATTGCACAGCTGCTGCTCAGGCACGTTCAGAACTTGAAATTCTGCCTCTTCTAGTGAATCTACGTTAACCACACAACATGAGAGGTCCGGTCTTTCACGCTGTTCTAGCAACAGCTGCAGAGAGCATATTTAAGGGTGGTGAGATTTCATGTGCTGCTTTCCAAGCGTTCGTTTTCCCAGAGGGTCAGTAATGTTGACCCAGGAAGGACCTGTATCTCCAGAAAGACATGGACTTGACTCACAGAGAACGACAGGTCGTGGCTGTGGAGAGATGCTCAAACTTATGTTACTAGAAACTGCCATGCTTCTTGTAACGTTCACATGTCTGCATCTGTCCAACAGATCTACTTGAGCTCTCTGACATGTTTAGTATTGTTGTTGTTTAATCGTTTCGTCATGTCCGACTCTTCGTGACCCCATGGACCAGAGCACGCCAGGCACTCCTGTCTTCAACTGCCTCCCACGGTTTGGTCAAACTCATGCTGGTAGCTTCGAGAACACTATCCAACCATCTCGTCCTCTGTTGTCCCCTTCTCCTTGTGCCTTCCATCTTTCCCAACATCAGGGTCTTTTCCAGGGAGTCTTCTCTTCTCATGAGGTGGCCAAAGTATTGGAGTCTCAGCTTCAGGATTTGTCCTTCCAGTGAGCACTCAGGGCTGATTTCCTTAAGAATGGATAGGTTTGATCTTCTTGCAGTCCATGGGACTCTCAAGAGTCTCCTCCAGCACCATAATTCAGAAGCATCAATTCTTCGGCGATCAGCCTTCTTTATGGTCCAGCTCTCACTTCCATTCTTCACTACTGGGAAAACCATTGCTTTAATTATATGGACCTTTGTTGGCAAGGTGATGTCTCTGGTTTTTAAGATGCTGTCTAGGTTTGTCATTGCTTTTCTCCCAAGAAGCAGGCGTCTTTTAATTTTGTGGCTGCTGTCACCATCTGCAGTGATGATGGAGCCCAAGAAAGTAAAATCTCTCACTGCCTCCATTTCTTCCCCTTCTATTTGCCAGGAGGTGATGGGACCAGTGGCCATGATCTTCGTTTTTTTGATGTTGAGCTTCAAACCATATTTTGCGCTCTCCTCTTTCACTTGCTTTCAAAAGTGTGATCGGCTTCAAAGTGGACTCAGGATTTGAACCACAGTATGACTGCTACCCTGCACAACTTAAATGAAACTAAATGACAACAACAATTATTTTATTATTTATACTCTGTCCATCTGACTGGGTTGCCCCCCGCCACTCTGGGCAGCATCCAACACATATAAAAACATAATAAAACATCAAACATTAAAAACATCCCGAAACAGGACTGCCTTCAGATGACTTCTAAAAGTTGTATGGTTGTTTTTTTCCTTGACATCCGAAGGGAGAGTGTTCCACAAGGAGGATGCCACTACTGAGAAGGCCCTCTGCCTGGTTCCCTGTAACCTCACTTCTCACAGTGAGGGAACCACCAGAAGACCCTTGTAGGAGGAACTCAGTGTCTGGGCTGAACGATGGGGGTGGAGACGCTCCTTCAGGTATACTGGGCCAAGCCATTTAGGGCTTTAAAGATCAGCACCTACACTTTGAATTGTGCTCGGAAACATACTGGGAGCCAATGTAGGTCTTTCAGGACCGGTGTTATGTGGTCCTGGCGGCCGCTCCCAGTCACCAGTCTAGTTGCTGCATTCTGGATTAGTTGTAGTTTCCGGGTTACCATTAAAGGTAGCCCCACGTAGAGCGCACTGCAATAGTACAAGCAGGAGATAACTAGAGCATGCACCACTCAGGCGAGACAGTGTGCAGGCAGGTAGGGTCTCAGCCTGCGTACCAGATGGAGCTGGTAGACAGCTGCCCTGGACACAGAATTGACCACCATGGACATCTATGAGTCCAAAATGACTCCCAGGCTGCAGAGCTGGTCCTTCAGGGGCACAGCTTGAAAGTGTAGAGCCGCCCAGAGTGGCTTTTAAACGAAAGCTTTAAAGCTAAACACATTTAAAAACAACCACCAAAAAACAAAACAAAAAACCCTGTAGCTGTTTTATAAGACTCTGTATCAGCTGAATATTTTATCATGAAACCAGTCTTGGCACGATAATCAGCTTGAAAAGACGACGACTGGAAGCTCTGTCTAAATTGCAGCTATGTTGTTAGTGATTTCTGTGCAGTTTGACCTCATCAAGGCATGGCATTTGGGCGCTCCTCTGAATTGCTAATAATGATGCATTGTTTTGAGCTCTGAGCTTCATTAGGCTTCCTCCGTCATCGCTGGTCGCAACTCTAGGCAACTTAAGAAGATTAGCATCAATCCCGTCTGGGTAGCATCTCTTAACGTCTCAGCGTTTTGACGGGGTTATATGAGCTTTTTAAAGGAACTCGTAAAACGGGAGTGGGTTGTGTGCAGCCCCTCAAGCAGCCTTGCATTGGCAACCAATGTTAGATTTGGGGGTCTTGGACAGGGAACCTGGCCCTACAGCTTGGAGCTCGAATGCTTTGCCGTCCCGATAACAGTAGTTCTCCCCCCCCCCCCAGATCGGGGATCCCTTGAAACGAGGAGAGTGCAGCGGTCGCCCAAGCACATGTGGCGTTTTGAGATTGTGTCACGGGTGCCTGCCACAAAATGGCTGCCTCGGGGCACGTGGCATAACCCAAACTGTCTGCTGCATCTGAAAAAGGAGACAGTGCCATCAGACTACAGTGGTACCTCAGGTTAAGTACTTAATTTGTTCCAGAGGTCAGTTCTTAACCTGAAACTGTTCTTAACCTGAAGGACCACTTTAGCTAATGGGGCCTCCTGCTGCTGCCACGCCACTGGAGCCTGATTTCTGTTCTTATCCTGAAGCAAAGTTCTTAACCTGAAGCACTATTTCTGGGTTAGCAGAGTGTGTAACCTGAAGCGTATGTAACCCGAGGTACCACTGTAGAGTTTATTTGCATGGATCCTGCCCCCCCCAAAAAATTCCCATCTTTCTGCTTTGGCTGCCCTGACATGGTAGTTCATTCTCTTTCCATGAATTTCCCTTAAGGCAAGTGGGAAACCACTCAAGCCCATGCTTTCTCAGCACGCAACTAGTGGATGAACCCTAAGCTCATGCAAACAGGAGCTGAGCTGGAGGTAGAAACAGTATTGCGTGCATTTCTGCAGGTTTTTGACTGGGTGGCCCTGCAGGTGTTGCTCCCATCAGCTCCAGGCAGGTTTGCCTATGATGAGAGGTGATAGGAATTCGAGTTCCCCTGCCACGCTGCATCCTGTTGCTGGGCAGTGATTCGGATCTGAGATCTCCAAGGCTGTGTTTTGTAAACAGAGAGAGCTGGGCCTGTCACAAGCACATGAGTCAAAGCTGTGGTTATAATCTGACCCTTGGAACCTGTGGTTTTTGTCTTCTGCCTTCCTGCTAAACACCAATATTGCTGCTGACACAACATTTATCTGTGGTTAAAGCGAGAGGGATGGTGCTGAAATTTGCTTTGGGAAGTTGGGAAATGGAACAGATGACATAGTTGTCCATTTGCAACCCCTGAACTAATAAAAGCCACTTTTTGGAACCAGTGGTAGCTCGGTTTTTGAACGCCTCTGTAGTCAAATGTTTCAGAACTCGTACGCCAAAAACCCGGAAGTGCCTCAGTTTTCGAACGCGCCTCGGAAGTCGAACAAGAAACACGGCTTCCGTTTTGAGTTTTCCGTATTGAGACTTGCGTTTTGAGGCTTTCAGTTTTCGAATGTTTCAGAACTTGAACGGACTTCCGGAGCTGATTATGTTCGAAAACTAAGGTACCACTGTATAGTGGAATATTGTACAAGTTCAGCACCCATTTCCATATTGTTTGCAAGCGAATTTCCCCACCGGAAGCAAGTAACACAGAAATGAGCCCTGAGCTTCCACTATTGCGTCACGTGAAAGCTCAGATATATGAACTTAACAATTAAGGGAAATTCATGGAAAGAGAATGAACTACCATGTCAGGGCAGCCAAAGCAGAAAGATGGGAATTTGGGGGGGGGGGGCAGGATCCATGCAAATAAACTCTACAGTGGTACCTCGGGTTACATACGCTTCAGGTTACATATGCTTCAGGTTACAGACTCTGCTAACCCAGAAATAGTACTTCAGGTTAAGAACTTTGCTTCAGGATAAGAACAGAAATCGGGCTCCGGCGGCGCGGCGGCAGTGGGAGGCCCCATTAGCTAAAGTGGTGCTTCAGGTTAAGAACAGTTTTAGGTTAAGAACGGACCTCCGGAACGAATTAAGTACTTAACCTGAGGTACCACTGTACATGGAAATTTTCAGAAAGTCTCATAACCCACTGCGTATAGAAAACTAGATATTAGACAGAAAGGCTCTCACATTGGCCTCCCCTATTGTTTTCTGTGTTATTGTGAAGCCTGTTTTCCCAGGAGGGAATGTTCAGACATGCAACTCCTCCCTGTCGTCTGATGCAGTCCAAAAACAGCTTGATCGCCTTCCCAAATGTTTGTTTTAGATCATGCCAGAGGTATAAAGGGAAATATCTGCCATGAGTTGGTACCCAGTTTTTCTCTTTTTTGCAAGTTACTACTTGTCTTAAAGTCTGTTAGAGTGTGTGGGGTGGTGGTGTTTGGGGTGGGGGAGAGAGTATGGTGTTTTAATTGTTTTCTCTACATCTAACAGGGAAAGGCACCCGTGTTTAAAAATCTGACAACCAGCAATCGGTTATTTGAATGAACCCTATATTTACTAGTAATTTTGGCAATGGCATTGCTCAGATACTGATCTGGCTTTTCACTTTGAAGCAGCAGCTGTTACTGCCATGCGCACGTGAGCTGGAAACATTAAAACAAGTGATGGTGCATTTGTAAAAAACCAGGATGGGTAGGAAGTGGGTGGGAATCTTCTTTAGAATGTGGAAATGAAGGGTTTACTTGTTATCTTTTCTGTCATCTGCCGGACTGGATGCCAGCTTCCCCTGTGATTATGAGAACTCAGCAGTTAATACACAGGTTGTCAACCTCCTTCCATTCATTTTATATAGGCAGATCCTGTGTGTGTATGTGTGTTGAAGAAGGAAAAGAAGTTTTTTTCCCTTAAGATTCTGAGTGAAAAGTGACCAGTGTGATAATAACCTTGAGCATTTGAGCAAGGGCTTATCAAAAAGTTGACATTTAGAAAGTTAAGATATACTGATGAGGGAGGATCTTGTTGTCCCTTTTTTCTGTTCATTCTTTCCTTCCTTTGTTTATTTCTTGCATTATTAGTTTGCTTCTTTTACTGTATTGCGAAAAGAAGAAGCAATTTAGAACAGGGTGCCTAATTGCTTGGTTGTATTGTTTTCTGATCGCTTGGCAGTTTCTTGTGCTGTCTCACTAGCAGCGCAAACCTATTCACGTTTACTCGAAAGTAAATTCCGTGGCCTTCAATGCAGCTTACTCACGGCTGAGCGTGTTTTCGGATTGTAGCCGAAGAGTGTTGGTTTATTGATGAGAACATTAGATATTGGAATAAATATTTATGGGATGGGAGGCGGGGAGGCAGCAGAGGTAAGAGCACAAATTACATTGGCAGTCAGTTGATAAAGACGAACAAACGTTCCTTGAAGCTGAGTCGGTTTATGAATTTGGTTTTCTCTATGCTGAAACACAGCTATTTTGTGTGTTTGAGGTGTCTTCAGTTATTTCCCCGTGTCACTCTGTACATTCTTGGTTCTGTTTCTTCCCTTAGAGACCATTGCTTCTTCTCATACTGACTGTGAACACAATTAGATGGTTATTGTTTTAACTTTGGTTTTAACAATTCAGCCCAGACCATGGGTCCTGCTGGCTAGGGCTGATGGGAGTTGCAGTCCAAAAACAACTGGAGACCTCTAAGTTTGGGAAACCCTGGTCTACTCTGGCCCCCTGCGATGCAGGAATCTCAGCTAAAGCATCCATGACAGATGGCCATCCAATCTCTGCTTAAAAATTTCTCAGGAAGGAGAGTCCACAACCTCCCGAGGGAGACCGTTTCACTGTCAAACAGCCCTTACTGTCAGAAAGTTATTCCGTATGTTTAGTCGGAATCTCCTTTCTTGTAACTTGGAGCCATGGGTTCGAGTCCTGCCCTCCGGAGCGGGAGAAAACAAGCTTGCTCCCTCTTCCATGTGACAGATATTTGAAGATGCCTATCGTATCTCGGCTCACTCTCCTCTTTTCCAGGCTAAACATGCCCAGCTCCTTCAACCATTCCACATAAGGCATAGTTTATCTCAGGCATCCCCAAACTCGGCCCGCCAGCTGTTTTGGGACTACAATTCCCATCATCCCTGACCACTGGTCCTGTTAGCTAGGGATGATGGGAGTTGTAGTCCCAAAACAGCTGGAGCGTCGAGTTTAGGGATGCCTGGTTTATCTATTTTCTTCTTTTATAGTGTGATGCATTTTGCGATAGGTCAGTATAGAAATACTTTTTATTAATACATAAAGAAATAGAGAGGGGTAATCATCTTCACTTCAGCCAATTTTGTGAAGCAGAAATAAATCTTCCAAGCTCTCTCAAGAGGAAATATAAAGCGCAGAACTTCAGTTCAACTAGCTGAAATGAGCTAGTTGAAATCCAAGCACTTAATTAATTACCTCTTTGGGCACATAATGTCATACTCACATTCCTTCTGCTGATGCTGCAGGGCAGGCTTTTTCCAGCATGCCCAAGAATCATCAGTTCACTCCTAATTGTCTTCCAACTCTAGCAAGATTACAATTAGCAGCCCTTTTCCCAAGGATCTCGTTGTCAGGAGTGTGTGCAGGAGCCAGGCCCTGTGACCAATAGGACTTTGCAGGACTGGGGCCTTCCTAAGTTTGTTCTGAAGAGGCAAGGTGCGGCCACACAGGTGAGGCTGATTGGTAACTCACAGCACCTGGTGGCAAGAGCTGGGAAGGGATAGAAGGTCAGCATTTCCCTTCGGCTCTTTGCCACAGCAACACGTTCCCTGCCTTACTGCGTTTGGCTACTTGACTCCTTGCTTCCTGATCCTCGGATCCCTGACTTCATGACTCATTGCTTCTTGATCCTCGGACCCCTGACTTCGTGACACCTTGCTTCCTCATCCTCAGACCATAGCTGGCAACCTTCCCTTTTTTTGCAGGAAATTCCCTTATTCCAGCGCCGTTTCCCCCTGCTTCCCGATGCTATCCCGGATTGTTAGATATCCCGTAGACGGTCCCCGGGACAGGTGAGGCTGCTGGTCCCTTATTTTCAAGGCTGCTGATCCCTTATTTTCAAATCTGAAAGTTGACAGCTATGCCTCAGACCCCTGACTTTGTGACTCCTTGCTTCCTGATCCTCGGACCCTTGGCTCCTTGATTTCTGCACTTCCGTTCCTGCTCCATAAAAATCAGGGGTTGAGTATGTAGAGGCGAAGATTTGGGGGATGTGGTCAAGGACTGGCATGTGTGTGGAGAGGTCATTTCCTGTTAGGTCTGTGTGCATTCTTCAACAGTTTGTGAATATTACATGTTGTGGTTCCTGTGGTCTAAATTGAAAATGTCTTATCCTTAGAGGTCTCATTTCTTTGCAACCAGACCCCACTGCTATTAATAGATAAGATAGTTCCATACGATAGTTTTTTCCTCCAGTCCCCGCAAAGGTCCCTGGGATTATGTTGGAAAATGCAGATTGTATTTTGAAAAATAAGCACCACAAACCATTCAAAAAGAGACCTGCAGAATAAAGTGACCCAACTCCTCCTCCTAAACCAGGGGTAGGCAACCTAAGGCCCGGGGGCTGGATGCGGCCCAATCGCCTTCTCAATCCAGCCTGTGGACGGTCCGGGTATCAGCGTGTTTTTTCATGAGTAGAATGTGTGCTTTTATTTAAAATACATCTCTGGGTTGTTTGTGGGGCATCGGAATTTGTTCATTATTTTTTTCAAAATATAGTCCAGCCCACCACATGGTCTGAGGGATGGTGGACCTGCCCATGGCTGAAAAAGGTTGCTGACCCCTGTTCTAAACTGCTTCAATTGCTGTTGCACCCATATTTTCCACATATAGTGGTACCTCAGGTTAAGTACTTAATTCGTTCCGGAGGTCTGTACTTAACCTGAAACTGTTCTTAACCTGAAGCACCACTTTAGCTAATGGGACCTCCTGCTGCCGCCGCGCCGCCGGAGCCCGATTTCTGTTCTTATCCTGAAGCAAAGTTCTTAACCTGAAGCACTATTTCTGGGTTAGCAGAGTCTGTAACCTGAAGCGTATGTAACCTGAGGTACCACTGTACATTTAAATGCATTTAATTTTGAAGCATTTGTTTCTGCTGTTTGGTTGAGGAAGACCAGGGCATTGGATCCTTTCCAGGTTTCGCTACCGTTTTCTTATCCTTTCGATAGAGTCTGATTACAGTGATGTCTTTTTTTAGTATCGATGCTGTTTTGCAAGCGTGGCAATGCTGAAGGGTGACCTATAGCCAGCCGAAGTTTTATGGCGCGTTACCATAATAAGGGCAAGAAGAATTGGCAAAGAAAGGGGGAGGAGCGGGGAGCAATTAAATAAATTGCAATGCGGACAGACCACTGGTAGATCAATGCATAGTAATCACATATTTCACCTGGGCTCGGCAAAGTTGATCGGAAATCATTGCAGCTGTCGGCGACCGTCTTGTGATTCCAATTATTCTTACACAGTAGAATCAGGGGTAGGAAATTTCTGCAGTGAAGCAAGTCTAAAAGGAAGTCAGCATAACCATGGCCCAAAACATTTGGAACAGTGGTATGTTTCGGTGTGATAGACTATAAGTTGGCATTCAAAGACTATCATCCCCAAAATCCATCTGTTGAATTCTACCAACAGGCTGTAGCAGATGTGTTTGCTTGTTTAACACCTAGCTGGCAAAGTGCTACTTCCCCTCCCCTAATCTCAAGGATAAACGCCAAGCTGCAAAATGGTCTTAAGGCTACTAAAGGTAAAGGACCCCTGACAGTTAAGTCCCGTTGCAAACGACTCTGGGGTTGCGGCACTCATCTCGCTTTACTGGCCGAGGGAGCCAACGTTTGTCCGCAGACAGTTTTTCCGGGTCATGTGGCCAGCAGGACTAAGCTGCTTCTGGCGAAACCAGAGCAGCATACGGAAACGTCGTTTGCCTTCCCGCCACAGTGGTACCTATTTATCTACTTGTACTTTGACGTGCTTTCGAATTGCTAGGTTGGCAGGAGCTGGGACCGAGCAACAGGAGCTCACCTCATCGCGGGGATTCAAACTGCCAATCTTCTGATCGGCAAGCCCAAGAGGCTCAGTGGTTTAGACCACAGCGCCACCCGCATCTTAAGGATACTAGAGGTACCTATAAAACGACCCATCTGGCTTCTGTGGCTTGAGATCAGTGACTCACAGATGCAGATCAGAGCTCAAATTCTGAATACACAGGCATTGTTATAAAAATGGTAGCCCTTTCCTCCCCCCCCCCTTTTATTTTATTTTTTAAAAATAATGATTAAACGTTAAACTTGCCTTCTCTGACACACACGAAGTCAGACCACACATTTTTGCTGCAAAATTGTTCAGATATGCGGTAGCACACGCAGTGATGGTACTGAATTATTCCCCAAAACCAGAGAACTTCTCATTATCTCTAGCCTTGTTTGAGTTACACCGATTGCCAAGGCCATTTAAAAATATTTATTTGACCAGGCAATGGAGATGATGAGGTTAGACGCTCTCCCAGTATGGCCCACGGGAGGAGATCTGACAGCTAAATTGAGGACGGCTAGAGAATTCGTTGTGACACTCTCTTGAGGGATTTATAGCTCACTGAAATAATGAACTCGTGGGATACGAAAAATAATGAAATCCCTTTCCAGGGCAAGTTCCAAATATGACGATTGCGACTTTTGTGTTAGTGCGGCATTTGGCCAAAGTCCTTGCCTCATTAAATATATATATATATATATATATCTGTGAATGTCAATTTTTGGGTTCTAGATTCAGATAGGTAGCTGTGTTGGTCTGACGCAGTCGAAATAAGTAAAACAATTAAAAAAATTGTCCAGTAGCATCTTGGAGACCAACTAAGTTTGTTCTGGGTATAAGCTTTTCGTGTGCATGCACACTTCTTCAGAACTTCTGGGTTGTGAGTGTGAGGGGTATTTCTTACAGGCTTCCCATAGAGGTTTTTAAGTAAGAGTTTTTACCGATTTAAAGTCCAAGGATAAAAGGTAAAGGGACCCCTGACCATTAGGTCCAGTCGTGACCGACTCTGGGGTTGCGGCGCTCATCTCGCTTTACTGGCCGAGGGAGCCGGCGTACGTCTTCCGGGTCATGTGGCCAGCATGACTAAGCCGCTTCTGGCGAACCAGAGCAGCGCACGGAAACGCCGTTTACCTTCCCGCCGGAGCGGTACCTATTTATCTACTTGCACTTTGACGTGCTTTCAAACTGCTAGGTGGGCAGGAGCAGGGACCGAGCAACGGGAGCTCACCCCGTCGTGGGGATTCGAACCGCCGACCTTCTGATCAGCAAGTCCTAGGCTCTGTGGTTTAACCCACAGCGCCACCAAAGATAGTCAAGTCCAAAGATTGTCAAGTCCAACGATTACAATGTACAGTTCCTGTTGGCAATGCCATTTCATACCGATACCTTCCTTCTGCATCATCCTATGTCTTAAAAGTGTAACAAATGAACTTGCCTTTGCATTCGTTTGTTTGTTACACTTTTGGTTTGACTATCCTTGGACTTGACGACAATAAAAACATATAGAAGGCTAATAGTAATATGATATGTTATTGCCACCACAAACTGTGCTTTGTAATTTTTTGATATGACGATTACAGTTTTATTATTTATAATGTTATGTTACTGCACAGCCAGTTACGTGTGTGTTGTGGTATTCTGAACATGATTTGCGTAATGAGGCAATTGTGGGGTGTGTCAAATCTGCAGAGAGCCCAGCTTGGGACAGAGTTATTTGCAAAAATGGGCTGCTCGCTGGAGCAATGTCTTGGCAGCTCAGCCTCAGCACATCTGTGAGGGAGACAGGTCAGTGAGATTGGCAGAGTGCCACCAATGTTTCATGGTTCAGAAATGGGTGGGGCTTCAGTGCTAATCCAAAACTTCCCACAAGGAAGGAAATAAAATTGGTGCAAACTAGGAACATCATTATTCCTCACCTCTGGGGGGCAAAAGGCTTTCTTTCAAACATTACCCCAGGTGTGAATAAGAGGACATCATTGGTTCATGATAGTACATCTTTGTGGTTTAGGGAGCTTATGTATGTTTTGTGCAATTAATGAAAGTCTAGACAGGATCCAAGCGAAGCTATTGTGAGGCTTTGAAAAGGTGTCTAGGTTTCTTCATCAGAATAAAAACACTGTCTGGTTATTGGTATTTTTTGTATTCAGGTTGTATTCCTTCCAGCTAGGAAACAGAAAGATTTTCAACCATTCATAGCACATAATATGAATAACCCCATAAATATGTAGATATTCATAGTGTGCTGTTCTGTTGCTTCAATGCAATCCCACTTTTATGAGTTATGCCTACATATTTGCTGCATCCCAATTATCTGTTGCATTTTAAAAAATAGGTTTTGCAAAAAGAAACCTGTGTGGCCGGGAACCAGGAAGGAAAAAAACAGCATTGTTTTCCATGGGACTTCCTTAAGAACTGAATCGCACAGTAAATGTGCTCAGAGTCACAGTCTCGGTTGGTTTGCTGTTTAGATTGGGGGATCCATTTCTGTTTTCCTGAGATTGCAAAGTCACCTAAAGGAAATGGGCGTCAGGTTGGTCTCTTTATTGTCAGGAAGCAATAACGACTCTTTGGCAGGTAAAAATGCAAACATTTTGGAAAGCAGAGGCTTTAAAGGCCTTTGGTTTGTAATTATCCAGCAGTAAAAGACTGTTGCAATTAGATTTGGAAATGACAGAGTAGGGTTTCTTTTCTTTTTACCCTCCAGCGCATGCTTTCCTTCCATGTTTTGGTTCCACTGGGCTTCATTTCTGCTTATAAATGTACAGGAAAGAGATTGGTTGCCCAGGTCTTTCCTTTGCCTTTGCAGAATAAAGTCTGCTGACAGCTATCTCTGCAACGAAACATTAATTCAAGGGAAAACGTGTTAATTGTGTGCAGAGAATGTGCATTTATTGTACAGGAAACGGACCGTGTGGGAAGATCCCATGCAATATTAAGGCATTGTTACATAATCTGTAAAAGTCCCCAATGATATTGGCCAAGTAACGATGGCATGCAAAATTTAGGGTACAATATACCGTATATCAGGTCCATTAATTTAAATGGGCCTCCACTGGATGCAACCACTCAGGCTGAGGGTATTTTCTTTGCAGGAATACATTCAAGCCAATACAACTGAGGGCTCTTTGTCCATATTTTCAAAGGGAGGGGTGATTCCAAAAAAAGTACCCTTGCTCTGTCAGGTCAAACAGTATTGGGCAGTACAACTCATGGAGGAAAAATTCCAGGAATAGAAAAGCAGTTCCAAAGGTCCTTTTCAATACATGGCCTGCTTTGCAGCCGAGAAAAGCAAATTTGAAAATATCCAATAAAATAAAATCCAGTTAAGCCACTGAAATGTAACAGTATAACATACAATTACTGAGACTTCAGAAACAGTATGAGAAGTTCCCAGAATCAGAGACAAGGCTTTCCTTTTTCTTAACAGATTGTTTCCCCATTCCTCACCTCTTGAAGATGTTTCTTGCTTTGCTGGCCATAAATTCTCTGTACCTGCTAGGCTTTGGAGAGAGCATGTGTTAAACATATCTGAGACATAAAGGTGTACAGTACATGGGACGCGGGTGGCGCTGTGGGTTAAACTACAGAGCCTAGGACTTGCCGATCAGAAGGTTGGCGGTTCAAATCCCAGCGACAGGGTGAGCTCCCATTGCTCGGTCCCTGCTCCTGCCAACCTAGCAGTTCGAAAGCACATCAAAGTGCATGTAGATAAATAGGTACCACTCCGGCGGGAAGGTAAACAGCGTTTCCGTGCGCTGCTCTGGTTCTCCAGAAGCGGCTTAGTCATGCTGGTCACATGACCTGGAAGCTGTACACCGGCTCCCTCGGCCAATAAAGTGAGATGAGTGCCACAACCCCAGAGTCGGTCACAACTGGACCTAATGGTCAGGGGTCCCTTTAGCTTTACCTTACCACTGTAAATCTAATTCTTGAACTCCTTTCTCCCTTCCTCCCTCTCTATTTCTGTGTTTTTAGGAGGAAGGGCAACGACAGTATTGATATTTGTGTAGCTTAATGTGCATGCACATTGAACTTTGTGTAGCCAGCTGTATGTAAGGGAAGAACACAGTTACTCTATAAAAAAAGAATTACAGGCCGGCAATTGCTCTGACCTTCAGTTATTCCAAATTTTCAAATTCTGGGGCAATGTGTTTGGTGCATTTTCTTTCTTTTATTATAATGCAAAGTACATGGCCTTGGCTGCCAAATTCTGATCTCTGCTTAAACTTGTTGGTGCATATGCAAACCCTGATCCATTAGTGCTTTGAATGCCCAAGGATAGGCAGCACCTAGAAAAGTGACTATTTTAAAATAGCACGGGTGGTTTAAAAAATGTTTGTGGTTTTAGCTTGCGGCTTTTCAGGTGCTATGGACTAGCTAGAAATAATTTCAAATGACTTCTGCTTGCATGGTTTTCTCCCCCCACCCCCTACCCCTTTTCTTGATAAGGCATGGTAAAAGAGGGAAAGGAAATTGCAGAGAAGTTGGAACACCTTAGCTTCAGAAAATGTAGGACAGACCTCTGTCACTTCCTCAAAAAGGGAATCTGAGGAACTGTGGCAAATAGTGGGAATGAGACCAAGTTCGAGGCAATAGGGACAATTTTAAAAACAAAAAAAAACGCTGGGTTCCAAGAGTCCTTAAATAACTCAAATGTGAAATTGCTGATCTCCTAACCAAAAAATTGCATCTGATCCCTTAGGTAAGTGTCTGTAGCTGAGGACTTCTTGTTGTTTAGTCATTTAGTCGTGTCTGACTCTTCGTGACCCCATGGACCAGAGCACGCCAGGCACTCCTGTCTTCCGCTGCCTCCCGCAGTTTGGTCAAACTCATGCTGTGGTAGCTTCGAGATCACTGTCCAACTATCTCGTCCTCTGTTGTCCCCTTCTCCTTGTGCCCTCCATCTTTCCCAACATCAGGGTCTTTTCCAGGGAGTCTTCTCTTCTCATGAGGTGGCCAAAGTATTGGAGCCTCAGCTTCAGGATCTGTCCTTCCAGTGAGCACTCAGGGCTGATTTCCTTAAGAATGGATAGGTTTGATCTTCTTGCAGTCCATGGGACTCTCAAGGGTCTCCTCCAGCACCATAATTCAAAAGCATCAATTCTTCGGCGATCAGGCTTATTTATGGTCCAGCTCTCACTTCCATACATCACTCCTGGGAAAACCATGGCTTTAACTATACGGACCTTTGCTGGCAAGGTGATGTCTCTGCTTTTTAAGATGCTGTCTATGTTTGTCATTGCTTTTCTCCCAAGAAGCAGGTGTCTTTTAATTTCATGGCTGCTGTCACCATCTGCAGTGATCATGGAGCCCAGGAAAGTAAAATCTCTCATTGCCTCCATTTCTTCCCCAAGCTTAGTACATAACAAGAAGTGCAGCACTCAAATTGGAAGCGTAATATTCAAAACGGAGCACGTCCGGCTTCTGAAAATAGTTCACAAACTGGAACGCTTACTTCCGGGTTTGCAATGTTTGGGTTCCAAGTTGTTTGAGAACCAGGGTACCACTGTACTGAGAAACAAATGAAGCAAGCCATTTGCCCATCCGCTGCTCTGCTCCAGATGTCAAGCTTGGCCCCAAGGGATAAGATATATCTGTGTTAACTGGGATACTGTACGAATCGCCTTGTGAAAATCTGCTTTGAAAGGCGGCTTTTCAAGAGAGAGAGAGATGTGGGCAGCGCAAATGAAGGACTGCTCCACGAGTTGACAGCGGCTCTCTGTGCTTTAAGGCCATTAGAGCTGCTTTTCACAGTCCTTTGCTGAGCTGGTGTTTATCACAGCTGACGGCATATAATTTCTCCATTAGAGGTGAGGGCGCTCTGTGATTTGGTAAAGGAAACTGAACGAATGAAATGCCCTTCTCTGCTGCGGAAAAATGATGGATGGATCAGGATAATAATCCATACCAAAAAAATAATAATGTAACAAGTCCTCAGGGTGTCTTTAGAAGTAGATCTTAATTTATGCTAACTTCATAACATCAGCTTTTCTTGGGTTGTTGTTTTTATTTTGGTTATATATTTTGTGGTTTTATATTTTGCTTTTGTTCTGTGAACCACCCTGAGATGTCTGGGTATAGGACAGTATATAAAATAATAATAATAATAATAATAATAATAATAATAATAATAATAATA
>JAXCMG010000089.1:3598015-3661627 GCA_034642415.1 Podarcis siculus | reverse complement strand
TAATAATAATAATAATAATAATAATAATAATAATAATAATAATAATATCACAAGGGCTTCCCAGTGGTGAAACTAGGTACCTTTAGACCCGTGGTTCCCAACATGTGGCACACGCCCCACAGGGGGACAATTTCATTTTTAAGGGGGGCAATTTGGAAGCTTGTTCAGACCAAGTTAATGGCCTTTTAGGCTTCCTCCATATGAATAGGAGTTCACTTTTTGAATAATAAGAATTATATGTCACGGGGGGAGGGGCATCAGGATTTTAGAGATGCTTAGGTGGGGCATGACCAAAAAAAAAAAAAAGGTTGGGAACCACTGCTTTAGACCCGGTCTTATGCCCCACCCAGGGGTGAAACTAGGCTTCATTTCACCCAGGTCAAAGACCCAGTTTGGCACCCCCATGCACATTTGCATAAAAACACACACAGGGTGGGGGCCTCAATGGCGCCCATCATGAGGCTTCACCCGGGGCAAAAAACCTGGCTAGCCCCCCCCCCCACGGTAGCCATGGCTATGTCCCTGCTCTTTAGAAAACCATGTGCATTCTTCTTTCTTCTTTGGCGATCCCTCGTAGCCAAGTAAGATTGTCTTCCATAAACACGGATTTAACAATGAGTCCGTAAGTGACTGTGGAAGCCAATTCTGGATCCACACGTCCTTCCACAGTGGGGACATTGGTTTCCGGGCGGGCAATTGTCCTTTACAACCGCTAGGTGATGACCCCACTGGGCACAGTAATCCAGACAGGGGAAAAGGGAGGCAGACTATGTTTAGGGCACCTTTTCTAGACCCTCCCCCTTTTCGGGGTGAGCAGAGTGGATCCTAAAAAGGGCTTGACTCACAGCTGTTCATGGAGGCACAGGTCAATTCTGTGTCCAAGGCAGCTGTTTATCAGCTCCATCTGGTACGCAGGCTGAGACCCTGCCTGACTGCGGACTGTCTCACCACAGTGGTGCATGCTCTGGTTATCTCTCGCTTGGACTACTGCAATGCGCTCTATGTGGAGCTACCTTTGAAGGTGACCTGGAAACTACCATTAATCCAGAATGCAGCAGCTAGACTGGTGACTGGGAGCGGCTGCCGAGACCATATAAACACCGGTCTTGAAAGACCTACATTGGCTCCCAGTACCTTTCCGAGCACAATTCAAAGTGTTGGTGCTGACCTTTAAAGCTCTAAACGGCCTCAGCCCAATATACCTGAAGGAGCGTCTCCACCTCCATCGTTCTGCCCGGACACTGAGGTCAAGCACTGAGGGCCTTCTGGCGGTTCCCTTGCTGGGAGAAGCCAAGTTACAGGGAACCAGGCAGAGGGCCTTCTCGGTAGTGGCGCCCTCCCTGTGGAACGCCCTCCCACCAGATGTCAAAGAGAACAACTACCAGACTTTTAGAAGACATCTGAAGGCAGCCCTGTTTAGGGAAGCTTTTAATGTTTAATAGGTTATTGTATTTTAGTGTTTTGTTGGAAGCCGCCCAGAGTGGCTGGGGGGACCCAGCCAGATGGGCGGGGTATAAATAATAAATATCTTATCTTATCTTATCTTATCTTATCTTAGACCTTGTGGTGGGCCGGACTGAATCCCTATTCCCCACAAATAACCCAGAGATGCATTTTAAATAAAAGGACACATTCTACTCATGTAAAAACACGCTGATTCCTGGACCGTCGGCGGGCTGGATTTAGAAGGCAGTTGGGCCAGATCCGGCCCCTGGGCCTTCGTTTGCCTACCCATGCTCTAGATTGTTGTCCATCCTAGAAAAGGTCCGGACTTGTACAAACACATGCATCCACGTGCGCAACTCAGTACAGGAGTTATTGTGGCAGCGTGAATGGGATTCAGCTTGCATGAGCTCTCCAGCCGTAGGGCTGGAAGTTGAATCAGATCAGCTTCAGGTCCTTTCCAGTCCTGCCACCACATCTGCGAGGATGATATTTTAGGAGCCTGAAGTGCGTGGCTGGAAAGCTCGCAAATCTGTTGTGTAATAACTTGGCAATTTGTAAAGGGGGGGTGGAATATAGCTGGAGCCCCCCCAGGATTGTAAACTCCAGGTTAACCGAATCTTTCTGTCATTCTCCTTTGTTCAGAGACTGGATCTTGGCTGAGTCAGTAGTGCTGCTTGAACTACAGCCAGGTACTTCATCCAGGAGTAAATTCTTTTCTTCTATTTCAGCAAGTAGCTGCTAGCTCAGAAATTCCACCAAGCATCTTTTCTTCTCCTAATAATGACAGCAGCTCAGTGATCTAATTTAATGTCTTTATCCTTCTTTGTCTGCCCACTGTGCGTGCTTTTGTTAAAATTGATCTCCGCTGTTGGAGATTATCGTATAAGTTTTCGTCTTCGTCTTCAGCCACTTTTAAGTCTTTTTTAAATCATGATTATTATTTTGCAACAACGCACCAGGAATTATTAAGTGCATGTGGGCTATATGCCAGTGTGGATTTTTAACAATGGGAAGAATGGAGCCATTATGTTGTGAGATCTGTGGGCACAGGGCAGTATACAAATTTAAATAACAATAACAATAAACAAATAAGTGGGAAAATGTAAATTACCCAAATATTAATTGTTTTGCTTTACTTATTTACTTGTCTTTATCTTGTATTTTATTCTGTGAACCACACTGAGATCTTATGATGAAGGACACTATACAAATGTACTAAATAAATAGACTGAAATCAAATCAATATGTGTAGGCTGTTCTGGAGAACTGGTTGTGCTTCGCGGCTGATTTACTTCTGAAGGAGCACTGTCTTCTTTGTTATAGAGGCAGTGTTCAAAACTAGCCAGATGCCAGGCGCATTTTGCGACTGGTGCAGGTCCAGTTGCGACCGCTTGGAGATCTCTGGGTGCCCAGTTGGCAAAGCGGGTTCTCCTTCATGGAGAGCATGGGTTGTGGTGGAGGCAACCAAGACATCCCTCTTTTGCTGGGTGGGTTAGTATAGATGGCCACAAATCTGATTGGGTACCCCTCAGTCGTTGGGGAGAATTTGGTGTAGCAATTTTATGAGTGACTGTTGAGGGGCTGTTTATTCCCTGTGCGCAGCGTTGAGCTTCCTCTTTTCGCTGCGTGCATCGGATCACCCTCCCTATACTTACAACAACCGCCGTCATGACAGGGTGGGAGATCTCAACCTCCTCTCCTTTTCCGTTCCCAGGCGTGCCGTTCCCAAAGAACTTCCTTCAGATCTGCAAGAAGATCTTGTGCCGGCTCTTCCGGGTCTTTGTCCACGTCTACATCCACCACTTTGACCGCATTATCATCATGGGGGCTGAGGCCCACGTCAACACCTGTTACAAGCACTTTTATTATTTCGTGACGGAGCTCGCCCTCATAGACCGCAAGGAACTGGAGCCTTTGGTAAGTGTTTAGTGCTTTATTTATTTATTAGAGGGAAATGCAAAGCCAACAGGGGCAGCTGGTCCTTCCTTGGTCAAGGTTTTTGGTCAGGCCAGTCTTCCACTCAACATGGACCTTGATTTCTCACTGGTGGCAGAAGTGAGAATGAGTCTCTCTTCAGTTCTGCAGTTCCAGGACAGAATGAAGAAACCAAAGATCTGTTTTTGTTGGCTTTCCAGATAATGTTATCCTACAGATCTCTTGGGCCAATAGAGCCCTACCAGTTTTCTACCAGCCCTACCAGTTTTCTGTCAGTTTCCTTGGGTGTATTTTGTTGTGAAGGGAAGTGATGGCACTGACCCATGCCTCGGATGTAATTTCAGTTCCCCCGGGACTTGTAAGTCTTTCCAGAATTGGATTGATCCTGCTGGGAGTATCAAGATCGATTTTTCATTCAACCCAGAAGGGTCCTGTTTGTCTCTCCACCCCTCCAAGCCATCCGTGTAAGAAAGCTTGCACACATATTGCTTAAGTACGGCATGAATAATTTCCCCCCTGTGAGCACACGGCAGTATGTTGGCTTTTAACCGAATCCAGCTACAGTTGCACAATCTACTGGTTGTAGTTGATTGCTTTGCTAAGTTTAATTAATGTAATGGAGCTGCATTTCGGGGGAGGAAGAAAAATCAATCATAATAAAGAGCAAGGAGTGTTTCGAAAGCAGATTCTGGTTTTTTGTTGCCAAAGCAAGACGCTACCAAGCAGCTAACTTTTTATATTTGATTAAGAATGTAAAGTAAACAAACGACTACATCACCTGCTTGTTGGACCTTCTAGCTATGTGGAAATCTACACGTGGTTGCAAAGGGCCTGAGAATGTACACCCAAGTTTATGTACCCAACACGTACTTTGAAACTTTATCTCAAGGTTCAGGGGGCATGGGGGGGGCGGGGAGAGGTATATTCAAGACTAAACACCCACCAGACCTCATCCTCTGAGGCAAGCCATTTCATGAGAGAGGCACATTGTCGCTCAAGTGCTGGGAAGTCTCAAAATATTAGTATTTGTGTAGTACAAGCCAGTCTTTTAAGAACGAAACTGTTCCAAGTGTGTCCCTCCATACCCATGAAACTGACCCGGCAAGGTTAATCTTTTTTATGTAATGCTAAATACTGCTCAATTATTAACTTGTCGCTCACTCATTTAGTCCTGGTTTTTCCCTTTTGTTTCTAAGAGGCTCTCCCATCCCTTCCTAGAAAAGGACGGGAGAGAGAGAGAATAAAATAAAGAACAGGGTTTTGTCTCTATGGATTTCCATTCTGATGTGTAGTATTAATTTAGGGGCAACCAGATGTTGTGTCATGCCTGATCATTGGCCATGCTGGCTGGGACTGGTGGGATTTGGAGTCCCATCAACATCTGGGAGACCCCACTTTGGCTATCCTGGTACTGACTGTTTTCTGCTGCAAGATTGCATAGGCAAGATTCTTAGAACGCGACCAGATATTCTGTGGGGCAATGCTGTAGAAAACAGAGCCCCCATAGTGAATTCTCCTCCTCGCTTGACTATCATTACTATCCTGATTTTTTTTTCCTTAGGGGGAAACAGCCATGCATTATGATGTTACGAGTTTCTCTGCTCCCACCAGCACCATTTGACAGGATGTGAAGCAGAGAAACTCGACTTGATGTCAAGTCATGAGATGGGGAATCTGGGAGGTTCCAGATATTGCAGGACTCCCACTCCCATCAGCCCCTTCGAGCCTGGCCAGTGGGGTCAAGGGAGCTGTGGTTCTGTCCTAAACATTTCTGAAGGAGGGAAGAGCTCCCCATGGGAACTCCGTTTTAGAAGCACTCCCAGAGCGAATGTGTGGCATCTGTTCTTTCCGTGCTGAGGCTTCAGGGTGGTGCAGAAAGCGCCCACCTTGAGAAAGAGCCCCGTGTAAGTTTGAAAGGACTGTTCGAGAAGCTCCCATAACCTGGAGGCTCCGTAGCATTGAAAGCTTAACAAAAAGGATACCAGGACACATGAATCAGGTGCTCACGCAATTGGCAATTGGTCCTTGCATCATCCAGGTTCTCCCTTTTGGCTCTTAGGGGCACAAGTTGCAGGGGCAGGAGGGAAACGTCAGTGAATGTGAACTGCTGAGAGTGCTCTAGCACCAGGGCTTTCAGGTCCAGGGAGAGCCTAAACAGAGGAAGCAGGGACCCATTTGGAGGGTGCATGAGAGTTCGCCCAGCGCATGGGAGCAGGGCTGGATTTAGGTTTGATGAGGCCCTAAGCTACTGAAGGAAATGGGGTGTCCAGCTGTCCTTTGTCAACAACAAATTGTCACTATTTTTTGTGTTGAATATATGCTATATTGATTGAGCTTGATTGAGAGGTTTCTTTGAAAACTCTTTGAGTTTTTCTTACAGTTGAGGCGTATGTATATTCTGTTAAGTAATCTCCACATCAAAGATATTTCACATTTTGTTGCATGGATGGGGGGGGGAGACCATGTGATTATGGACGGAGCTCACAGGAGAAGAGAGAGGTGGAAAATGCTAACGGGGGCATGGATTGATGGAGGAAGAGCATCACTGTGCTGAGAGTCTTGCTGACCGGTTCTGCAAGGTTTTGGGGGCAGTGCTGCGGTTATAGCGCATGAGCTGTGCACAACTCAGTCCTCAGCTCGGCCAGATACTGATTCTCTGTTTATAAATAGGAGTAATTGCCACATTTTGTGCTACCCACCTCCCTCAGTTGGCGTGTGTGCTTGGAGGAATTTGGGGAAAGGAATATATCAAAAATAAAATATGCAAATACAAAGTCTGTTGTAGCATTGCGCAAGGAGAAATCTCCCAGCGTTCCCCCTAAATCTGTTTGGGAGCATATTTAGGGGTTGGTTCGTAGAGATAATTCTACCGTAACTGCACTAATTCAGTTGAATATTGCTCAGAGTGTTTCTGCAGGGAATTGCAAAGAGCCACAGAGAGTGGCTGCTCGTGTTACTATTGGGGAGTCACTTTTAGTCCCAGAGCCAAATGTCATTCTGGGCAATGGTCCAGAGGTTGCGTGCCTGAGATGTGCATTTTACCTTCATACAGTAGGCTACTTTCTACACACACGCACCCTCTATATCAGGTGTGAGGAACTTTGGCTCTCCGTATCTTGCAGAACTACAATTCCTGTCAGCCCCAGAAGCATGGCCAATGGCCCTAGGTTTTGGGAGTCATAGTTAAACAACATCTAGAGAGCCAGAGTTTTTCCACACCCAGTCTATATCGTCCTAGGTAAAGGTAAAGGGACCCCTGACCATTAGGTCCAGTTGTGACCGACTCTGGGGTTGCGGCACTCGCTTTATTGGCCGAGGGAGCCGGCGTACAGCTTTCGGGTCATGTGGCCAGCATGACTAAGCTGCTTCTGGCAAACCAGAGCAGCGCACGGAAACGCTGTTTACCTTCCCACCGGAGTGGTACCTATTTATCTACTTGCTCTTTGACCTGCTTTCGAACTGCTAGGTTGGCAGGAGCAGAGACCGAGCAACAGGAATTCACCCCGTCGCGGGGATTCGAACCGCCGATCTTCTGATCGGCAAGTCCTAGGCTCTGTGGTTTAACCCACAGCGTCACCCGCGTCCCTATCTTCCTCCATCCAGGCAAATGAGCAGCCTTTCCTTCAGACTTTTGCGGGAATCTTCTCCATTAAATCTTCGTTGCCATGTTCATAGATCTAAGGAGAGCTCGGTTCAGGTTGCAACAAGTATATAATTAAAAAGGGAACATTTTGCATTTCTTGATGGCTAAATACCAAGGCAGCTGCTTATTTCCGTGCACGTTGAAAATCTGTGCGCAGGTTTGCTTTGCCTCACGTCCATGTTGCTTTCATAATTAATTGGATGTTTAAATACGGGACTGTAATTTTGCAATGCTGGCATTTGGAATTATGTGAGTGTGTCGTGTTTGTTTTTCACTTAGCAAACGGCTTTGTGTTGGTGCCTTTGTTGATTGGCCTTTATGGGCACGGAATGATTTAAACGAGGAGGAAAAATCTGCTTCTGTTTTGAAATTGCAAACATTCACAAGCCCACAGAGTCTTTTCATTTGGGTCTGCGTAGGCTCACGGGTTTGCTTAGACCGTTGAGTCATCTTGTCGCGTTGCAGCTTTTTAGTCTGCTTCCAATTCAGATGTTTCCAGCTGCAGAGCATCTGTTTCTTATGCAGAAGGCCCCACGTTAGACCCCTGGCATCTTCAGGTGGGGCTGGGAGAGAACCCCCCGATTCTCTGGGCATGCCTTGCGTGGCGATCCCCGCCCCCCCCCCAGTTGGAGTAAATAAAGACACTGGACACCAGAATTAAGGTTAATGGGTGAAAAATGGCCACAACTTTATTGGTTACAGGTAAGAGCGGTATTGGCTTTTAGGCATTGGTCTTATCAGACTATCCGGCATAGAACTGGAAAGGGTTAACACCAACAGGGGGAGCCCCTGAGATGCACATCCCTAGGCGCTCCCCAAGGGGTCACCGCCCGGGAGCGCGCTTTAGGCCCTAGCCTCCATAGGTTTCGGACAAGGCAACGCCCCCCGGAGTCCTTTATCGGACTACCCTTAAACATTTGGGGGAGGTGATGGCGCTCCTCCCCCTGACTCATCTGCATAATAATACCCCTACCAATGCCTAACCACCACACTTGGGATTCGGCGTCTACTTCAGAGGTCAGTGGTGCGCGCAGCAGTGGCCTTCATCGTGGCAGGGTAAACCTATACTGTGGGATTTAACATTCTTAGAATTTTTCCCCATTGTAGTGGCAATCCATCTATGGGCTGAGCAGTTCAAAGACCACAGGGTCTGCTTTTGGACGGACAACCAGGCAGCGGTTTCAGTCCGAAACAAAAAATCATCACGGTCTCCCAGGGTGGCTGCTCTCTTGCGGTCTTTTGTCCTTTCTTGCTTGCGGCTAAATTTGTATGTCTCGGCCAAATTTATACCTGACGTTAGTAACAGCATTGCGGATGCTCTGTCTCGTTTCCAGATGGATCGCTTTCGCTCATTGGGAGAGAACCCCTCGATTCTCTGGGCATGCCTTGTAGAAAGATGAGACTGCTGTAGACCAGGGTTCAGCAAACTTTTTCAGCAGGGGGCCAGTCCACTGTCCCTCAGACCTTGTGGGGGGCCGGACTATATTTTGGAAAGAAAAAAAATGAACGAATTATTGTGCCCCACAAATAACCCAGAGATGCATTTTGAATAAAAGGACACATTCTACTCATGTAAAAACTCAGATTCCTGGTCCATCCGCAGGCCAGATTCAGAAGGCGATTGGGCCGGATCTGGCCCCCGGGCCTTGGTTTGCCTACCCATGCTGTGGACCATGTGTGTCCCACATATGTGAGTTGCAACTAAAATGTGAGGAGGGTACCAGCTTGCGGAAGCCTAAGCTATGGCAAAATGCTGAGAAATGAAGCCAGATGCTCTGGAGGATAGGATCAAGACCGACCCTTCGCACCTGAAGTGGTAGATGATGTTCCCCCATTTTATAGGCATAAAAACTACAGAGAAGACACTCATGTATCAGAATGACTTAGTGGTGAATGACGGCTTTGCTGTCTAGGCCATTTTTTTAATCTTCTTTAAAAAAAAATACTCACACCATTACACTTGGTTCCTAGGCAATGGTTGCGCAGGCAGAAAATTCATCTCATTCTGCATAAATCAGCTCTCAGAAGCTGTAAAAGAGTGGGGCACTTTGGCATGCCCCTTTAGTGCACTTGCAGCAAAGGGAGAGATGATAATTAATTAAATTTCTGTACCTCCCTTTATCCCAAGATCACAGAGCGGCTTACAAGATAAAAACACAAAATGCCTTACTATAGTAACAAAAAATAATAATACTCCCCACCCGACCCCCCAAAGTTTAAAAGGTAAATGGACCCCTGACCATTTGGTCCAGTCGTGACGGACTCTGGGGTTGCGGCGCTCATCTCGCTTTATTGGCCAAGGGAGCCAGCATACAGCTTCCAGGTCATGTGGTCAGCATGACTAAGCCACTTCTGGTGAACCAGAGCAGCGCATGGAAACGCCGTTTACCTTCCTGCCGGAGCGGTACCTATTTATCTACTTGCACTTTGACGTGCTTTCGAACTGCTAGGTTGGCAGGAGCTGGGACCGAGCAACGGGAGCTCACCCCGTCGCAGGGATTCGAACCGCCAACCTTCTGATCGGCAAGTCCTAGGCTCTGTGGTTTAACCCACAGCGCCACCAAGACCATAGGTTAATTACTCAAACCTTTACAAACTCAAGGATTTAATATACCTACATCTTAAAAATACACCTGAGACAGCATTTGTTTAACCCAGATACAGAACCAGATAGGAATCTTATTTTGTGTGTGTTTATTTTCCCATTCAGAGCTTCGGATAACCAGTTAGGAGTACTTTGATCGTAAACCTTTGAGCCTGGGACTGTCTGAGGATAGGATCTGGAGTGAGTGAGGCAAAAGCTATTTTGCAGGGCAGTGTTTTCCAGATATTATCCTGTTTGTATTCCCAGGGTATTTCAGAACAGAGAAGCTCACAGAGGGTCATCTTTTAATGATTGGGAGAGAAGGCCGGGAGTGGTCCAAAAGCTGTTTTGTGGAGCAGATGTGTTTAATTCCAACATCCTCCTTCAGGATGCATCTGCACCTTTGAATCAAACAGGGAATTTGGAAAAGTGGGCAAATAATCACCTGTAATTCATCTCTCTTTGGAAGGCTGTACCGTTAAAAATAGTCCCGCATCAAGTTTCATCTCCCAGCCTAAAGGCCACAGCAATAGGCTTGGCGCCGCTTAGTGGCTAGAAGTCAAAATAACACAAACAGGAGCTGATGCTTGAATCTGTTTTGTCCATTTGAGAACCATCAGAAAGCAGGGGTCAGCAAGGTTTATCTTGCCTGGGCCAGATCAGTTCTGCGGAGATCCCTCCATGGGTCAGATCGCGAATTTCAACGTCTGCGCAGGTGCGATTTTCGGCGCCGCACTGCGCCGGTTTAGCACAGTGGGCAACTCAGTTTGGGGGCGGCTTGTGGGCTGGTCAAACGACCTCTGCGGGCTGCTTCTGGCCCATGGGCCTTAGGTTGCTGACCCCTGATCAGAAAGTATCGTTCAGCAAGTCTGTTGACTATTCCTCAGAAATCCCGCACTCGGTCGCTTCCTATTTGCAGTAACAATTCCAGTTTTTGCATTGTCTGCAAATATGAACTGTGGAACTCCCCACCATAGCTGTCAACCGTCCCTTATTTGGCAGGAAAGTCCCTTATCCCAGCGCCGTGTCCCGCTGCTGTCCCTTATTGATGATGTCCCTTAAATTTCCCAGGTTTCAAAGGAAGCAGCTCCTCTCCCTTCCTCCCTGCCGGCCAGGGAGGAGGGAGGCTCCAGCTGTGTTGCTTGGCTGCATTGCTCACCCAATAAGGAGTCTAAGAACGACTGGGGGGTGTTCTCCCTAGCAGAGAGCACCCCCACTGGGGTGGGGGATACAATCCACCCCAGTGTTGCTGGGCGGATTTGCGGAGTGACCCAGGCAGTGAATTGGTTAATTGGGTCGCTGGGGAGAATTGCTTGTTGCCAATTTTGAAGGAGGGGTCAGAGGTTTTAAATTTTGGACGCCCAACTTTGGCTGTCATCTTGGCTGCTTGCACCAGATCACCCGCCCACCCTCCCTGTATTGGGGGGGTTGTTCGCTTGACCTTGCTATGCCTGTCATGGGGTTGTCTGCTTTGAGGCAGGGGCCTGGTAGGAATTTTGTCCATTTGGCTGATTGGCTGGTACCATTTGGTTTTTGCCTACTGCGTAGCAAATCGTCACAACTTGTAAGGTTGGCGGTTAGGCATTGGTTCAAATTGGTTGGTGGAGGGGTAAGTGCCTACCCCTCCAATGGTGGTGCGGAAAGGGAATTCCGTTAAAGGAATCCAGGGGCTTGCCATTCTTTTCGTCCTTGTCCCTGGCATCGGACTTGGGCCATGCAAGCCACCAGGAGCATGAGGGTGAGAAGTGAGGGACTGAGGCCCAGCTTCATTTTCTCCCCAAAATTGTTTCCCTCACTGGCTTCCGCTGGAATCCGGAAGTCAGTTCTGTCCCTGGGCAAGGACAGATAGTCGGAACCAATGCCTAAGCAACCACTCACTTGTGTGTACTTAAATAAAGTTGTGGCCAAAATCGTGCCAAAAACCCAAACCAAAATTGATGTGTGAATTATTGGGGGGTGGCTTGGGCACCTCAACACGCAACACTTCTCCAGGGTTTCTGATGGGAATCTTTCCCAAGTCTTCCTGGAGATGCTGAGAATTGAACATGGTGCCTTCTCTATGGACAGCAGATGCCCTGCTGCTTGGCTTCCCAGCGCTGTAGAGATGCACAGAATAACCGCTGCTGGTGTCAAAAACCTGCCCAGATTTGTGATATGTTTAAAGGAGCGACTTGTGACTTTAACTGCTTCCATTGTTTTACAGAAAGAGATGACAGCCCGGATGTGTCATTGAAGAACCACTGTTGAATGAACGAAAAACACAATTTCCTGCTAACTAAAGAAGACCCAGAGGACACGCCAGCCCTCAGAGGGAAAATTTGCCTCCTTTAATCCTTAAAAAGCAGGAACCGTCAGGGACAGGAGTTTATTGCTTTCACAGACACCTTCCCACAGTTGTGTATGCTCTTAACCCTAAAAATGCTGCTCAGTACCTCCTTGGAATGATGTGGATGACTTGGAAAGAAAGGACAAAATGATTCTTTTTTCCCTATTCCCTGAATGAGTGAGGAGGAACTCGTCAGACTACAATTTGATTCCGTCCACCTTCCTGCTCTTAAAGCTTTACTGCAAGTTTGGTCTCTCGGTGTACTTTCAAAACCAACTATTGTTAAACTGTGGTTATAAATACATTGTTGTCGGGTACAGTACATGTTAAAGACCTCAGCAGAGTATCTGGCTGCCTTTTCCAAATCAGCTTAGAAAGTAACTCTCAGCCTGTTTTTTTGCCTAAAAGGGGAAAAAGAGATGATGTGCAATTTTTTTAATATACCAGAAACTGAGATTAATGCCTTAGGCATCAGTCTTTGTTATCCAGAGCTCAGGTAGGGAAGTGGCCAATTGCCTAGTGGAACAGACAAACTGTTTTTTTCCACTTGAAACTGTCATGCCTTAGAAAAGTGGTGACTTTCAAAACACCATGAGTTGTGTGTGTGCTTCTTGCCTGTGTTACATACAGCTCTCTAGGATTGATACCTACAGACCTTAACTCAGTCCTGAAACCACTTGCAATGATCACCACAGTCCTGAGATCCCAGATAAAAACTGTGGGGGCTTTCTCTCTACTTTCCCCTGGCAACAGGCTCACTCAAACTGGGAAAAGAAATGCCAAATCTTACACACACACACACACACACACACACACACACACACACACACACAGTATAAAAAGTTGTTTTCCAGCTCGTGCTAGTGAGTAGCAATGACAGCTTCTGGAAGGAGGCCATAGAGAATGCTCTGATGCATGAGATTCATGGATTAAATACAGTGGTACCTCGGAAGTTGAACGGAATCCGTTCTGGAAGTCCGTTCGACTTCCAAAATGTTAGGAATCCAAGGCCTGGCTTCTGATTGGCTGCAGGAAGCTCCTGCAGCCGTAATACATTTCAGAATTTGGAAAGCACGGTTTGTGTGTGCATGCAGAGTCCACTAAAGAAACAAAAAGCGCATGTATGGGGAACCTGTGGCCCTCTAGAAGGTATTATTGGAATACAATTGCCAACATCCTTGACTATTGGCCATGCTGGCTGGAGCTGATGGGATTTGTAGTCCAACATATGGAGTGCCACAAATTCCTGTTCCTGATTTAGGGAGAATTATTATTATTGCTGTTATTTTTAAAAAGGAAGGCAGTGACGACTTCTGAGTGACAGAAAGAGAGAGATAATATGAGTCCATAAAGAATTCCAATTTGTTAGCCCTATAAGCGTCACTCAGCTGCACCCTGTTTATTGAAATCAGTGACTTGTAGGGCATTTTCAGAGAGCTGGCTTGCGCACGCCCACCTCTGAACTGCAGTTATAGTGATTCAGTGAGAGCTACACTATGAGACCATAGTACATGTCGTGATCACCTATGCAGCTTTCTAGATCTTCTTTTACCTTACTCAAGATGACCTGGCAAATGCTTCGAAATGCCACTGTGCCTCAATTATTTTTCTACTAAAACGTTTGTTTTCTTTCTTGACACTTCACTTACCAGGAAATTGGTGGTTGGTGTGATTGTGATACCGGTTTCAGTGTTGAGTGGGGGAAAGGAGACCTTTGTTTGAGGAAATGATAAAAGTAGCATGGCTTTAAGGCAGCATTCCAGTGCTTGTTAAAAAGTGATGCACTTTGTATGTGCAAGAGATCTGTAGTTGATAAGTTGCATGTGTGACTGACTGGTGTGGTTACATGTCTTGTTCTTTCGATTGCTGTCCTTCATTCCTAATTTTATCCCTTCTCGTAATATGAAAAACAAATTCCTTGTTGAATGTTGCAAGAATAATGATTGAATGTTGCAAGAATAATGATTAAGATGATGATGTTAGACTCATTCCATTTTGTCTGGTGTCTGATAAAATACCCTCCCTCCAAAGCTTAGTAAACAGATGAATTGTCACCCAGTCTTAGCCAGTGAAATTGATATTGGTGACATCAGCAAACAGCCAAGAGATATCCACGGCTAAGCCTATTAACCAGTGTTTACTGACACAGTTTTAGAGACGCAATTTAGAAAACGAAAGGTGTACTGTAGAATTCGCCTTGTGCCTTCTGTGGAATTTAGTCCAGTCTTTGATCATATAAATAACATTGGAATTTATTTGTCCTTTGACTAACTGGTAATTCTTTGACTTTTTGAAAATCAATAGTTTGGAAACTAATCCCACAGGAGGTGAAGATTTAAAAATATTGATGGGACAAGGCAGCATGTATTAACCTTGCATCGAAAGATGTTGGGAATCTGCACGAAGTTATTTTTGATATGCACATGTTTTTGTTCCCATATGGTCTTGAATACCAACTTTTACAGTTAACACAAAAATGTGAAGTTTTGAATCACAATATCAGTGTAATTTTTTTCTATTTAAAGATGAAGGTTTCTAATAAGTGCTACGGGAATGGATTTGTGATGTCACAAGGGCAAATCTCATCACTGTTAGGTAGAGGTGGCTTCTACCGCGAACTGGTAAGAACCAGTTTCCCCTAACCTCAATCCTGACAAGAACATTGTACATTTAAACACAACACAGTGAATGAGCTACCCCACTTCTACTGCTCAGGATTTAAGTGGTAAAGATTACTGTTTCCATTTAAAAAACAACACTTTACTGGTTTAACTTTCTGCTATTTCAAGAATTTTCAAACCTAAGCCAAGATCAGAGCAACCTGGCAACTTCCACATGTTAAGCAATGTTTTGGATACTCAACTTCCTGAACCTAGCGCCCATGGCACCATGCCAGCGGATGGCACATTTATGTTTTGAGGACGAAATTCTTTCTGTCTGTCTCTTTCAATAACCTGGCATTTAGAATTTATTTTAACATGTAATCCCAGGGGAATTAAATAACAGGGACCTGATTGGGTTGATTGGAACCACTCTGGGTAAGATTTTGGAAGAGCGTTGAGGCATCAGGACAGCTTTAATACAATTTGGTGAAGCGCTATTGTCTCATTGCACAGAGTTGCTTTGTAAGGCATTCAGCGGCCAAATTCTAAGCCACTACTCTGGGTAGGTGGGATCGACTGTTGCTCTCCATGGTTCATAGTGGTAGAAGATGCACTGGAAGCTCAGCTTTTCAAAAGTAGTCCATAGAAACGAGGGTTCAAAGCCTGCAAATTGGCCAGAGATCTCTGTTGAATTTCACAACGGTTAATGTCCCAGGATACAAGATAAAGCTGATGGGAGTTTATCAGAGAGGCCCTGGGGTCCCTGTTCAGATTGCCGTATTTTTCGCTCTATAAGACGCACCAGACCACAAGATGCACCTAGTTTTTGGAGGAGGAAAACAAGAAAAAAAAATATTCTGAATCTCGGAAGCCAGAACAGCAAGAGGGATCGCTGCGCACTGAAAGCAGCAATCCCTCTTGCTATTCTGGCTTCTGGGATAGCTGCACAGCCTGCACTCGCTCCATAAGATGCACACACATTTCCCCTTACTTTTTAGGAGGGAAAAAGTGAGTCTTATAGAGCAAAAAATACGGTAATCTACAGAAGGTAACAATGCCGCTAAGTCTGGATCTTAAACAGCTCACCCTGATGATGATAAAATATTTTTGGGAGCATTCTATTTTACGGACAGTGAAAGGTGAGTACATATGCTTTGCAGCTGCCTTTCCCTAAACTGGTCCCCTCCAGATGTTTAGGTCTACCGCTCCTAGCAACATGGCCAGTGATCAGGAATCATGGGAGTTGTAGGGCAAAACATCTGGTGGCCACTATGAACTGATTTTCTCCTTCTGAAGTTTTGAATAAAACATGGCTGGCCTGAGATTTCAACAGTTTATTAAACACATCTGTCATGCATTCCCAACTCTGTTTTGAGAACCCAGCAAAAACCAGATATTAGAAACTGACAAATAATGCTGCTGCTTTTTGACTGTTCAGGTGTCCCTGCTTTGAAGTGGGTATAGTTTTATGTCAGAACAGTTTCCCAAGGAGCACAGTTAATGTGTCTTAACTAGTCTGTGATGGTATGTGGAAGTTCCCCCTCCACTAATTTAGACAAAGACTATGGTTTGTTTTGTAGTGTTTTTAGGGTTAACGTTTTTCAGCAAGTAATTGGTTAGATTACATCGTTCTTTTTTCGCCCCATCAACCGATCAAATTCTACCACTGTGGGCTTTAGCAGTGTCAAAGTCAATGCAATTGGAGAATATTTTAGTTATGTGTGTGATTAAATTAAGAGTTCAACTGTATGATGAGACCAATGCTGTCAATGAAATAAAATGAGTTTTACAAAACGATATAAAGTTGCATCAATCATAATTCATGCTTTTAAGCAACTGAAATACCACACAAAAAGCAGCACAACCCCACAAGTGTTCTGCATTATACAACGAGATGAGTGTGCAACCCCAGAGTCATCCACGACCGGACCTAATGGTCAGGGGTACCTTTACCTTTTTACTTTAATTAAAAATAATTGAAAAAGGTTTGGAGTCAGACATTTTTCTTGGAATTTGCTTGCCCTGATTTATGTCTTGAACAGCCCAGCAGTAAAAAGAGCAGTTTAGATCCAAGACGTTGTCGTATTTAAAGTAGACTAATTAAAACCAATGTGGCTTAAGTTATGAGTAACTTAAGTCTCATTGTTCCAGTGGGCTTACTGTGCATATGACTTAAGCCTGGATCTAACCCAGCTAGCTAGATTCATTCATGCTGTGAGCAAACTGATGAGCCTCCTCCTGCAGTACTTTTCAAACTGGTCCAAGAAACTCAGTAGCTTATCAAAAGAAAGTATCAGCAATGGAGCGCAAGGAGTTTGAAAGCATTTAATCTGCCATTACGTTCCCTAGCAGGACTGTGCAGCAAGGGAGTTATGGATATATAACTCCATGTGCAATGAGTAACAACTGACCTAGCGTCAACCAGTCTCTCTGGCCCCTGTGTGAACAGAGCATACCCTAGAACGCACATTCAGAACCTAAAATCAGGGTCAACCCACAAGTTACCTCCATTGTAAGATACTGCTGCATGTTCTCTCCCTGTCCTAAAAGGACATCTGACCTGAACAGGCATATTATTGCATAGATTGGTTGGAGAGCCAATGTGGTTAGTGTTGGACGAGGTTCAAATCCCCAAGAAACTCAGCCAGGAAGCCTCAGTGAGCCAGTTACTGTCTGAGCCCAGCTTGCCTCGCAGAGGAGTTGTGGGGATGAAATGGGAAGGAGGGAACAATACCCAGCACCTGAAGGCTTGGGATATGAAAGTAAGAAGAAGAAGAAGATGATGATAATAATAATAATAATAATAATAATAATAATAATAATAATAATAATGTTTATGCCCCGCCCATCTGGCTGGGCTTCCCCAGCCACTCTGGGCGGCTTCCAAAAAAATATTAAAATACTGTAATACATTAAACATTAAAAGCTTCCCTAAACAGGGCTGCCTTCAGATGTCTTCTAAAAGTCTGGTAGTTGTTCTCTTTGACATCTGGTGGGAGGGCGTTCCACAGGGAGGGCGCCACTACCGAGAAGGCCCTCTGCCTGGTTCCCTGTAACTTGGCTTCT
The DNA here is from genome assembly GCA_034642415.1 of Podarcis siculus. Taxonomy (NCBI): domain Eukaryota; kingdom Metazoa; phylum Chordata; class Lepidosauria; order Squamata; family Lacertidae; genus Podarcis; species Podarcis siculus. The sequence goes on along the minus strand of JAXCMG010000089.1, from coordinate 3,644,024 downwards.
CGCAGTGAGGGAACCGCCAGAAGGCCCTCAGCGCTGGACCTCAGTGTCCGGGTAGAACGATGGGGGTGGAGACGCTCCTTCAGGTATACTGGACCGAGGCCGTTTAGGGCTTTAAAGGTCAGCACCAACACTTAAAAAAATAAAAATGGGAGCTTCTAGGAGCATCTTACCAGCATCAGCGTAGTGAGCTAATCATGGGTTGCACTTCTGTTATGGAAGTCTGGGCTTCCCTAACTTAAATGACGCTAATATCATTCCCTAACTTAAATGATGCTAATATCATAAACTACCACTGAAGTTCCTCAGATGTTTTGCCCAAGGGAAGCCTCCAATGTCGAAGATGGGAGCAACAAAACAGTTTTGCTGATTTTCTCCACCCTCTGCTACCCACATTTTTATGTGCATCTTATTCCCACCAAATAAATTAAGGTATTGTGCATTCTAAGATGCTTAATGGAATCAGATGGATTGTGGGCCACTTAACATAATTGGAAATTAGGATAAGATGCCTACAGAACCTTAATCCTTCTAGCCAAGTACTAATATATATTGTGCACACCATGAGCACATCACAGTAGACAGACTTCACTTCTCTCAACAACTTTTTTTTAAAAAAAATACAGAACACAGAATCTTTGATCATTTTAGCTTGGAAAAGACTTAACTTGCTGACCTGGCTATGCAAGAGAGAGGAAGTGACCCACCTGTTTGCCTACAGATAATCTCTGTCATTGCTGCCATCTCTTTTGGCATCTACTGCATTTTAAATGGGGTTTCCTTTGGTGCCTTCAACTGGTGGTACATCGTGGGCATTTGCTGCATTGTGGCTGGCGCCTTTGCCACCTTCCGCATCTATGAGGTCTGCATCTCGGTGTCGCGCACAGAGGCATCCCCAGAGCTCAGCCTGCATCCCTAAACAAGAAGGTTCCAGGAGATGGATGCGATCCAGAAAGGTTGCACCGCCGCATAAGAAGCCCTTTCTGTAGGATGTTAGTAACTGCATGATGCCTCTGCCCAAGGAAGAAGAAGAAGAGGAGGAATTTGGATTTGATATCCCGCTTTATCACTACCTGAAGGAGTCTCAAAGCGGCTAACATTCTCCTTTCCCTTCCTCCCCCACAACAAACACTCTGTGAGGTGAGTGAGGCTGAGAGACTTCAGAGAAGTGTGACTAGCCCAAGGTCACCCAGCAGCTGCATGTGGAGGAGCGGGGAAGCGAACCCGGTTCCCCAGATTACGAGTCCACCGCTCTGAACCACTACACCACACCGGCTCTCAAAGGAGCAAGATATTAGTGGCTGAACTGTAGTCTGTATGGCGAAGGGGAAATACTTTTTTATTTGCTGCATTCCAGGATATAGCTAAAGGCACAGAACGTGTAACAGGTAATATTTTTAGCTCCAGACCAAAGAAAGCAAGAGAGACAAATAGTTCCAGCTTCCTTATGCATCATTCTAGTGCAGCTCAGCCAACTCCTTCGGTTACATTGCCTGCCTCTCCCCCTCCCTATATTATTCTCACAACTACCCTAGCCCAAGGTCACCCAGTTACATAGCTGTCAACTTTCAGATTTGAAAATAAGGGATCAGCAGCCTCACCTGTCCCAGGGACAGTCTATGGGATATCTAACAATCCGAGATAGAAGCGGGAAACGGCACTGGAATAAGGGAATTCCCCGCAAAAAAGGGGGGAAGGTTGACAACTATGCCCAGTTATTTGATGGGGATTTGAACCCTGGTCTCCCCAGTCCTTGTTTGACACTAACCATGACACTGCACAGGTTGGCTTACAATAATATTCTGTTTCCATCTTTGGGCTGAGGCAGAGCTGGGCTAACTAACGTGGTACAGGGGGGGTGGCTGCTTGGCTTCTCCTTCTCTTCCCCCCCCCCCAAAGTCCCTTGTTCTTTTCTTCCCAGCCAAGCTGGTATCCTTCAGCAGCCGCTGCCAGGCAAGGACTGGATCTGAAGCAACCCTCGGCAATAGGTCTGCCTTGTGCAGAAAAATGGTGGGCTGGGCATTTATAGCAGGGCGTACAAATTACTTTTGTTTTCGTTTTCCTGCCTTCACTTTCAACCTCCCCCAATCCCTGTAACATTTTATTTTATAGATAGGGAGATAGCTCTCTTGTATTTGCCACTGCACTCTACCCCATGATGGTAGTTTGGGTGGTGGTGGTGTTTAAAGCGGGGTTTGCTAAACAAATGTCAGTCGATGCCCTCTTAGCCAAATGCTTTTTCCTTTCTTCCTCCTTCTTTGCATTTTAAAAACTATCTCAGTACCTCACAGTCATTCATTCTCCCCTTTTCTCCCATTAAGTTATCTGAGCATTTCCATTATTTTCTAATCCTGTCATGCCTAATTTCCACACAATTCTCTCTCTTTTCTGACCTTTCAAAAAAAAAAGTTGATTTAAATATACTTTTTTGACCCAGACCTTGCTTTTCCTTCTTGGCCTCTTTTTCCTGTTTCCCACTTACTGCCCCACACCCTAAATCATTTTGTTTCCCTTCCCCCTTCATTTTTCACTTTTCTCCTTTCCTTGCCCCTTTGCCTCTTTGTATACACCTGTTTCCTCATCCTGTTCCTCCCCTCCCTGCCCCACTTCTCTGAAAGGCTTTATTTTGACTAGGATTTCCCAAAGCACAGCTCTAGAACACATTTAAATGCTTGGGATCAGCTCCGGAAATGGGTAACAGTATTAAAAAGAAGAGTAGCTGTGAGCATATGCAGAATCCTTTACCTTATCACAAGCAGCAGACAAACACTGGAAGGAAGAAAATATTACTGTTGTTATTGCTGTTATTTGCATTTATTCATCACTTAGTACAAAAATGTCTCAGAGCAATACAATTATTAAAGCATAAATGGTAACAAAAAAATCAAGCGTACCGAAAAGCCAAAATAACAATTGACTGAAAGCGCTCATCCTTCAGTAACATACGGACCAATTCTACCCTACCCTAGTAAAAGATGAATAGCAATACATACTTGGGTTATCACCCAATTCAGAGCCAAATGCCTGGATGAACAGAAGCAATTATTTCCAAGGAAGCTTGAGCCATTATACTTTTGACAACAGTGCCTGTGGTCAGAGTTGAACCTCAGGCCACCCCAGGCCTCTCTGTCTGGCCCCCAGAAGACTTCTTGGCCTCAGCCACACACCCTCACCTCAAACCACACCCCTCATAAGCCTTACTTTATTCGGTCCTTCAGGGATTTTGCTTGTACACTTAAGCTGTGCATGCGCTGTACATTTACAGTACATTTGATTCACACACCCCTCTTCCAAGAATTCTGGGTAGTTTGGAAATTGATCCAAGTTAGATGTGTTTGATCCAAATTGATCCAAGTTAGATGTGTTTGCGTTAACTCTGCAAAATGCCCAGTCTTCCATTCTTCTCCAGCTGGTTCATTGTGAGGTTAAAGGGCATGGTGATGTCATAATGAGATACTACAGCATGCAACATGAATAATTCCAGCAGGGAAAGAGAGTCGCCCAGAAGAATGATTTGAGACGTTGGACAGTTTCCCTTATGAATCTGCTACTGTTTATCTTTTTATCATCATTAATATTTGCAGGAGCTACTAAAGGTATGATCTCTTTGAAAGCTATATGCCACATCTAAGAACATGATGTTTATTGTACACTACTATTGTGCTGAGACGCGGGTGGCGCTGTGGGTAAAACCTCAGCGCCTAGGGCTTGCCGATCGCATGGTCGGCGGTTCGAATCCCCGTGGCGGGGTGAGCTCCCTTTGTTCGGTCCCAGCTCCTGCCCACCTAGCAGTTCGAAAGCACTCTTAAGTGGAAGTAGATAAATAGGTACCGCTTTCTAGCAGGAAGGTAAAAGGCGTTTCTGTGTGCTGCGCTGGTGCCGGCTTGCCAGAGCAGCTTCGTCACGCTGGCCACGTGACCCAGTAGTGTCTCCGGACAGCGCTGGCCCCCGGCCTCTTAAGTGAGATGGGCGCACAACCCTAGAGTCGGACACGACTGGCCCGTACGGGCAGGGGTACCTTTACCTTTACTATTGTGCTGCAAAACCACAAATGGACGGACGGGGGTGGGGGAGGAAATGAAAGTGACTAGCTCAGACAATAATCACCGTAGGGTGTCACTCAGAACCTCTCTTCAGCCGGACTCTTCTGTTCTCTGTTGAGTATGTTTGGTGTACTTTGTTGAATATTTTAAGCTCCTGCCCCTTTAGTTTCTGACACCACTCTACTGGCAACAAAATTCAGCGATTTGGGGTGTGTTGGTGGCTGGATACCTTGTCTTCCTGTCCACAGCTATTATTTGCCTTTTGTCTCCATCTGTAGTCATGTTAAGAATATGAGAAGAACCCTGGTGGATCTGACCATAGCTCCATATAGGCCAGGTATGCCTTCAACCTTTACAGACCCAGGACCCACGTTTAACCCAAACTTGCATTTGGGGACCCACTTCTTAAATCTTTTAAGCATATATTTGCATGGTGGTAGTGCTCCTGTTGCAACTCACCTTGGATCAGACTGCAACCCACCGGTTCAGGACCAGGATGTAGGCCAGCAAATCCACTTCTCACAGTGACCACCCAGATTCCTCTAGAAAGCCCACATGTGAGACCATGAAGGCAGTTGCCATTCCCTGCTGTCATTCCTCAGCCACTGAGATTCATTGGTATATCCAAATCTGGAGGTTCCATGTAGCCATAATTGACTAAATCTAGCAAAGAAGTTAGTCATCCTTTAGTCCACTGGTTTCCGTGGCCTCTAGCAGACCTCTGATGGATATTAATATCATGACCTAAGAGTAATCCATTTGAAACATATAAACCTGTTATATAATTATCTTAGAGCCGGGCTGGGGAAATCTTTGGCTCCCCAGATGTTGCTGTACTATAACTCCCACTGCCCCCATGTGAGTTGGAGCTGATGGGAGGTGTCACTTGGCAACTCCTGGAGGGCCAAAGGTTCCCAACCCCACTCTTAGAATATTGGTCTTCAATTGCTGGGTTGGGACCCACTGCCAGAGCATGGCCTGATCTAAGGCGTGGGTTAGAATCATAGAATCATAGAGTTGGAATAGACCACAAGGGCCATCGAGTCCAACCCCCAGCCAAGCAGGAAACACCATCAGAGCACTCCTGACATATAGTTGTCAAGCCTCTGCTTAAAGACCTCCAAAGAAGGAGACTCCACCACACTCCTTGGCAGCAAATTCCACTGTCGAACAGCTCTTACTGTCAGGAAGTTCTTCCTAATGTTTAGGTGGAATCTTCTTTCTTGTAGTTTGGATCCATTGCTCCGTGTCCGCTTCTCTGGAGCAGCAGAAAACAACCTTTCTCCCTCCTCTATATGACATCCTTTTATATATTTGAACATGGCTATCATATCACCCCTTAACCTCCTCTTCTCCAGGCTAAACATGCCCAGCTCCCTTAGCCGTTCCTCATAAGGCATCGTTTCCAGGCCTTTGACCATTTTGGTTGCCCTCCTCTGGACACGTTCCAGTTTGTCAGTGTCCTTCTTGAACTGTGGTGCCCAGAACTGGACACAGTACTCCAGGTGAGGTCTGACCAGAGCAGAATACAGGGGCACTATTACTTCCCTTGATCTAGACGCTATACTCCTATTGATGCAGCCCAGAATTGCATTGGCTTTTTTAGCTGCCGCGTCACACTGTTGGCTCATGTCAAGTTTGTAGTCAACCAAGACTCCTAGATCCTTTTCACATGTACTGCTCTCAAGCCAGGTGTCACCCATCTTGTATTTGTGCCTCTCATTTTTTTTGCCCAAGTGCAATACTTTACATTTCTCCCTGTTAAAGTTCATCTTGTTTGTTTTGGCCCAGTTCTCTAATCTGTCAACGTCGTTTTGAAGTGTGATCCTGTCCTCTGGGGTGTTAGCCACCCCTCCCAGTTTGGTGTCATCTGCAAATTTGATCAGGATGCTCTTGAGTCCATCATCCAAGTCGTTGATAAAGATGTTGAATAAGACCGGGCCCAAGACAGAACCCTATGGCACCCCACTAGTCACTCTTCTAGCACGCTAGCACTAACAAACCTACAAGTATATGGTATAACATTAGGAAATGGGTCCTCGAATGCATATTTGGGTTAAACGTAGATCCAAGGTCTGGAAAAACTGAAGACTACTGTCTCAGAGTATTGTTTAAAGGCCTGATGTTGGGTTTGGATGAAGAATTCATAGCAGGCTTCTGCTCTTTCAACCATAATTGAATAAAGACATTTTTAAAAAATGTATCTCCTTTATCTAGAGAAACATAAAGTTATTATTCGGATAAATCATGAGAAGAAAGCGAACGAGGAGGAGGAGGCAGGAAGTACGAAGCACATCATCATACACCCTGCTGTACATAAGATTTCTATAATGAACGGTATACTTTTTATTATTCTTTATTAAAAATAAAAAGAATTATAAGGAAAAAGACCAGCAACTTTTACAGCCTCAGAGGCCCAGAGTTATTAAAACATCTGATCAACACTTATGTAACAAAAAAAACCCCACTGTCACCTTATGAAAATGTTTATACAGCAAACCAGTTTGATATGCAGATATTAAGGGACGAATGGAATAACGTATTAGGGATGTCAATCTCAACCAAGCAAAGGGAAACTGTGCTAAGTTCTATAACAAGGGTGTTTCTGGACCTTAGACTAAGACTCAGACCAAAAAATTATATTTTGAATTTACTGGAGTTAGCTGCTGGAGATGATAATGCTTCTTTAAAACTTATGTTCATACAATGTCCCACATTGGTATATTTTTGGGAGAGGGTAGCAGAAACGATTAATGCAACTGTATGAAAAAACATTAAATTTGCAGAGGAAAATATGCTTTTGAATTATATTCCCAGTACATGGAATCTAACTAAGAGGCAGTATGAATGTCCCTTACTATGGAAAAAACCAGTATTGATGAACTGGAAGAATAAAAATGTGGCTCTCTTCAGCAAATGGATAGAAGATATGTATAAATTTGTAACACATGAACAAGTTGCAATGGATAAATTCAATGCTATTTGAAAATCATTTGTATAAACACTATTAGGTAAAGTTTGGGATAAGTATGATAACAATCTTGCAAGTTTTTTTTTTTTTAAAGAAAGGTAAACTTAACGTATGGAGCAATAATATTGTGGTTTCTGCCATCGTCCCTTGGCTTTCAAACAAACAAAACCGTTTAGGGCTTTAAAGGTCAGCACCAATACTTTGAATTGTGCTTAGAAATGTACTGGGAGCCAATGTAGGTCTTTCAGGACCGGTGTTATATGGTCTCAGCGGCCACTCTCAGGCACCAGTCTAGCTGCCACATCCTGGATTAGTTGCAGCTGCCAGGTCACCTTCAAAGGTAGCCCCACATACAGCGCGTTGCAGTAGTCCAAGTGGGAGATAACTAGAGCATGCACCACTTTGGCGAGACAGTCTGTAGGCAGGTAGGGTCTCAGCCTGCATACCAGGTGGAGCTGATAGACAGCTGCCCTGGACACAGAATTGACCTGCACTTCCATGGACAGCTGTGTGTCCAAAATGAATCCCAGATTGCACGCACACCTGGTCCTTCAGGGGCACAGTTTCCCCATTCAGGACCAGGGAGTCCCCCACACCTGCTTGCCCCGTCGCCCCAAAACAGTACATCTGTCTTGTCGGGATTCAACCTCAATCTGTTAGCCACCATCCATCCTCCAACCGCCTCCAGGCACTCATACAAGACCTTCACTGCCTTCACTGGTTCTGATTTGAAAGAGAGGTAGAGCTGGGTATCATCAGCATACTGATAAACACCCAGTCCAACCCCCCTGATGATCTCTCCCAGCAGCTTCATGTAGATGTTAAAAAGCATGGAGGACGGAACCCCGAGGCACCCCACCAGTGAGAGCCCAGGGGTCTGAACACTCATCCCCCTCCCTTTCTGGACATGGCCCAGGAGGAAGGAACGGAACCACTGCATAACGGTGCCCCCAGCTCCTCTAGATGGCTCAGAAGGATGCCATGGTTGATAGTATCAAAGGCCACTGAGAGATCCAGCAGAACTAGGAAACAGCTAGTTCTGGAAAATGCGGACCTCCATTTTCATATGGAGTAGGCAGTGGTAATGGATGCTCCATCTGGTCTTCAGTGCAGCTCCCAATCAAAAGAACCCCTCTTTCTTACTTCAAATGTTTGCTTCTGCATGCTAAGCAGCCATGAGCAGCAAAACTCTACACTTGTGTACCAATTAATAATAATGGCACAGTTTTAACTACAACAAGGCTCCAGCTGTTCATTCTCCTTGATCTATGTCTTTCATGGCTTATGTGAGAATTTCCACAGCCAAACTATACAATAAGGAGAGTACTGCCAAAGTCATAGTTCTTCTTCTTCACACTGGGAAGAGGGCTATCTCTGCACTTAGAAAACAAAGAACTACAGTAAGCCTGCAAATTACGTGGGGGTTATGTTCTGGGGATCTTGCCTAAGGCCAAAATTGCATATAGTCAAAATGCACTGGGTTCAGTGGCAGGTGGGATTGCCAGAGGCATTTTTCCTGGAACCCCAGGAAAGTTGTGGGCTTACTGTATGTACATAACAAAACAATGGACAAAGAAAGCGGTGGGTGCATTAAAAAATATTGCATACTTCTGCAACTTTGTTACAGAAGTATGGGATAATGAAGAAGTTGACAAACATCCATCCAGAGGTGTCTTTTTCTATTGAGTAGCAGGTAAGGACATAGTTCAGCAGTGCTTAAAACTGAAATTTGTGTGTGAACCCACATTATGTATGTGCATTTCGTATTGCCCATATCTAGGACTGGGAAAAACCATGTAATTTTTCATGGAGCCATCACTGGGTTTTCAGGAATTGGTACTACTGCTGAAAAATGTTGGCAATGTATTTGTTGGGTCTGGGCCACTTTATTCTTCCCTGCTAATATGCGAGAGAAACAAAACAACATCTGTGGCTTAGCTTCATGTCTGAGCTGGGAACTGTGGTCTGTTTTACCTCAAACAAACTACAATCTGTAGCTGATATTTATTCTTAGACTACTGATCATTCATGAGTAAAAGAAATCATAATCCCCAGTTAAGACATAATACTAAGCCAGTTCATTAACTAGAAACAAAAGGATTGCTTATTTTTAAGTGATTGCTTAATTTTAATTGAATTGCACAGTTCTTAACTTTACTGTAGGGCCACAGAATCATGAAGATGTTGGATTACAAGATAATGAAGATGTTGACAAAAGTCTATCCATTGATCACCTTTTCCATCCAATACCACGTAAGAAAAGTTAGCGGTGATGAAACCTGGAAATCCCATGTGGTCCAACCTTACATATCGTATTTGCATGTCATGATAAACCATAGTTACTGGTTTGCACAAAAAGTGCATTTTCATGGCCCATATTTACATTTTCAGGACCATCACTAGATTTTCAGGAACCAATTTAAATTCTGAAGAGTTGATAGTGACCTCATTTGCATGTCACAGTAAACCATGGATAATGAAAACTGTGGTTTACTGTGAACACATAGTTCTGGGCTGCTTTGCTTCTCTTTTTTTATACCAAGTGGACACAGAACCCATAGACTGCACACTGTCTTGTCACGCAGCGGGAGGGGGGTGGAGCAAAGCCAAAATTTGACAACATGCAGCCTTCCCAAAGCTGGGTAAGTGAGGCACTGGGTTTGGGGAGGGAGGTGTAAGGCTCTGGCAGGGTCCTATAGCCCATCTATCTCCTTCCCAAAGCTGGGAAAGTGCTACCTGGCCTTTAGAAAGGAGGCAGGAGGACTCTAGGACCCTGTCAAGGCTCTCACAGCTCCTTCCCAAGGCCCAGTGCCTCACTTACCTGACTCTAGGGCTGCTGTGGGCTGCACATCCCAAATTTACCTATATGGGGTGGGTGGGCTTAACCCCTTCCTGTCTGGAATCTCCACCTGCAGTGAGAGAGTGGCATATTAACCCTTTCCTGCCCTGAGGGGAGAGGTTTAACTCTTCCCATAGCAGTCTTTTTTTTCCTAGAGGGAAAAACATGGAGGAGGGGCCCATTCAGTTACTGCCCCTTCTTCCCACCTACCCTCTACAACTACAATCTAGAGATAGAGACCACTTACCTTTATAAATCAACTGGGGATTTGTTTTGTTTCAGACAAACCACAATCTCAGACAAACAAGTTTGGATTACTGATTGTGATTTGTTTGAGCAAAACAAACCACGGTCCCAAGTTTGGACATAGTACAAAGCCAGTTCATTAACTACCCATGACCTATGTTCATAAGAAATTAGTGAACAAGGAATCTGATTTATTTTTTTAATTGAATCACATATTTCTTAACTTTTATTATAGTACCACCAAAGAATGACGATGTTTATAAAAATCAACCAGAAGATGTCCTTTTTCATCCGGTACCAGGTAAGGGCACAGTTAGCTGTGGCGAAACTTCCATGTGATCCAACCGTACAAATAATTCTTCAGAGACCATATCTACTTAGGTCTCACTACTGTTCAGTTACCAAAGCTACCAGAACACCTAGGCCTAATCTCTGATGCTTGCTATGTATTATTTATTTGGGGTACCCCCCATTTATGTGCATTCAATATGTGTGCAACCACACATCACATGCAGTGTTTGAAACTCCCATTGTTCTAGGCGCATTTTGCAACAGGGAATTTCATAAGCGCGAGCAGTTTCTGAGCTTTGGGCACAGTCCTGTGCCTAAGATTTCAGATTAAAACTGCAGAGTGGAAGGAAAGGAGGACCTTTTTCTGCCTCCCCACTTCCAGCTATTCTCTGAAGATTGGAGAAGAGACCCTCTTAAGAACATTAAGGGGTGGGCAGGGGAAGGACTAGACCATGTGAAAAACGAACATAATATTTCAGCTGCAGTTCATTCATTTTCAGCTTTGTATTCTTGCTATAAAAAAGCACACCTAGACATTCCATTGTTGCGCCCATAACCTAAGTTTATGGTGCCATTTAGCTCCTAGCTTTCATATCTCAGTTTCTAACACTTATCACATCAAAGCCCGGAAGTGGTCAAAAAAGTCACAAAACGGGGCAGAATGGGGTGGAGGCGGAATGGGGTGTTTGCAGGCTTTTTCAATGGTGTTTCAAATATACGTGATTTTACTTAAGCATGTGGTGCCTTGGAACTTAACCCCCACATAAATGAAGGGTTGCCTGTATATACTTTGCCCCCATGCCCCCTTTGGGAAGATTCCTGTGGATTTTCAGGAATCAGTAAAAAGAGTTGACACTGACCGCATTTGCATGCCATTATAAACCATAGTTAAAGGTTAGCTGTGAATTACTGACCAATTTGTTTGAAGAAAGAAACCATGATCCCTGGCTTGGACATATTGGACAGTCCATTAGCTATGCTTGATCTATGTACATAAGAAGTATTGCACAAATTAAATATTTGTTTTTAATTGAATTGCATTCTTAACTTTTATTACAGGACGAATGTTTAATGAAGATTTTGACAGAAGTCCAGTAAAAGATCTCTTTTTCCAACCAGTACCAAGTAAGGACACAATTTAGCAGGGGTGAAACCTGAAATTGCCATATGATCTTACCTTACATAACATTTGCGCAAGAGATGAACATTTTGTATTGCCTATATTTAGAGCTGAAAAATAGTTAAATTTTCAAGGATCCAGCCTTGACTTAGCTTTATTTCTGGCCTAGAGATTGTGGTATGTTTTGCCTCAAACAAACTATGATCTGTAGCCACTGCTGCTGCTTCTTTTAGTGATCATGATTTGTTAAAGCAAAAGAACCCATCCCTACATCAAACATGATGCTAAACCAGATCAGCACATTCACAGTTAAACATCAACTATGGATTACTTGCAGGGGTCACCAGCCTGTGACCCGCAGTGGTGTGTCACTGAGCAGGTGCCCCAGACTGAGTTTTCAATTACAAAAAAAAAAAGGCCTCAAGTTCTCCTAGAAAGAAAGATAAGGGGCAAATTGTGCAGGTACCTTCTAAATGATTTCTGTGAAATGAGAGTGGTGCGGTTATCTTGAATATTTTCCTCAGTACTGTACAGTGGAACCTTGGTTGTTGAACGTAATCCTTTCTGGAAGACCGTTTGACTTCCAAAACGCTTGACAACTGAGGCGCAATTGCCGGTTGGCAAAATCCATTTTAAAAATGGAGAAACGCGCCTCAGAAGCTGTTCGACTTCCGATGCGTGTTCAAAAATGGAAGCATTCACTTCCAGGTTGTTGGCGTTCGACAACCGAAGCATTCGACTTCCGAAGCGTTCGACAACCAAGGTTCCACTGTATTGAGGAAGGCTCTCTGTTCTTACTAGACAACAACAACATCAGTGAATGTGTGTGTGTATAATCTCCATAATTAGGAACCATTAAGACATAGCTGACTTCCCATAGTATGTGCATAAAGTTGTTGGGAGTGATTGACTCTCTAATTTTGTGTTATGCCATGCCCCCTCCATGGCAGTCATTTTGTGACTGGTAGGTACGGTACTCTAGCACCCTCTCAAAGTTCAAAATCTGCCCGCTAATCAAAAAATGTTAGTCACCCCTGGTATATTGTGACATGCAAACTGGGTTACTTTTTCAAATTCCTGGGAATTTTCTATCCAGAGGATCAGGTATCTAGGATTTCTGCAGCCCTGCCCATTGCAAGATCTCTCAGATAAACCAAGAATACACTTCTGTCTGACATCTGTGCGCCAAGTCCAAATGGCAAATGCAGACACAAAAGTGTTGTTTGATTGCTCCCCCATAGTGGAATACCCATTGCCTGGAGAACCACTATAAGCTAAATCTTTCAGGATTCCCCCCCCCCCCCCCAGTCTGGGCTGGCTTCAGAAAATCTACAGTATAACAACAAAGGCAACAATGGCAACAACTGCAGATAAAACAGTGACCTATACAAAGATGTACAATAAGCAGTTTTCAACATATATTTATAAAATTATACTCAGAGCTTGATGATGATAACTTACTTATATAGTGAATAATTGGTTTCCATTCATTTGTTCATTCATTGCTATGCCGATGAATCTGTTGATACTTGTAATTCAGTTAACAACAAAACAACAACAAAATGCTTGGTCCCACATCTTTATCTTTTTCCATCATTTAGCAAAAAGAATGCTTGATAAAGTTAAAATGTATGGTTTTAATTCTTGCTGATCACACATTGACTTCTTTTCATACAGAATTTGGTAAGCAATTTAGTGGATTTAAAGGTAAACAGCTGTTTCCATTTGATTAATTTTAAACAACTGCCCTGCCTTAAGTTTCAGACAATGCAGAGATTGAGAAGCGCATACAACTTGTCTCCAAAGAAGAAGAAAGACCACGACCCCGGGAACAGATACTGTTGGCTGTATCCTCAGCAACTCTGTGTGTTTTAATATTGCTTACAATGCTTTGTGGTATGACTATATACCAATGTAGCAAAAGAATTAGGTAAGTCTTCCCATCACACAAATGATGAATTCTAACGATCCATCTGTATATTCTGTATTAATAGTCAACACATTATCTCAATGTGGTTCCTTGTGTAGCCAAAATGGCATCATCCACACACAAGAGGAAGGCATCAGTAAGTGGGCTTGGGGGAACCCAAAGGTTTAGAAAAGTATTTTTTTAAAAAAACAACAACAACACAACCCCCCCTAACTTGTAGTAGAAGAGGCAAAACAACTCAGTCAAGACAGAACATGCTCAGTGGGCGCAGAACACTGGCTAACTGCTATAGGGGCAGGGGAGGAAGAGCAATGGAATGGAGTACCCTGGAAGGCGGAATACATGATTAACTGGCTCAAATCTTGGAATGGGAACACTCCATCTTGCAACATTATACTTATAGGTCCTATATGTTCTTGCTCTGATATTAAAGGGGGGCAGGGCCCTGCCACTGGGGACAAAAAGCTGCCTGTCCCTTTTTAACGTACATTTCTCGCATCTCCCCTAATATGCCTGCATGCTGCCATCTCCACATGGAAGTGGCTTGGTAAAGCAACTGTGTGTCAGATGACCATGCAGGCAAATGCTCTGCATTGTGGAGAAACCTACATAGGAAATGCTGTGCATGGGAGTGTCTTCCACGTGGAAAGGTATTTCGAGTGACGCAGCCCTGAGATCCTTAGAAACAGCAGACACAAAATCAACACCCCCTCTTTGCATTCCAGTTTCACAGAGCTCTCATTTACTTCTTCTGAAAATCAAGCACTATTTGGGCCATCCTTTTTCCAACCCTATCGAACCGAATCTGCAGTCTCTAGAACTGAGAGCTTGATATGGAACGAGTCCGGACCAAGACCAGTAGGACGGAGCCCCTCGGTGGCTAAACCCTCAAGGATGCTAACATTTGATCCTGTTGTACACTCAGTAGATGAGGTGTCATCATTTTCTGATGAATCAGCCCGCACTCTAGAGTCAATCAGGCTTAGAGAGACAGAACCATCTGAAATAGTGGTACCCTCTCAAGCCCCATCAACTGAAGCACCACCTCCAAGTGCACCAGCAGCAGCACCGCCACCAAATGAGCCAGCAGCAGCAGCACCACCACCACCACCTCCACCAAGTGAGCCTGCAGCTGCACCCCCGCCACCACCTGGTGGCCCAGCAGCAGCAGCACCACCACCTCCACCAAGCGAGCCTGGAGCTGCACCCCCACCACCACCTGGTGGCCCAGCAGCACCACCACCACCTCCACCAAGTGAACCTGGAGCTGCACCCCCACCACCACCTGGTGGCCCAGCAGCTCCACCTCCACCAAGCGAGCCTGGAGCTGCTCCCCCACCCCCACCCCCACCCAGTGGCCCAGAAGCACCACCAGCACCGCCGCCACCACCACCACAAGGTTAAATCCTGATGTTGATGATGATTTTTGAAAAAGAAGGAAAGAAATCTGGATTACTAACTTCACAGTTGGCTGCTCCGTACAAAATTCAGAGAGAGAGAAATATTGAGATTCCGAAGTGAGGAGAAAACCAGCAAGGAAGTTGGGACTACAGGGGTCTGAAGGCGTGCTGGAACGGTATTGATAGCTGAGCTTAGTGAGAAAAAAGTGGTGTAAGAAAGTACGTACTCCCAAGAGACATTGGAATAGTTTCATATTATGATGTGGGAAAATAAATAAAGCTTTGAATCACTAGCCATGGCAAAAGCCACATAAGGTTACGTTACATGAATAAATTTTCTGTACAATAAATCAACTATATGAATGAACTCTCGTCTCCCCTACATTAAGATGTAGACTTGATGGCTATTTTCAGCCAGACTAATGCAGAAGTCACTAAATATGGTGGTGAGGACAGTCAGCTAGGTCCCCTTGCTGGTGTTAACTGATCCTGGGAATAAAACAGGTTTCTGTGGGGTTTGCGAGTAATACGGTATGGAGCTATAGGAAACCTCTTTCCATGCATCTTGAAATTTATGAAATCAGCAAGGCATTCTTTCCTGAAAGACAGCATTAGTATGGGGTCTCCCCTATGTGGAGTTCATAACTTTTCTACTGGGCTTGTTCAGCAACCTAACCTACAAAAAATTATGGTAACTACTGAAGCTTTTTCTGACATGCCAGTAAAAAAGGATGTGATTAAAAGCAAGGAGGCTGGGTATGCAGCAAGTGAGAAACCCTCTGTGTGGTTCTGATCATCCACTGAAATAACATCCAAAATGTTCAGTGCTTACAGGAAGCCTGCTGGGATCGGCTGCGATAGAGTTCCCTTGGGGGAATGCCATAATGCAGATGGTCGCTGCAGGCTAGCTGTCAGCAGTTACAAGCACGGCCAGCAAGCTTCCCTTGCCAGGGAACAATCAGGAAGAAGAAGAAGAAGAGTTTGGATTTGATATCCTACTTTATCACTACCCGAAGGAGTCTCAAAGCGGCTAACATTCTCCTTTCCCTTCCTCCCCAACAACAAACACTCTGTGAGGTGAGTGGGGCTGAGAGACTTCAGAGAAGTGTGACTGGCCCAAGGTCACCCAGCAGCTGCATGTGGAGGAGCGGGGAAGCGAACCTGGTTCCCCAGATTACGAGACCACTGCTCTTAACCACTACACCACACTGGCTCTCTAAAGGAGCACTTTAAGGCTCCCAGTTGTTCCTTGGAAGCCAGCTCAGGTAACTACTCCCAGCAACAATAAGGCCACAAGTGCATACCCATCCAAATGGATGGCATAAAACACACAACGTAATGCTGCAACCAAATTCCACTGCATGTTTCTTACTACATGTTGCACACACCTGTGCAGTTACAAGTCCTCCCCCATGTAATTCTCTATAAATGCACCTGCTCAACGCAGACATAAGCAAACACACGGGGGGGGGGGCAATCAATTCATCAACAGCAAAACCTTAGACCCACTTCAACCACACACATTGAGCAAATAAACTTTAATATGCATAATGGAACACAGTATTCTACCACCTTAAACATAGTTTCCCCAAAGAATTCTGAGGGGTTTAACAATCTCTCTTCCCAGCGAACTCTGGGAATTGTGGCTCTGTGAGGGGAATAGGATTTCCTAAAAACTCTCAGCACCCTAAACATGCTACACTTACCAGGATTTTTGGGGGGAAGCCATGTTTTACACCTGGTATGTCAGAGCACAGGTAAGCCTGGCAGGACAGCTTATTCTATGGTGTTAACTCCTTCATGCATTAGATAGAAGCACGTTAGCTATACAAGGCAGATTACCCCAGACTATGTATTTAGGGGGTGGGGGGGTCTCATATTATGTCGTTTATTTTTCCCTGACCAAAAAGGCCTGCCGTGACATTACCCAGAACGAAAGCGAACTACAACACCCAGCGCCTCTAGCCAACCACAATTCCCAAGCTATAAAGGACAACACAGCACCAAAAACAAGGAACCGAGACCCTTGACAGAAACGCCTAGCCAGAATAAACCCAGTAGGGCGCATGCGCGCGGGGGGGCGCTACCTCAGGCAGGCTTAATCAGAATCAACGTGCCTTAACCGCTCTCAGGGGACCGTTGCAAAAGCCACGCCCCGAAAGTGGGTGGGGCTTGCGTTTTTCTCTTCATTTAAATATAAGGAGGCGCCTTTGCGGAATGAGCAGCAGCAAGAAAGAAAGAAAAGGGGCGGGGCTTCAGTAGCAGCGGCGCGTGGCCTCGCCCCGCCCCCTCCAACGGTTTCGCGCGTGGCCGAGGCTTCGCCGGGAGCGTTACGCGCCTTTTCGCCGGCGGCGTGGTGCGGGGAGGCGGGAAAAGGCGGGATGCTCCCCTCGGCGGGTTACTTCAGGAGCCTCCCTTGTCCCTTCGACGCCCGCGGGTGCCGGCGGCCCCACTGCCAGTACAGACACGAGGCCCTTCGGCGCCGGCGCCGCCTTCAAGGGGAGCCGCCGGTCCCTCAGCCGCGGCCCCTGAGCGGCTCTTCCGCGCAGGGTGAGGGAGGGGAGCAGGTGCTGGCACGTGTGGACGGCGGCCTTTAACGCGCGTTTTTCTTCACGCCGCCGCCTTCGGGGTCCTTCACACCTGACCGCGCGCTCCCGCCTTTTCCCCACAACAGTTTCCCCGCAATGGAGCCTTTCCCCCATGAGCCACTTAAAATATCAAGGCTTGGCATCCCAGCCCGCGCTTTTAAAAAGCGATATTCCCTGCTTTGTGTCTCCTCATTCAGAGAAATGAGATTGAAAATAGGCCCTTTTAAATTACCGGCATCTGTTGTGCAGTGCCGGATTTACGTGTAAGCTGAACAAGCTTTATAGGACTCCAAAAAATTTAAAGGGAAAAAACAACAACTGGATGTACATTTGCAAAATATAAGATAAAAAACAAATAAAACTTACATACAGCAGCAGTGTTTTGTGTTGTGTAGGCTCCTATTATGTAAGTCATGGGCTAGCAGGCTCCCTGAAATATCCCTGGTTTGCTCATTTCTGTATATAGGGTGTCTACATTCTGCATGTGCAAATGGCTTTAGATACTTATAGGTCCATAAATTACCATATAGCATATATTCAACACAAAAAACCAGCGACAATTTGTTGTTGACAAAGCACAGCTGGACATAAAAATTACCTTCAGTAGCTTAGGGCCTCATCAAACCTAAATCCGGCCCTGGTGTTGTGTTAACAGTCTTTTTACCTTTTTTCGGTAGTTCTTATTTCTATGTTCCTGTGTTGCCATGGCAGCATTTTTCAGGTGATTTGGGATATGGTTTCTTTAGGCACCCCTAAAATGCATTCACTTTGCCTCCTTCACAATGTCTTTGTTGAGTAATTCTTAGAGACAACGCACATGGTTTAGATGTGCTGGGTTTTTGTATCGCGTGTCACTTTAAAGCAATAAAGTAGTCCAATGCCCTTCAATAATAGTTGATGACAGAACTAAGAGTTTGGGCTAAGTTCTGTAATTGTATTCTTTAATGCTCTGTTTACATATAATTGAAATATTAGTGTATAACCTAAGGCTATGGTATTTATAAAACTTTCTTCTAATCAACAGGTCTTGATAAAAATATCCAAGAATTAGAAATGATCAACAAAGCAATTCAATCACTCAAGACTGAAGTTGAAGAGCAGAAGAAACTATTTTGTTACGACTGGGTGCAAGATTTCAAAAATAATGTGATTCTTGCAACAAATCACAACAAAGGAAATAAATCTTTCTCTGATGAAGGTGATGCCTGTAATAGTCCTGTAGAAGTAAAAAATAATGCCAGTTCAATCTCAAAAGAATCTAAAAGGTCCAGTAAATATAGTCTTGACCATAGCTGTCCAGCTACTGATCTTGAATATGACCCATTACTCAATTATTCTGCAGGTCTCGGGTCTTCTTTGAAGGAAGTTGATAAAAATGACACATGCCACTCTAAACATTCTAAAATCTCTCATTGTAGAGATTTACAAGCATCTATAAAAACTTTTCCAGGTGAAAATAGATTCAGATCCCCAAGGAAGAGATCAGTAAGTTCTTCACCAATAAAACTCCAGGAATCAGATGATGATATGTTTATAATAGATGCCCCACCAATGAATGTATCAAAGAAACCAAGAATAAGCAAGACCTATAAAAAGTGGAATAGGGAAGTAAATGAGATGAGTTTTGGAGCTAATTTAGAAACTGTTCAGAACTCTGGAACATCAGATATTTTAAAAAATTTAGAGGGAGAAAGATCAGAAGTCATCACTGTTGGCCTGCATGGTGTTAATCAAAGTGATGGAAATAAAAGTAAAATAAAAATTTCAGCAGCAGAAAGTGCTTATTTAGCAGATGTCAAAGCGAGTGCTTTGAGTGTAGGAAGCAAACTTCGGACAAAATATTACCCTGCTACTAAAGGCAATAATGTATCTCCTCAGATGAAGTTTGAAATGAACAAAGAAATCTTGAAGGAGGAGTCACTGAATGTTATTTCTGTAAACGCATGCAATATGACTGAGGAGGTTAGTAATCATAAAACTTTGCTGAAAAACAAAACTCAGACTAACCTATATTCTAGAGGTAGTACAAAAGATAAAGTTACAGCCCTACAAGAAAGCTCTAAAAAAGATCCAGTACCTTTTGGGAAATGGAGTATTCAGCCACATGGAAAAAGCAATGCATTGCCTATTAAACGAAGCTGTGTTCCAGTTTTGAGTGAGGACACATTTGTTGAAAAAACTGGCAAAAATTGTACTGATAAAACTATGAAAAAGGATGCCAAAGAAAATGAGATAATAGTAATAGACTCTTCTGAAGAAGATGACGTTGAAGAGGATAATGAACTTTCTGAATCAGATGATACTATGGAAGAATGTCGGAGAATCTTCAACGAGTATGTTGAACATGAAGCACAAAAGGAAAGATTAGCAAAGCAGGTAATTTTGCTTTTCTCAGTTTATTCCTTCCTCGTAAAGGCAGACACAATTTGTTTTCTATTTAATCTTTTTTCTGACCAGCACTTTTTGGGGGTGTATCAATGCATATTCACTTGGTGAGGATCTGGAATTAACAGATGATAAAATTCCAGCTAATAGCTAGGGGGGAAAGTAGTTAAACGAAGGTTTTTTGTAATATTAAAGATTGCCTTTGGATTTCCATCCTCTGAAAGTCTTTTTTTAAGTTTCAGGAAGCCAGAGTTCATTACAGAACTGCAGTATCATGAAAACAAACCGTAATTTGTTGTAATTTTATAATTTAGAAACAACAATCTTGATAGTTTTTGCAGTTTGTGTATGGCTATTTTCCTTTCTTTAAAAAAAGCAGGCCCTTGTAGCACAAACAGACGTAAACTCAGATTTGAAGACAAGTATGCTTCCTGGACAGAAGAGAAGAATTGCACACACTGCAAAATTTGATGTGAGTTTCAATCTAGCAGTTTGGAGAAATATTTGCTAGTATTTCATTATGTAAACATGGATATAGGTTAATGGCAAATAAGTGGTGTCAACCTTTTAAAATTAACGGACCTAACTTAGTCATGTTAATTAATTTCAATGGGTCTACTGTGAGTAAGAGTATCCTTAGATACAGCCCGTGGTGTGGGAAACAGTTCTTAATATCTTAAATGAGGTACTAACACTTTGTCTGTTAAAGCATGTTAAACCTGTCAGGCAGATTCTAAGATGCATTTTCATCTCTGCATTTTCCTCTCTTTACTACGATTCCAAATGTTGACTTAATTTGTGTTTGTTTCATCAATAGATTGTAGATACAATTTGCATATCACCTTAAAGTTAAGAGCCACCAAACACTAAGCTGCCAAGTGACAAAATATCAAATGATACATTGGTGAACAGGTCCAAATTGCTAATGGACAAACCGTTTTCTGATACAAGGTGCTCTACTTTCAACAGAATGGTATTGATAGTAACTGAAATAGTGACCCAACTGTTTGACCATTTATCTTTATGAAGCGATGGAAATACTGCTCTACAGTCTTGGGGTGTATACTTTAGGGTAGTAAATACAGTATTGCACTTACTGAATGTAGAAATTGTTCATTCTTCAATACTCACCAGGTTAATACCACTAAAGAAATAATTGTGCCTTTAAAAGCACCTCTTCCACAGCGGACCTGTCATTCCAGAATACTGCAAGCACAGCAACAAGCAACACAAATAACAACTGCTGTTAAAAGTGGTCAAGCTTTTGTTGCTGCAACTTGCGGCCCAAAGAGAACTGCATCTGTAATACCAGCTACTCAGATTCAAGGCATGGGCCCCATAGGTATGACTAAGTAGTATATTACACTTTTGATATTTGTTGAGTTTCATACGAGGGTTTGTGTGAGTTAAAACAAGATCTCATAAAATTTAGCTTTAATTTGCTTCCCAGTCCCCCAGACCAAGAAACCAACAGCAGGGTATGTAGAGAATGAGTAGTTGATTGTTCGTAGGTTTCTGATTCAGATCAGGTTTCATCAAAACAGCCAGTGTCCATGCATTGATAGCTTAGAATCTGTGAGAGACAAATGTGGTGTCTTCCAGATGTTTTCAACAATTCACATCAGCCCTAGCCATGGAGGGGAAAGGGAATAGAACACTGTTCCATGCAATTTGAAAACATGCCCACCTGTGTGTATAGACAATACAGATGGTATCTGTGACTTTAAATGAGGTGATTGCAAGAAGGTGTGCACTGGTAACCATTGAACAAAAGCGCCCTGTGGAAAAATGACCCCTGTGCATTTCAAAGGCTACATTGTACACAGCCTGTATCACAGCCATTGCATCTTACAATACATGTTTTCTCCAAAGCAGAACTGGATTGGTTCCCCCCCCAAGTGTCTCTGATAGAATTAGTGATGTGTAAGGGATGAGCTCCCATTGCTTGGTCCCTGCTCCTGCGAACCTAGCGGTTCGAAAGCACATCAAAGTGCAAGTAGATAGATAGGTACTGCTCCGGCGGGACAGTAAACGGCGTTTCCGTGTGCTGCTCTGGTTCACCAGAAGCGGCTTAGTCATGCTGGCTACATGACCCGGAAGCTGTACGCCGGCTCCCACGGCCAATAAAGTGAGATGAGCACCGCAACTCCAGAGTCAGCCACGACTGGACCTAATGGTCAGGGGTCCCTCTACCTTTTTTAAGGGATGGTTTTGGGATATATTGCTTTATGTACCAATAATTGCTGTTATATGTAAAATAAATGCCGGTACACATATTCAGCAAGCTGTTGGAAGGCTGGTATTATCAACCAGCAGCATGGAAACCTTCAGCGAACTCAGGTGATCACATGACAAGTCATATTGTCTGTCATACCTGTGGCAAGGAATGGTCACCACACAAAAGCTGTTCATCCCATGTGACTGCCTTAATGGTCACTGGCATTTACTGTAATCATTCAGCTTCCAGATAAAGTTTAAGAAGATAATTTGGCTATGTGTAGTGCATTTACAAATGAAGCTTCAAACTACACAATATTTGTCTATTTCAGTTTGTTTAAATGTGTTTGAAGTTCAGCCTGTTGGAACAAGCACTGGCCAAGTGAATGTACTACTTCCTGGAAATGCATTAACATCAGTACCATGTAGACTTCCCAATTATCCTGTAAAAAAAAATACTCCCATTCCAATTAAGGTATTTCATATTTTCTTTTGTGTTAAAATAGAGTAAAAGGCATCTGGGTTTATAGTCAAATTTATTAAGAAGTTATTGGACATATGGGAAACCAGTGCATAAAGTGCCATACAAATCTAGTTTGAAATGGTGATGTCCTAATAGTATTTTTTAAATTTAAAAATCAATGCAGTAAAGCAGATGTGGTTTGTAGGTTGAAGGTGACCAATAGGGCCTTCCCATCCAGTCTACAGCCCCTTCTCTTTACTGCAATGTGTTGTTTAGACTTTGCCATAAACTGAAGACTGTGTTCAAGCCTAATTCTAGTATGAACATTTTTGGTATGTAGGTTGTTTATCTGTGTAGGGATAATCTTCCATTCCTGTGTGCTGTGACCCAATAGTAAACAGTGCTTATTTTAATTATGATTTCATTTGAATTTGAGCCAGGTCAATGGGTGGGTGGGTGGGTGTATGCCCATGTCCATGTTTTCATGTGTGTGAGAGTAGGCCAGGACTCATTTTTGGCCCTGCTGAACTTGATGGGCTGGCAAAGAGGGAATGCAGCCAATGGGATTTAAAGTGTTAACAAACCACCACAATACAGTATATTTAGAGAGATAGTTTGCTGTTGAAAAATATTCTGACTTTGCCATACTCTTGCAATTTTGGGGATAGGATTTGAGGGAGAAGAGTTTGTAGCTATATAATAAGGTATTTGTTCAGAAGTCTTTTCAGTGATTTAGAATCCTTTTCTTTTACCCAAAACTTTCAATAAGTTTAGGAACGTTATTTCAATTCATGCAGGTAGTAAGTTAAATATAAGTTAACATTTCAGGCATCAAGTCGGAGAAGGCCTCCTGTGATTGCCGAGCTGGGATCCAAAGTACCACATGACACAAGGCAAAGATATGTCAATTTTTTTTTGGAAGAATTCTTGAAAGTTTGTGCAACAGTCAATGAAGCTTTTGACAAGGTCTGCAGTAGTTTTAAAAACCAATGTAATTTATTTTTTATGACAGTTATATGAATTGTGGATATGTGAAATAAGTGCTGAGTGCTTTGTTGCAAACATAATATACAGTGTGATCCTGTGTGTGTATACTCAAGAGTAAATGCGATTAATTTTGGTTGGACTTTTGCTCCCAATGAAGCCTGCAACGTACTGCAGTTTTAGGCTGCAATCCTAAACCTATTTACTGGGGTGAAAGTCTCTTTGACCATAATGGGACTTGTTCTAGGTGAACATACATACTTTTGCAGTGTTAACTGGTACCGTATTGGCCTGAATATAAGCCTCACTTTTTCCCAAATTCAGACCGTGAAAAATTAAAAAGTGCAGCTTATATTCGCGACTTGACGATATGCAGCCAGGAGCGCGGCAGCCGCCTAGCACGTATTCCTCCATCCTCTCCCCCAAGGTCGGGGAGAAAGGAGAAAGGCCGCCAGCAACACAGCTCCATTCCTCGCTGCTCCCAGTATGCAACCAGGAGCAGCGAGGAACGGAGTGGCTTATATTTGTGTATTTTTTCTTTTTCCCTCTCCAATTTTAAAGGTGCGGCTTATATTCGGGTGTGGCTTATATTTGGGCCAATATGGTATATTAATAAGCTCTTCGAAAATTGCCAATGGCTGAAGGTTTAATCTGGTAATAATTCCTTTGATTAC
Source organism: Podarcis siculus (assembly GCA_034642415.1). Classification (NCBI taxonomy): domain Eukaryota; kingdom Metazoa; phylum Chordata; class Lepidosauria; order Squamata; family Lacertidae; genus Podarcis; species Podarcis siculus. Next base: position 3,619,876 of record JAXCMG010000089.1, on the reverse strand, counting down.
AGATCCTTCCACTCTTTTCTATTAACCTATTGGTCTGACTGGGCAAATTTAGAAGATCTTCCTTTTCTATGGGCAGAAGTGATGGGGACTTTCTGTATTCATTATGGATTTGTCCTAAAAAGTAAAAGTTCATTCTTAATATTTAATTACTTTACTAAATGTATTTGTCACCCATCAATATTCCTATTTCCAAACAGTATTTGAAAAATAAACATTCCTTAGTAATAAAAAGGCTAAGAATAGAACACTCATTATATATTATTAAATTGTTACTGCATATTTAACAAAAGAAACCTAAATTGGAGATACCAGGAAATCAACTAACACAATCTTCTTGAATGAAAATAATTGATTTAAGAAAAGAATCTGATTTAAAATAAATTCTAAATTTAAATTGAAGCGGATATGGTGATTGTACTTATCTCTGAATCTGTTGTGAGACCATCACAGTTAAACACTTCATGCGGTGCAAAACTATAGGACTATTTACAGTACATCACTAGTGGAGTGTTGAACTTGTTTCTCAAACTGCATGCAAGCACACACAGCAGTGCCACACAGAAAGTCACTGATGAAAACCAGAAGACCTTTAAAAGCAGTTTGTGATAGAGGGAATGAAAACATTAAATTGTCTGGTGCAACTGAAATGGATCTCTTGAGTTGTGGCCACTGAACTTTAAATGCCACTTTCTCTCTCTATATCAGGGGAAAAGGCAGGATATAAATAATATATTATTATATTATGCCTTTTTCCCTGATAGGACTTAAAGTCGCTTACGTATAAAAACAACCACTAAAAAGGACATCCGAAGGCAGCCCTGTTTAGGGAAGTTTTTAATGTTTGATGTTTTATCGTGTTTTTAATACTCTGTTGGGAGCAGCTCAGAGTGGCTGAGGCAACCCAGTCAGAAGGGCAGCATATTATTACTATTATTATTATTTGTTTGGATGCTCTTCCCCGTTACATACTCTGTTCCATTGCGGGGGGGGGGGGATACAGGGTAGATGTGCAATTTACAGTATATATCATACACACTTTTCTTTTTAATGTAGGCATTGATAGAAGAAAAAGCAATATATGACCGTTGTGGTAGTAAAAATATATACTTGAACATAGCTGTGAACACGCTTAAAAAATTGAGGGATCATAGCAGCGTGTCAGCAGATGGTAAGTTCCAATGATGTGGGAAGGGAAAACTGGTAGTTACAGTGGACCAATTTTATTTCTCTTCTAAGTACATTTAAATTACATACAATGTTTGTTTGTAGAAATAAGTTCACATTAACAATGTGAGACATCTGTGATTTTATTTTGTATAGGCCAGCCCTCAGACAATAAACGCACTACTCCAACTGGCTTTAGAAAAGAAGAAAAAAATGGTAAAATAAAACTATTACTGTCTTTTGAAAAATTTGCACAAAGTATTAAAATTCTTTCACGACTGAAGTACTTATAATATAAAAAGCTACTTTTTCTAGTTCTGATCCCCTTTGATTACTTGCTTATAATGAAAATGAAAAGTAATGGAAAAAATTCAGTGCTTTCAAAATGTTTTTATTCTTGTTTTTATTATGTATTTTTCTTTTTTGTATTTTTATGTTGTGAACTGTGCTGAGATCTTTGAATGAAAGGTTGTATATAAATTTAATAAATGCTATAACAAAAGGCATATATTTAGGATGAATTTGTAAAGTTTCACAGCATATATAAACTTAACCAAAGAAAAACTAGCTGCTACTGACTACCTATAAGTTGAATCTGAAAATAATTCTGAGTTATAATGTCTGAATGACAGCTCTTCAGAGTTTTTTAACTGTTTTGTTGGGGTGATTAAGATTTTACAGGAATTACTCTCTATAAACTTATAAAAGAATATGCTTTGACTGATGAACAGTTGAAGGAAAATGGCTTCCCTGAACCAAATCCTGAGAAACCTGGCAGTGCTATACTATGCAGTGGCACCATAAAAGCAGCTTTATCTGACTGTGAGTAATTGAGAATGGAATGAAAAATCTTCCTATATTGTTCAAAAAATGCCTTCCAACATAAGATTTCATCCACAATGTGCTACAATAAAATCTTATAAGTGTCACTCATTGCCAGTACTGTGAATCAAGTCATCCTGGTTAATAAAGCTTGAAGAATAACTATATTTTTTCTGCTCCTGAACTATCAATTTAACAACTTAATTAATATTGTTTGGATGATTATCCATCTGTTCCATGCATAATTGGAATATATCTGAATTACTCCTACCAAAGCTTTACTATTTTGATCTGTAATTACACCAGTAGTAGCAATTCTGCTGCCTGATAATGTGAATGAGAACCAAATCCATTAGATTTCTTGCAGTTGTCTCTGATGATTAAAATGGTTTCTAGGGGTAAGTGCAGATGAACATCTTGCAGGTCTCAATTCTGGCTTACTACTGGATTGTGTTACTGGTTACAGCTTCCAGAAGAATTTGTTGTCGATGCGGAGAAATATATACTGTAACTTCATCAGGAAGGCATGTTCGGAAAGAAGAATGCAGCTACCATTCTGGTAGGGTATTAAGGCATAAAGGTAAGAATAAACTCCTGTCTCCCCAGACATAGACTGGACATGCCGGTGAGTTTGAGACTACTAAGGTAATGTCCACTGAAGCAGGGCCAGCAAGTTAAATTTTGATTAACAATGGATTTAAAACGTTTTGCTTGCATTTTTCCTTATTAAGCCACCAATCACTGACCATTAGATACATACTTTGTACTAATTTGTGGTGTAATGGTCTTAAGCAAGGAGCAAACATTGCGTCTGTGTTCTTGTCACTACTTCCTGTCACACATGGTTTTTCATGCTTGTTTCAATGTATAACAATACAGAGAACTGTGACTTAGTATTTTAGTAGGATCTTAAACTGGAATTGATTTTAATATTATGCTTAGTAAACCAACATCACAACACACTGCCCCATTTCAGATCTAACAAAACTGATGCTGTGATGGTGATTAAATTAAACCAAAGTTGGCATCTGAGGGAGGAACATCCAGATCTGATGCTTGTTCCAACTTTCCTAAATGGTGGTTTAGCATGCCAGGACTGTCACCACCCCCAAAAGAGCCCATGTAGGTAGTGTAGTTAAAACTAATAAATTATATTCAGGTATTTATGCTTGACTTTGTACAGTACCTCACCTCCATTTTCCTGCTCTTTTTAGTAAAATATCTGATGGGTGATAAGGTTGTTGTTTCATATTCTCAGTATAGCTACAATCTTGAGAGAAACTGACACACATTTGTAATAAAACTATAATTTCTTTGGATAGTTAGAAATCCAATTCAGTATCCCTTTCTTCAATGCATGTATATTTGATCCTCATAATTCAACTTGGTTTTGTTAAACTGATTTTTTTTTTTAGCAGAGCTGCTCCCATAGTGTTCTGGCTTGCATATTTAAAATAAATTATGGTTTAATGTGAATGAAAAGTGCATTGGTGTATGCTGCTAAAATTATGGGTGCTTCACGCATCCCTCAGTATTACTGCTGCCAGGAAACAGACTGTTGTGTTGTCAAAACCTGGGGTTGTAGTTTCTTTCTCCAAACAAACCATGATCCAAAACCAAGGTATGGTACGTTTCCTGACAGCAGCGAAGGGAAAAAATGTTTGCGATTTCAGCAGTGTGCATCAACTTGTTTGTTCACATTAAACCATTGTTTATTTTAATTATTTGATTGTGATGCGTGAACCAAGTCAGTGTAAGAAGATAACTGATAGTTCACAGTACAATCGATCAAAATTTTAATTTTTAGGATAAGAATTGATTTGAAATTACTCATCTGCTTCCTATTACTTAACCCTGTAACAGTTCCGGGTGGTTTGGAAACACGTTACAGTTGTTGCGAAGGAGTGGTAGGATCTCCTGGATGCCAGGTTGCAAAGGTGAGAGTACTCTCCAGTTGCTGTTCTCAAACTTTTCACAACAAACCAACAACACCAGAACTGGCTTATGAATATAAATAACAGTTTTACTAGAATGAGTATAAAGCCTCATAAACCAACAAGACAATGAACAAACTAAAGTGCAAAGTGCATAACCAAGCCTGGAGATACTCATAAACATAAAATGTGGCAGTGTCTCTCTTGTTGCTATACTGGTTATGTATGCAATAAGAATGTCTTAACACAGAACATATAGTCATTCACTGGAAGCACAAAGCCACAAACGTGGGAGCGGTTGCCAGAAAGCGTTCTTCAAGTAGTCGTTAGCTGGAAGCGCAAAGCCAAATGATCAATTGAAGCCAAGTAGATGAGACCTGTTCTCCAGATATTATCCAGGTTTCGCAGCAAGCTTCATCAGTCCATAATGCTAATCACTCAACACGGTCCAATAGCTGTGCTTGTGAGTACCTTTTGTCTTGAGTGAACCATGTGTTCTGGTGTTGTTGGTTTGTTTTTTAATTATGCATTTCTGAAGTTTCTAAAAGGGAGATGAGAATAGGGGTAGTTTTTTAATTTGTTTGGGGGAATTCTGTTCTCATGATAGCATAATATACTAGAAAACAAGATGGGACTGGTTCTAAAAAAGTGTTGGGGCTCAAGCCTGTCCTCATTTTCTTAAATTTAAATTTGTGAGAGAAAAGCAGATAAGTAATAAATTAGTGTTGAACACGCTAAGGGACATTTTAGTTTACACTTTCTGGGACTTGGTCCTGATATTAAAACAATCTGTATCTTGATGGACCAGCAGCAGATGCTGTAATTGTTTTGCTTTCTATATTAAGGTTTAGATTGTGGTCTTCTATTTAATTTTTTTGCCTCCCTCATCTTGGTTACTGTGTGGGGGAAATGAACATTTGAAATGCATGAAGAAGTAGCATTTAAAATTTAAAAGACAGATAATGAACGCTGAGGATTTCAACTTAATATTCTTCAACATCAACCAATAATCAGGTGCCTGACAAAATAGCGTATTAACTTCCAAAAGATACTTAGTAAATTTTTAAGGTGAATTTCCAGAAAAGGGAAGTTGGAAATGCTATGGTAACTTAATTAAAAGTTACTGAAAATATGTCACTTCTCAGACTAATTTGAATATTCCTTGGTGCTTTGTAGCTCCATGTTCATGATGGCAGAAAAGAAAATATAGATGGCTTTGTGAAGACTTTCATCAAACCACCTCCACTTGATGGAAATCATGGTGTATTTGCGTTAGATTGTGAAATGGTATGCTAAGTTAGGATCCTTTAAAAAAGCAATTTAAAGTGCAATTGTGTTTTCCTGGCAGTATAACTTAAGGACAGGTGTTACCTGTGCTATTTTTCTAGAAAAAGAGGTGCCAGAACTCACCCTGAATGCCTCCCTTATTCTCTTAGAATGGCAATGGTGCCCTTCTGAGAGGTGCTGGAACTGAATTCTGGCTGAAAAAAGGCACTGGATGCTTCTCTCTTCAGTTGAGAAATGTAGATCAGACAGGACAGACTGACTTGAGAAGGAAAAACTGCCCCATAAAATGCACCTGCTTTTGTTGCTCTCCTGAATTGTAATTGGGAATTATTTTCGTGGTTTTTATTCTGATTGTATCTAACCCTAGTGTTGCTACATGATGAAGCATGGGTTAAAAACTTTTAAAATATTTTGAAATTAAATAAAATATGTAATTCTGGCAATATACTTCCCTGGGGGTTGGATATTAGTGGCTTTTTGTTTTTGTTCATTCCTTCTCTAGATATAGAAAGTGCAGTATGTATAGGAAATATAGGACCGTTTAGCAAAAACAAGTACACATTTTTACATGTAGCTACATGTGTCTTTTTCTTTCAGTGTAAGCAATTACTTATAAAAGTTGATTAATGTAGAATTTCCATTGTAAATTAACAATATAATCTTTTGGGTAATCAAGTAGCTTACTAAGAGGTAACTGATGAATTGAAAACATCTTTGTATCATAATAGCTGACAGGAATTTCTAGGAATTCCCCAGAGAAAAATGTTACTTTTATATTTTAAAGTTTCTAGTATATACCTACACCATGCACTGCCATGATTTTTCAATCTAAAAAACATGTTTACAAAGTAGCAAAGATGTGTTCAGCTATCTCCACCATTTCAAAATTATATTAGTTTTCATTTCAGTTTATTCAGAACATAATCAGGAACTAAACTTAATTATGAAAAGTTCTATTTAACACATTTCTCTTCTAGTGTTACACAACACGTGGATTGGAACTCTCCAGAGTGACAGTAGTTGATCCTTCACTTCATGTCATCTATGACACGTTTGTTAAGCCTGATAATGAAATAATAGATTTTAATAATAGGTATGTGTCTCATTCAAACACCAAGATAAGTAACTGTGTTTGCACTCAGCAGTAAACCAGAAATCCTGAGAATAGGTCAGACTCTGCATGAGCTACATGTGAGTGCAATAGGGCTTCTTTGCATTTGCTTCAGTCCTCCCTTTGTGTGAGCAGCTGAACAAGCCAGGTTTTAATGCTTAATCATGTGAACCAAGGTATAATTTCTAATCAACCCAAGATATTAAGCATACCTTAAAGCGTAGCTTCCGAAGTGTAATGGCAAATGGCTTCAAATCAAACTAGGTTATGAAGCTGTGTTTGGCTTAATATCTTCAGTTGTTTTGAAGCCACAAATTATAATTCTGATCTTCACATGTAAATGATAAGATATGATTTAAGTGCTGAAACCCAAGGTTGATCAGCTGTGTGCATAAAAGGGAGAAGAAGGAGGCTGTCCTTGTGCATAACTTGGCTCATTAAGACAGGCTTTTTGATTAGCATTGCATGTGAATGCTGTCAGTGATTTATAACCAACCCATGGGCTACTTGTATAGCATCACTACTTTTTGCTGTAGTATTTCTATAAGAAGTGCATCAGGACTCTGGAGTTAAGTTACTTATTGTTATTTTTAATTGAATTTTATAAGTAATAATTAAGTGTAGGTAAAATATGTGCAAAATACCAGCAGAGAATAGGATTCAGACAAATAATAGACAGATAATGTTATTACTTTGTTATGGTCTGATTCCTTCCCCAAATCTTTCATTCCAAAAGGAAAATAAAAATTCTTCAGTTGTATCAGTTGTGGGATAAGTGAATCTGGTATTTCTAAAATATTCATGTCTCCCTATTGTTTTACTTCCCTTGACACTCTGATTTGCTTTAGGTTTTCTGGAGTGACGGCAGAAGACATGAAGAGTACTGTAACATCAATTCGGGACGTGCAGGCAATATTGTTAAACTTGTTTAGTGCAGACACAATTTTAATTGGACATAGTTTAGAGAGTGATTTGTTTGCTCTTAAGGTAAAATATACAGAATGATAATATATTTAAGATGATTTGAAATGTTTTGCTTAAAACCTGTTCAGGTTTAACTTCTGTGTACTGTCTAATACTGCACACAGAAGTGCCCTGCTGGATTTATACCATCTAGCGCAGCATTCTGTTTCCCACACTGATTAACCCACTGCCTCTGGGAAGCCCAGAGACAGAACATGAGGACAACAACTCTCTTCTTTGCGGGTCCAGGTTCACTGGTGTGGTGTGGGTGAGGGATAGATCTAACATGAATTGCAATAAAACAGGATAGGAGTTTTGGAATTTAAAGAAGCCATAACTTTATTGATTACGGATTTCAGCAGGTGTGTATCCTGAAATGGACCAATTGTTGTTCCCCAGCAACTGATATTCATAAGCACACTGCCTCTAGTCCTAGAGGTGGCATGCAGGCATATAGTCATCATGAATAGCCATTGATGGGTGTCTGCATACTTGATGAATTTGACTAATTTTTTAAAAATAAGCAAAGCTAGTCATAATCACAGTATATTGTTGCAGCAAATTCCATAGTTTAGCTATGTTCTGAGAAAGAACTGCTATGGTAAACATGTTACAGAGAATGGGAGGATGGGTTGCGTAGCTTGCATAGTATGAGGCCTTTTATAGCCTTCCCCCAAATCTAGTTTCCAAATCCCATGTTGGGCCAAAATCCAAACCCTTGTGAGAGTACCTTGCCCTCTCACCCTCAGAATGGCCAGGGCTTCCCAGCCATTGGATGCTGTGCTACTGGAGAGACATGGCAATAGTGCCACAAGGTAGCTGCAGCCTTTTCACCACTTCCCAATGGCATTGCTGTGGCTCAGAGGCCCCTATGTGAAAAAGTTAATGTGATATGGTTTTTGTTGTTGTTGTTTAGTCATTTAGTCGTGTCCGACTCTTGGTGACCCCATGGACCAGAGCACGCCAGGCACTTCTGTCTTCCACTGCCTCCCACAGTTTCGTCAAACTCATGCTGGTAGCTTCGAGAGCACTATCCAACCATCTCGTCCTCTGTCATCCCCTTCTCCTTGTACCCTCAATCTTTCCCAACATCAGGGTCTTAAAGCTTTAACTGAAGCGATAGTGTGTTTTTTAACCACAAGAATATTTTAGGAGACAAGACACAATCCAATTTGAAGTGTCGCTGAATCATCCAGCTTTGTTTCTTTTCCAGCTGTTTCATAACAAGATTGTGGATACATCCGTAGTTTTTCCTCATCGTTTAGGCCTGCCTCATAAAAGAGCACTTAGAAATCTAATGGCTGATTATCTCCAAAGAATTATTCAAGATAATGGTAAGACCTGGCGAAAATGACAGTGTATTTTACAGTTAATGGAGAAGAACCAAGAAGCAAGCAATACCTATGTTGTCACTCAGACTTTCCAGTTCGATCCAGGTTTCCCAAAATAAGGATTGGATTGGTCATGTGCCTTGTTTGATCACTGGAAGCTGAGTGTGTGAACTGACTGCATTGAAAATAACTGTCTCTGAATGACATGAAAGTTCTCCCTGTGATGTCAGGTCTCTGGTGCCTATTCACACATGTTAATCATATCTCAATTGCTTCTTTTAAGTTATGAGCATGTGTATCTAAGAATCAGCTGTAAGTTCACAAGAATTAAATAGTATGGGCTGTGTATTAGAAGAGATTCACAAGCTGTCCTCGTTTCCTTAATTCAAGAAACTAGCGGCATGTGCCTTCCCCAGGTATCATTAAAACTAATCACTAAAAACTTGGCCAGAGGCATGCCGTAGCAGAGGGTAAGTTAGCTGGTTTCCTCAGTGATTTTAAGATCTTAAATGTAAATTAAGACTACAGATGTATGGGATTACACATAAACTTTTTGTAGGATTTGTAAGTTGAGCTAGAAAGTGGAAGAATGCACAGAGAATATGTACTATTAGAACAAATATCACTCAGAAGACAGCTTTCAATCCTCTCATCATTTTCAAGAGCTACACTGCTAAAATTGCAATAGTATTAGTGGTTTCATGTCAAGTTTGTATACATTTGTGCTCACCTGCAGCGCTGTCATGCTATTAAAGCATCTTCACCTGTTCTGAATAGATGGTCTCCAAACATTGGATGTATTTTGTATGATTGATACATGTTCTTGAATTGAGTTATTCACCTATACATAATGCATGTTGTCTTTTTAAGTCTCGTGGGGTTACAGAAAACTAATGCATATAATCACACATGTACTTTACAGTTGCTCCATTACGATGTAATGCTGAAGTCATCAGGAGTTCAAAAGCCTTTCTTCAGGATTTGGAGCTGGAGTGGGGAACTTGTGGCCCTCCAGATGCTGTTGTACTACAACTCTCTTTAGTTCAATCAGCATGACGAATGATGGGAGTGAGTCCCACAACATTGGGAGGGCCAAAGGCTATCTGTACCTTCTGAGTTGGCCCTTTTGGAGCCCTAGAGATTTTCAAAGCCTGTCTAGCGCTTGTTTTATGGGCTATGCTATTTTTCAATATTAGGCCCTGAAGTGTATTTTGCTGCACAAATTCTTATGAACTGACGAGCCCCAATCATACATGAAGTTCTAAATAGTGAATGATCTGTTATGGAACACATATGCTCGGCCATAGCCTTGCATACAAATGCTTATTTTAAAAAATCCAAAAGTGATGCAGCAATAAAATGTGTACTACCTGTTTCTTGCATCTGTAAACTTTCCTCTGCTTTTCCTTACAAAACTAATACTTTGGAGTGAAAGGTGTCTGATTGCTTCAGGTACCAGCAGTATCAGCTGCCAGTTGGCAGCTTTTAATCTAGTTGAGCATAGGTCCTATTCTGTGACAGATCTAGATCATATTGTAGTGTGACTGAAATCTGAAACCTTGAAACCTATTCAAGTTTCTTCTGTGACACTGTAACATTTTTTCTATACTATTATCCACCCTAAATACATTTAGGCTGTGTACGCATTTGAAATAACAATAATTTTATTATTTATACCCCACCCATCTGGCTGCACATTCTTTCCCTCAAAGAATTATGGGAACTGTACTTTAGTGCAGAATTACAGAATTACAGTAATCCCAGAATTACAGCTCCAAGGAGCAAACTAGTGCCCAGAATTCTTTTGAGGGAAAGAATGTGCTTTGAGGAGATAGTGTACAGACTGCCTTAGCGATTCATTATCTCCAAGATAATTTTCAAACTTGCTCTTTTAAGAGGGTAATTTTGGAAACAAATGCAAATACTTGAGTTTATTACTACAACCATTAATGTTAAATATTCAGTACCAACTTTCTAATCTTTTAAATACTATGCATATTCATGAATGTTATTTTTTTCTAGTTGGTGGTCATGACTGTAGTGAAGATGCAACTGCTTGTATGGAACTTATGCTTTGGAAAGTAAAAGAGGATACTAAAGGCAGAAGATATTAATGCTTTGCAACAACAGCCTTTCTTCATCATTGCCTAGTGAAAGACAGTTTTCTGCCCCTGTTATTGTTCTAATTCAAAAGAGTACTGTGATAAGTATATGCACTAGTTAGTTTTGCTGGAAGTTTGGGTTAATGTTATTCAGGATTATGATATTTTTGTTCAATATAATATTAGAGTTGATTATGGGAGCTTTGTGCTAGTCAGAATTGTTAATGTAAACAGCAAACATTTCCCAATTTGGCAGTTTGGAAAGAATACTGTATTTATTTTCTTTCTATGAAGAATCTTGTACTTATTTTCCTTTTATGAAACTTCTGTGTGTCCTAAGCAAAAAAATTGTTTTCTGGCTGTCACTGTCTGCTGAAATAAAAACTCAAAAAAGCTGATATAAATAAAACAAATGTTAAACATTATGCAGTCCATTCATTTGGTTAGCAGATTTCTCTAGCAGTTGCATAGGTGGCCATAGGTAAGCAATTTGTCACTGTCACTGCTTTATGGCTTTGATCTATTTGTTAATCTTATGGAACAAAGTAAGTTAAATTGCAATTAGAGATTAAAGGCAGCAGTGAAAATGTAATTTTTATTTTCAAATAAAGAGTCAAAGGCTGTTTATTACTGAAATTTCTGTCAAATCCATGTTCCAGTTCTCAGTTGTATATATCAGCTTGAGATGAGCATACAGCACTACTTAAAAGATTTAGCTAGTTAGTCCAATGAGCCTAGGAGAGCAACACTGGATCATCCAAGCTGGACTGGAGCAAGTCTCTCACTAACTTTTAGGAAGAATCTAAAAACATTCCTGTTCACCCCATATATTTGATGGCTAGAAGGTCTGTTAAAGGCCAATCCTGAAATAACCTAGCATTCTTTTAAAGCAGTTGTAAACTGTTTTTAGAAGTTTAAATGGTTTTTTCTTATTCATGTGTGTGCCACGCTGGACTCCTTCAGGTGGAGGGACATGATATAAATTTGATAAGAAAATAAGCAAATATACAAGATTTGAGAAGATGGGTGCAGAAAGAACACCGCGTACTACAACACAAATATACATGACAAATCACTGTCTCCTTTACATTCCTACCGTGTTTTGTGTTTTGCTTGCAGTGGCTCACAGGATTGGCGGAGGTTAAGCATGCAGTGTGACTATATTGCTTGTAGTAAATTCCAACGTTATAGGGGAAAAATACATAACAGTCTATGAAATGTAAAATGTATTTATTTCGGTCACTTTCCAAAAAGTGTATGTGTGTGTGAGTGCATGTATAGGCAGACAAAAGATTTATATAGATATCTATATAGTGCACATGCACACAATACACATAAACACACAAACATACCTATGTACACACATACATACACATTCCTACAGCATACTGATTCAGGATTCACTCAAAAAGTGTGTATATAGCTAAGAAGGTATTGTACAGAAAGCGTTCTATGCAGTTTTGTACATCAGCACATTTCATCTTCCTTTGAGGTTGCTCAAAACGATAAATAACTGAAGATTTTCCATCTCAAGCAGCTTCTTCTGCAGAACAGTCAATGCCTGCATAGGTAAACTTCTCATACAGGGTTGTATTCACATAAGTCTGGAATTACAATTAAGAAGAATAGGCTCAGAATATTTTCTCCTTGCCCTCAGCAGCACATAGACATTTTCTCTGTTGCAGATAACATCCAGCTCCCAAGCCCAAATTGTGTCCTTTTATTCCTAATGCGTCACAAAGAGCTGCACTGGTCACAGAAAACAGTTTTAGGCTACCAGTTTATGCCAGAACTGCAGGACCTTCAGCTGTTTGGTTAACAAGTTGCATCGACCCTGATCGTGAACTACAACAACAATTGTCGGTTGACAGGCATCCTAGCCCTAGTTGATGCCTTTTCTTTCTCTTAAAAAAACCTTAAAAGATACTGTTGATGCTCCTGCTGATCAGACCGTCCTATGTCAGGACATAACCTATTAGCTGCAGACCAGTGGTTAGACCACCTGACAAAAGTCTCCTTTACAACCTGGTGATGTACAACAACTCCTAGGCACATTCATGCTTTGGTTTTTGAATGGAATCCGAAAACCAAGGCGCAGCTTCCTATTGGCTGCAGGAGCTTCCTGCACTCAATTGGAAGCCACTTCAGACATTCGGGTTCCAAAAAACGTTCGCAAACCAGAACACTCACCTCTAGGCTTGCGGCGTTCAGGAGCCAAAACGTTTTGATTCGCAAGGCATTCAACAACCAAGATACGACTGTACACCCAAATAACTCATCACATTTTATGTGAAGAATCATATGTGAATATGGCCAAACAAACACATGCAAAGTTTTCACATGGGACAGGAGCTGACCAGAGGGGAACGATTTACAGGTGCAACCAAGCAAACTCGTGAGCTGGTAATACTTTTTTGACCCCAACCTGACAACCATGATCATCTTTTACCTTTCTTTCTTCCAACATTCTGTTCAGTGATACGAGTATTTGGGCAAATGATGGCCTCTCATAAGGTTTTTCTCTCCAGCATTGTCTCATTAGGTCATAACTGAAGAAGAAGAAGAAAGTCATTACAGCACTTGAATCTCTACAAATGCGCAGCAAGAAGCCCAAAATTTAAAAGCGGGAGGCTATGACTTTCTGTGAGGGACGCGGGTGGCGCTGTGGGTTAAACCACAGAGCCTAGGACTTGCCAATCAGAAGGTCGGAGTTCAAATCCCCGTGACGGGGGGAGCTCCTGTTGCTCGGTCCCTGCTCCTGCCAACCTAGCAGTTCAAAAGCACGTCAAAGTGCAAGTAGGTAAATAGGTACCGCTCCAGCGGGAAGGTAAACAGCGTTTCTGTGCACTGCTCTGGTTCGCCAGAAGTGGCTTAGTCATGCTGGCCATATGACCCGGAAACTGTACACGGGCTCACTTGGCCAGTAAAGCGAGATGAGCGCTGCAACCCCAGAGTCAGTCACGACTGGACCTAATGGTCAGGGGTCCCTTTACCTTTATGACTATCTGTGAGATAGCATGATAGCAAAAAGCAGAAAAGTCAGGCTTTCCAATGTCCCTGGAGCAGAAACACAAATGGGAAGAGGCTGGGGGAGGTTTTCCTGGACAAACGGTCTTGTTATTAAAAGAAGATGTAAAAAACCCCTCACAATTCGTTTCAACAGAGCTTAAAGCAAGAGAAACAGCAGGTCAGGTGTGTGTAGGGAGAGGAGTGAAGCTTTCTCTTGACCTAAGTGAGACATTATCAAAACAGCAAAGCATTTCTTACACAATCAATTTTTATAGGGCCAATTGACAGATGAAATTGTGGTTTCTGCTCCAGGGTAATCACTCTAGAACTTCACGTTCTTTCATGGTTAGCAACTTCCTTCTGCTTTCGAAACTAAATTGGTCAAAGTATAATTAATTCTAGGAGTCTTCTCCTAACTTACCAGAAGCAAATTGCCCCATATTCAACATCCGTCAATGACAGATGCGTTTTCTAGGAGAGGTCATCAGCCAAAGAGGGCATAGGGGAAAAGGGCATTCAGTGAGATTGAGTTACTTACACCTCATCATCGCAGTTGAGAGGTTTCTCCAGTCTGTACCCTTGGGGCAGTTTCTCATACAGTTCTGCACAAGTCATCCCACAATATGGTGTCCCTCCTAGAACAGAAGATTCAACAGGTCAGTGTCCTAAGGATGCTTGGGGGAGAGGACGGAGGACTATGTACAGGGTGGGCACCGCTTTGCCATGCTCCTGGCGCTGTTTGCCCTGTGTTTCTGGCTGCATACCGTAAGGTTGCAAATATAAGCCACACTTTAACTTCACGGTCAGAAATTGGGGGGAAAGTGAGGCTTATATTCAGGCCAGTACAGTATTATTGTCAGGAGTGTGTGCAGGAGCTGGGCCCTGTGACCAAGTACGACTCTGCAGGACTGGGGCCTTCCTAAGTTTGTTCTGAAGAGGCAAGGCGTGGCCCCACAGGTGAGGCCAATTGGTAACTCACAGCACCTGGTGGCAAGAGCCGGGAAGGGATATAAGGTCAGCATTTCCCTTCAGCTCTTTGCCACGGCAACACGTTCCCTGCCTTGCTGCATTTGGTTCCTTGACTCCTTGCTTCTTGATCCTCAGACCCTTGACTTTGTGACTCCTTGCTTCCTGACCCTTGGACCCTTGGCTTCTTGACTCCTGGCTCTCTGACCCTCGGACTCCTGGCTTCCTGATTCCTGGTTTCTGGACTCCCATTCCTGCTCCCACCCTGCCATCTTGCCCCTGGTCCTGACGTCCCCAGCCAGGACTTTGATTGCCCGTGAACCAGACCGTGACAGTTATCAGCAGTGAAACCACAACAGGTATAGTCTAGGCATGGTCTAAACAACTGTTGCACCAAGCCCAGTAACCATGTATGAAGGCTTGCCAGTATTTGGTAAAAATACTCCTTGTAGTTGTGGGTTAAGCCAATCAGGATCACCCAGTAGCTTCAGAACTGACCAAAGAAAACACTTTGCACAATGCATAATCTGGTTACAGAACTCCTTGCCCCCAGAGATGGTACTGAGGTTTGATGGATTTGAATTATGACTGATTTGTATCATTTTGTCATTGCATATTATACTTTATCATACATGGCTGAGAGCTCTCACAAAGACTTTAGCTGTGTTATTAAGAATTTACATAGTGCTCACAGACTTAGTGGTTTACAAGTATAAAAGCCAATTACACAAACATTATGAAAGTCCATAATTAAAACAATAAAAGAACACAGCAATTAAAACAGGAGAGACTCGGGTAGAGAGCTCCAGGTAGTGCCTGTCTAAACGGGTGTGTCGTCAAAAGCTAGCAGGATGCCAATACAGTTGGGGCTTCTAGCATTTTGGCATGATGAAGTTTCACCCTTTCAAACGTACCAAGACCTGCTGGCTTTCATAGTGAAGAGGTCAATCAATGCCAGTGAGCGATTCTAGTTAAATTGAATCTCCATGTTCAAAGGCAGAGTATCTTTAAAGAATAGTTGCTGGATATAAGCTAAGAAATTACTGCAATGGACAAAATGGACCCTTGGTCTGATCCAGCTATGTTGTTCTCATATTCTTAACCAAAATACTAATGCTAAAAGCACACACATTACTTACCTAAGCTAACTATTTCCCATAATAGCACGCCATATGACCACCTATGAAAAGAATAAAAAGAAAAGCTCTAACAATTGTACAGTGGTACTTTGGTTTGCGTATGACTTGGTTTGCATACGTTTTGGATTACAAACACGTCAAACCCGGAAGTGCGTGTCCCGATTTGCAACCTTCTTTTGGATTACAACCCATATTTTTCAATTACGAACAAATTTCTTTTGGAGGCACCATTGGCGAAAGCACGCCTTGGGTTACAACCTGTTTTGTTTTCCAGAACAGATTATGGTTGTAAACCAAGGTACCACTGTATATAGAAGGACTGGGTATTATAAAATATCTAGTGCTAGATAAACAGGCACACGCCTATAATTATTATAGCTAAAATCAGGTCCAAGATACTTGTGCCTTTACAAAAAACATTCATTTTGCCTCCCCCTTATTTTTAAACATTTTATTGGTTTACAAAGGTATGCACAATGTTTCTTTTTTCAAGTTACATTTTCCATAGGTCAGTTTCATTTGTTGAGACATTACGGTTACATTAGGAAGAAAAAAGGGGAGAATAGGTGGAGGGGGCCATGGTGGGTGGGGGTGGCGATATTTCTATTTTGCTTAATGTATGTGTGGGGTTTTGTGTCAGCGTCGTTTGTGCGGCTTCTCTTTGCTATTTGCTTGTGTTCCTTTGGTGGTGAGAGAAATGTGGTTGGCCTAGGGTGCGGTTGCTTGTTTGTGATTGGCTGTGCTGAACTTTGTTTTCGTGTGTGAGTGGTGTGTGTGTGTGTGTGTGTGTGTGTGTGTGTGTGTGTGTGTTTGGATCAGGTTAGCCATATTGATTCGTATGTTGTTGGTGGATTCTTGTCATTGTCTTGTTGGGCTGTGTATGTGATGAAGGGAAGCCATACCGGCGTGAAGCTCTGCTCAGGAGGCTTCAGGCAGCTATCCCTGAAGCCAGGAGAGCAAGAGGGATCGGTGTGCACCAATCCCTCTGCCCTCCTGGCTTCAGCGAAAGCTGCGCAGCCTGCATTCGCTCCATAAGACGCACACACATTTCCCCTTACTTTTTAGGAGGGGAAAAGTGCATCTTATAGAGCAAAAAATATGGTAAGTTCTTAGCCCGAGGTACCATAAAGAAGGCTGATCGCTGAAGAATTGATGCTTTTGAATTATGGTGCTGGAGGAGACTCTTGAGAGTCCCGTGGACTGCAAGAAGATCAAACCTATCCATTCTGAAGGAAATCAGCCCTGAGTGCTCACTGGAAGGACAGATCCTGAAGCTGAGGCTCCAATACTTTGGCCACCTCATGAGAAGAGAAGACTCCCTGGAAAAGACCCTGATGTTGGGAAAGATTGAGGGCACAAGGAGAAGGGGACGACAGAGGACGAGATGGTTGGACAGTGTTCTCGAAGCTACCAGCATGAGTTTGACCAAACTGCGGGAGGCAGTGGAAGTGCTCCGATCCATGGGGTCACAAAGAGTTGGACATGACAAACGACTAAACAACAACCACCACTGTATTGTTACAAATCTATTTATGATTTTTTATGCCACCTTTCCAATGCATCTGTATTACTGAAGGTCACTTTAAATCCTAGCATTACAGAGTCAGAAACTACATAAACAGAGCCACTTACACATCACTGTTTGAGGTATACACGCTGTAATTTAGGGACTCAATCGCCATCCATCGCACTGGAAGCCTTCCCTAGAACAATGAATTTGGAATGGTGTTACAGCCTCTCACAAAGGTTCTGTTCTGATGCATTACCAGAGTCCCCTAACTCAGAATGGCTTTCCCCTTCATTTCGATAGTTAGACCTCTTTGTAATCAGCCCTTTGCAGACTGGCTCCCTGCCCTTAAATTGATGGATACTTCCCCCATGTTTGTTGTTTGTTTGTTTGTTGTTGTTCCCCCACACTCAAGAGAATCAGGGATGCATCTAGAGTGGCACTGGTGAAGCTTTTCAAATCTGTACATTATGAAGTTTGCATTTTGATCTTGCTCCTGCAATGATGAACTCTGAGGTTTGTGGAAATGCAAAACTCATCTCAACTTTTGTCACATGTAGCAGCTGGTTCTCCATCTCTTAATGGGTGAAATCTACAAATAACAAAAGCTGAAAACTTCCCCCTTAACTGTCCACTGTCCCAGTCCTAAACAATTAGACTTTAGGGTTAAGTCCCAGTGGTTTCAGCAGGACTGCAGCCTTTGTCCTCTCAGATGTTATAGGAAGCTCCATTTTTAATTTCTGCTGCTTCTGAAGAGGAATTTCATTTTTTTACAAGTAATAGCATAGGGCAGTTGTTACCTCTGCGCAAGAAACATAGCTGACAAATTTATTTTGGTCTTTCTTACCATTGTCTTTTTAACATAAACCTCTTGGCCTCTAGACAGTCCAAAATCTGCTATTTTCGCAACATAGTTTTCTCCAACCAAGATGTTCCTTGCTGCCAGATCCCGGTGGATAAACTAAAGGAAACAAAAACATTATTGCTTTTTCTCTCTCTTCCCAAAATAGAAAATGTTTGTCCTATCTTTCTGACGTGTGCACCACACATTGCAAAGGCTTATTGCAACTTAAGCCCTGTGCATACTTCACGGGCTTTTGGCTGGTAATTATGAGGTCGCAGAACCTGTAGCCCTCCAAATATTGCCCTCCAAATATTGCTGAACTCCAACTGCCACCAACCCTAGACAGCTTGGCCCAATGGTCAGGGATGATGAGAGGTGTGGTTGTTGTAGGGCAGGCATAGGCAGACTCGGCCCTCCAGATGTTTTGAGACTACAGTGGATGCTCAGATTGTGAACGTGATCCGTGCGGGAAGCACGTCCGCAACCTGCAGCGTCTGCAACCCGCAGCGCCATGTCTGCGCACGTGCGGCTTGCGATTTGGCACTTCTGTGCATGCACAAGCACCAAAACCTGGATGTAACCTGTTCCGGTACTTCCGAGTTCGGCGCGGTGCGCGACCCGAAATCACACAACCCGAAGTGTCTGTAACCCGAGGTATCTGTACAATTCCCATCATCCCTGACCACTGGTCCTGTTAGCTAGGGATGATGGGAGTTGTAGTCCCAAAACATCTGGAGGGCCGAGTTTGCCTATGCCTGTTGTAGGGGAAGAGACAGGCCATTCAAATGCAGAGGGGCCAGACTTGAGTAAAGTCAGGTCCTCCCTTCCTCCAGCTTACAATCCATACGCCTGCATGTGATTGGCCAATTAGGCAGGCAGGCAGTATTCGATCTCCCCGGCCGTCAGAGGGGAGCCAGGAATCCACCAGCCAAGCAGTTCCCGTCGGGGGGCTCTGGTGGGAGGTGACAGTGCCCCACAGCATAACTGCACCTAGGAAGTAGGTCAACGGATTTCCCCACCCCTGTCGCTGATAGGGTTGCTACCTTTGGTTTGGCAAAATACAGGACAGAACAGAGTGGGGGACTGCATGCCTTGCTAGTGTCCCAGACTGGGACAACCCATTTTTTTATCGCAAGAGCACAGTGGCCATTTGGGTTCCCATGATCTCATGCGATTTTGTGGCGCAATTCCCCGCCCCCAAAAGTGTCCCCCCCGCATGTGAATTCATGCAGTGCCCCCAAAGTCGCGTTTGTGGGTGCTGTGTGTGAAAAAGCACTTTTTTCGAGTGCGGGGAGCACGGTGCAAAATCGCAACGAAAATGGGCACCGTGCTCTCGCGACAAAAAAAATAGCAAGATGGCGTCCGGCAAAATGGCGTCCTGGATTTTGGCTTCAAAGTGTTGGAGAGTATGGGGCAGAGAGACAGAGGGAGAATCAGCAAAACTGTATCCTGTATTGATTCATCTATCCTATATTGATTCCAAGAAGAAGAAGAAGAAGAAGAAGAGGAGGAGTTTGGATTTGATATCCCGCCTTTCACTCCCTTTAAGGAGTCTCAAAGCGGCTAACATTCTCCTTTCCCTTCCTCCCCCACAACAAACATTCTGTGAGGTGAGTGGGGCTGAGAGACTTCAGAGAAGTGTGACTGGCCCAAGGTCACCCAGCAGCTGCATGTGGAGGAGCGGAGACGCGAACCCGGTTCCCCAGATTAGGAGACTACCGCTCCTAACCACTACACCACACTGGCTCTAGCATTTTTACATTGAAATATTACACAAGATGGGTGGCAACCCTAGTGGCAGACTCAGTAAATAACTTGCATTAGCAAAATGAAACAAAGCAGCCTACCTGTTTTTGACTCAGGTAGTCCATCCCTCGGGCCACATCCGCTGCAAAGTGCAGTAGCTGCTGCGAGGAGAGTGTGGAGGCTGTGCTGTTGGCAATGGCAAAGGCCGGGTCGGTCTCTAAGACCCTGCTCTTCCTCAAGAAGTCTAGCAGGTTTCCGTGGGGAGCATATTCAATGGCGAGGTAGAGGTACCCTGGCATAAAACAGTGAGGAGTTCAGAGAGCCTGTGCAAAAAATCTTGGCCTTCCAAATTTAGGAGTCTTGGGGGCAGGGCTTCTTGAAGGGTTTGGGGGGCCCAGAGCATTTCCCCCCTCCTCACCCCAGCCCCAAATGAAGCTGACCAAAGATTGCCAGTGCTCTCTATGCTATCCCTGCAGGATGAAAGGCTCTAATGCAAATCCTATCCTACCCACAACTTCTCTTGCCTTCGTTGTTTCCAATACAATGGTACCTTGGTTTTCGAATAACTTGGAACCTGAACGCTGCAAAACCAGAAGTAGGTGTTCCACTTTTCAAACTTTTCCCCGGAAGCTGAACATGCTCTGTTTTGAATCCTGAGCTTCCGTTTTTACTGTCGCGCTGCTAATTTGCACCCCCCCCCATTGTAATTCAAGCCTTCCATTTCTGATTGCAGTGTTCTGAGGTGATATTTGGAGCTTATATTTGGTGCTTTTCTTTTTGCTATTTACTTTGTGTTTTTTGTTTTTGAGGCTTTCTCGGTTAATTTGTTTCTGCGACTGTGTGAAACCTAGTTCAGCTACTGATTGGTGGCTTTACTGATTTATGTGTGACTGTGGAAATGGATAAAAGTCCCCCACCCAAACGACTATCATCAGTGCGGGTAAGAAAAAAAAATTATATTTTTATCATCTACAATACCGTTTTATTTATTTTATAGTAAAGTACATTGATTATTGCTTTCATGTTATGGACCAATGGTCTCGTTAGATAGTAAAATTCATGTTGAATTGCTGTTTTAGGGGTTGTTTTTAAAAGTTTGGAATGGATTAATCCGTTTTGAATTACTTTATATGGGAAAGTGTGTCTTGGTTTTGGAACGCTTTGGTTTTGGAACGGACTTCCGGAACGGATTAAGTTTGAGAATCAAGGTACCACTGTATCTGGTATGTACTGAACAAATGGAAAAGCAAGTCAAGTCTTCTTGACTCAGATTCTACTCTGGGAGATGATCTTCCATCTTTTATAACAGAGTTAGGGCAGTACCACTCTTGTCAACCCATGTTGTTGGCCATGCCGGCTGGGAGATGATGGGAGTAGGAACCTAGCAGATTCCCCACCCCAGGTATTAAATGAAACTAATTCTCCAAGTGCTAATCCTGAGGCAGCCAAAACAGCCTGTGCTCACATTGGAACAGGGAGTCAGTGCAGATGTCGGAGCACTGGAGAAATGTACCTCCAGTGGCCCACAACTGTGGAAGTGAGCCAATCCCACTTTGTACTGGCTGAAAGGATGCGGGTGGCGCTGTGGTCTAAACCACTGAGCCTCTTGGGCTTGCTGATCAGAGGGTCAGTGGTTCGAATCCGTACAATGGGGTGAGCTCCCGTTGCTTGGTCCCTGCTCCTGCCAACCTAGCAGTTCGAAAGCACGTAAAAGTGCAAGTAGATAAATAAGTACCGCTGCAATGGGAAAGTAAATGGCATTTCCATGCGCTCTGGTTTCCTTCACAGTGTCCCATTGCACCAGAAGTTTAGTCCTGCTGGCCACATGACCCAGAAAGCTGTCTGTGGACAAATGCCAGCGCCCTTGGCCTGAAATCAAGATGAGCACTGCAACCCCATTGTCACCTTTGCCTGGACTTAACCGTCCAGGGGTCCT
>JAXCMG010000089.1:3571588-3597915 GCA_034642415.1 Podarcis siculus | reverse complement strand
TTTTTTTTTTACCTGCACTGACTGAAACTTTAAAACAGGGCAAAAAACACTCCCAGTTCATTTCTGGGCAGGATTCAAAGGGATGCTTCTTTCTTACAAAGCCGTCTAAGGCTTGAGGCCAGGATATCTGATATGATCCTGTCCACCCAAGGCATTCTGCATCAGAGGTGTATATGTTGTGCATCTCGCCACTCTCAGAAGCACAACTGGTTGAGAAGGAGCCTTTTCTACTTTGGCAAGTGACAGTTTTCGAGTCCTCACCAGAGAGAAAGGATTCTTCTTGAAAATCTGTGCTTTCATGTTCTGGAAGAGATGCCTGTGTGTGTGTGTGTGTGTGTGTGTGTGTGTGTGTGTGTGTGAGAGAGAGAGAGAGAGAGAGAGAGAGAGAGAGAGAGAGACTTTTTGTGTTTAAAAATTGTGCAACATGTTTACCTGTGCACAAAATTCCAGCTGATCTTATTTTGAATGTTTTAAAACAAATGTAGACACAGAACTTTAAAACAAACACTTACAGAAAAGCATTGTAGCAGGTGAGAGCTGGGAAGATTCAGAATGTAGTTTGAAAATTAAGATATAATTGTGATTGAGGGCTCTGTACACACACCCCCACCCCCACCCCACACAGACAATGTTGTTGTTGTTGTTTTATTTTTCTTTCCTCCTTTTTCTTCCTTTTCTCTTTCCCACTTTTATCCTACTTCTTTTTTCTGTATTTTTAAAAAATATTTTTAAACTAGTTGGGTTTTTATTGTCTCGCATGTTGAAAACTCTTAACAAAACTGAAAAAGAAAAGCATTGTACCTCGGTGTTCACATGCTCCCAAAAGGTTTATGATGTTGGGGTGATGTCCAAGTTTACAAAGTACTTCCAGTTCCCCAGCAAAATCTCTGTGATCATCCTTGGAGGCATATTCTGCAAATTAAAAAAGAAAGTGCTGTGCATCAGTTACTCCTACAATGTTTACCATGTGTTTAATTAATGCACCTGATGAAATGGGCTTTAGCCCACAAAACCGTACATCATAATAATATACCATATTTTTCGCTCTATAGGACGCACTTTTCCCCCTCCAAAAATTAAGGGGAAATGTGTGTGCATCCTATGGAGCGAATGCAGGCTCCTTGGCTTCAGCGATAGCAACGCGAAGCCTCCAAAGCACAGAGAGAACGCTCCCTCTGCGTTCCGGAGGCTCCGCGTTGCTTTTGCTGAAGCCTGGAGAGCGAGAGGGGTCAGTGCGCACCGACCCCTCTCACTCTCCAGGCTTCGGCTTCCTTTTGCTGAAGCCGGGAGAGCAAGACTCTCCTGGCTTCAGCAGAGAGGGAGAGCTGCGCAGAGCCCCTTCAGCCAAGTGGGAGGAGAAATGGAAGGGGCTCTGTTTCTCCTGTCGCTTCGCTGAAGGGGCGCTGAGCAGAGAGGGGGAGAATTTTTTCCCCTTGTTCTCTCCCTCTAAAACAAGGTGCGTCCTATGGTTGGGTGCGTCCTATAGAGCGAAAAATACAGTATTTTTTTAAATGTTCTTCCAGGTGAGATTTGGTCACATGCCCAGAACTTCAGGCTGACCCTCTTGCACAAACCCCTCTCCCCAAGTGGACTTCCTACAGTAAGGAAAGTGATGGGGAAGATTCGCTAGAAAGCGTGGGATAAAAATTGTTTGACGCTGGGCTCTTCCACACTCTCCTTTGATCCCTTGTATGTTACTTGCGCCTTCCATTTTTTGGGGGAGAACCATATGATGTCCTGCTGGAATGGTGGCATGTTGATTTTTCTTAAGTTTAAATTTGCTTTCCCATTAACGATGGACAAAACGTATTTGGAAAATGCGGATTTTCAGCTGTTGGCGAGCCCGCTATGTCAAACAATATTCCCACAGGGAAGTGGTTAAGCAGATCCTGACCCTACAGACAGAAAGAGGACTTTGAATAATAAAAAAGGGGGTAAAGGTTTCATGACCACTTTTTAAGCTTTGTGTATAGATTTTTACGTTAGTTTAACTTTTAAAAACTCACTTGTGTTAAGATGAACCAGGTCTAAAAATGGATTATTAAGATTATAAGAAGTGCATGAAGAAGCATTAAACAATGAAACTAAGAAGGGGAGGGAAGTCAAGCAAAAATTATGGTTTAAATTTTTTTATTATGATGGTTTTTTTCTTTTCGTTTCTTTTCTCATTTTTTTTCTTTTTCTTTATATATTGTTGTTTTATGTTTATTTTTGATGTTATATTTTTGGAAAATTAATAAATGGTCATAAAAAACAAAAACAAAGGCAGATCCTGACCCTACTGCTTCTCTGCTCATTCCCACTTTTTAAAAAAAAGAATAACTGCATCCAGGCTCTGTTACATGCTTTTGCATATAATACGGTTAGTACATTAAGCCAACATTTAAAAGACCATGATTCGTGGCCAGGTATTGGCCACCTGCAAATCTCTCCTACAGATTTGCCGCCTTAAGAGGCTCCCACAAAGACTCACCCTTCATCCTTTTAATGGCTGCGTCCATTCGCAAGCCATCCTTCTTGATTCGTGCTTTGAGAACTTGGCCGAAGTTGCCTTCTCCAATCACATCCTGAAATTTGATGTCATTCCACTCCAGAACTGGGTAGATCGTGGGTTCTGGGCTATTTTTGGCTTTCCGGCTCAGAGTAAGAGTTCCTGAATTGAACTGCACAGCCGGCTCATCTCTCTGGGGGGAAAAGTCAGGCAAACACTATTTAGTGGTTGGTACAGAAGAAGATAACAACTCAGAACGGGATGCATTAAAAGCATATTTATGTAATCTTGTTGTGTGAAGTGGTGTTGTTCTGTGAAGATGAAGTTTCTCTAAAATGAGTTAAAAACAACAACACTTGTATCGGTGTGCAGCAAAATAGGTTTTCCTTGGCTTAAAAGCATCCATAAACATATAGTCAATTTAACTGACTGAAGGAAAGTATGCACAGATTTTCCAGGGGGAATATGAACCTGCATTGCAGGAATGCAAGTGTGGAAAGAATCCTGTTATATCTGGTTACTTTTATTATATCTGCATGAATTGGTATAATTCCTCCTAATTTTTACTAGGCGCAGCCCACCCATCTGGTGATCTGTCAGTGGGTTTGGTTTTTGTAAAGTATCACCACTTAGGGTAACGATCAAGGTTTTAAGTAAGTTACAAGCAAAACCAATTTACAGGAATGTTTAGGGGAGGGGAATAATCATTTCCCATTTTGGGAGTCCCGTGTTAACAGTTCTGTGTGACACCTTTAAGATTAACCAATTTGAAACGGGAAACGCACATCAGACTGTATTTGAAAGGGGTAAAGGTAAAGGTACCCCTGACCGTTAGGTCCAGTCGTGGATGACTCTGCTGTTCTGGTGCTCATCTCGCTCTATAGGCCGAGGGAGCTGGTGTCTGTCCGCAGATGGCTTCCGGGTCATGTAGCCAGCATGACTAAGCTGCTTCTGGCAAACCAGAGCAGTGCACGGAAACGCCATTTACCTTCCCGCTGGAGTGATACCTATTTATCTACTTGCACTGTGTGCTTTCGAACAGCTAGGTGGGTAGGAGCTGGGACCGAGCAACAGGAGCTCACCCCATCGCGGGGATTTGAACCTCCAACCTTCTGATCGGCAAGCCCTAAGCTCTGTGGTTTAGACCACAGTGCCACCCACGTGTACTCTTCGCTTAATGCCTCATTCGCAGATCTATCCTCAAGGAAAACCAAAGGACTTACAACCACGTTTTGGAAGGCTTGGGCCATTCGCCGCTGGAAATTTGCACGCTTTAGCTGTAGCATGATGAAAAAGGCCAGCAGAATTGTCAGGCAGGTCATCCCTGCAGAGCCCAAGATAGCAATCAGCAGCATTCTCCCTCCTTTGTGCTCAAATGGAACTGTGGGAACTATATGCATTAAAATCAAATCAAAAATCAAAAGAAGTTGAATTCAGCACCTAGTCGACAAATACTAGAACCCAAATTTTACAGGCATAAAATCAAAGGCAGAGGAAAATTGGTGCAAGCTAATTAAAGATAGATGCATTTATGAAACCAGAGGGATGTAAGGGACTCACTCACATGCTTCAATGGACTTTAGGTTCTCCGGATCGTGGCCTATAATCCATTTTGGCAGAAGTGGGTCCTAACAGTGCACTCACCCTGACAGTGTAATTTTCCTGTAGTGCTTTAACTTGTGTTTCTTACACCCTGTCCTTGTATCTATTGCTGACAATACTCTATTTCCAATTGCCTGCTCTAGAAAGCATCAGTACTGAGAGCATAACTGCAGACCACAGGCAGCAAAGTTTGATAAAAGTCTTCAGAGGAGTTTACCTCCATTCACATGAGTGAAGTTCTGCTCGTGGGAAATTAGGGTCTCTAATGTTCTAATTATACATAAGCCACATACACACAAATGGCAAAACAACAGCCGTTAAAGCATCACCATGGAAATCCTATCAACCACAGCATGCATTTTGCAGCTTTTGCTGGGACTCAATTCATTTGGACTAAACGTGCGTAAACATGAGAAGCTCTGATCTCTGCTAAAACGAACCTTTCATTTCTGGGAGGGTTTTCAGTTCAGCCGAAAGATTATCGCTTGGCCCAACGTTGTTCTGTGCCCTTATCTGAACCACATATTCGGTGTTTGGTTCAAGACCCTTGAGGTGGTACTGGGTAACGGTGGTGTTTTTGATGGTGACATCGATGTGGTTGTGCTCTGTCTTGCCACGGCCTTTGTAGCTGAGGATGATGGAGGAGATGGAATGCCCCACCGCAGTCGACCAAGAGATGATAGCCGAGGAGTCGGTGACATTTATAATTGTGAAGTTATCAGGTGCAGGGGGACGTTCTGGCAAAGAAACAAGCGTATTAGCTTCTGTCTCGCATCACACTGCGCATCCACTACGAAAAGTCACGTGGAGTTGTTTTCATCACTCGCAATGAATCAGGATTTGAGCTGGACAGGACGGCCTTGTGAGTTCAAAACTTGGCAACAACAAATAAAATAGTATACAGTGGCACCTTGGTTCTCGAACATAATCCATTTCGTTCAAGTTCTGAAATGTTCGAAAACTGAGGCACAAAGGGTGGTCTGCAACTGCAATTGAGAAAATTGAAAAACACGCAGCACAGGCCGTTCAGCTTCTGAGGCTTGTTCAAAAATGGAAGCATTTACTTCCGGGTTTTTGGCGTTCGGGTTCTGAAACGTTTGTCAATGGAGACGTTCAAGAACCGAGGTACCAGAGTTATAAGTGGGACTTACTTCTGAGGAAGTGTGCATAGGATTGCAGCCAGGGGTACAGAATCATCATGAATGCACCAAAGTTATGAGCCAAGAGAGAATCCTTGCAAAACCTACATATCCACCCCTATCCCCCCAAATGTTTTGCAGGTATAAAGTGTTAGTCTGTTTCTTATGTGGGCTAATGCAGAATCAGTTGTTCCAGGAAAGAAACCAGTTTCTCAAGAAATGCTTTTCAGGCGCAAAATAATAATAATAATAATGCAATAGCTCTACATTTTGTGTGGACTATGTAGACAAAAATAAGCGTACAGTCTCCAGTGATTCTAGAATAAAATGCTTTGTAGATGCAAGCCCTACTAAGTAATTTTGTGAGCTTCTCTGGGACCTTCTTAAGCTAAAGAAAAGAGTTTTTTAAATGCTTTCGATAAATCAGTGTCTCTTTAAAAAAACAACAACAACCGAAAACCCTCCTCTGCTGAGGTTCTGGCAGTATGCAAAGTTATTTAAGCTGCATTGATTGGTGGATTTAAAAGGCAGGTTAATAATGAACTAAAAGTACCTAAGAATCCTTTAATCAACTGACAGATTTAGAAGTTAGGGAACGGTATTGGCCCTGGTGAGGAAATATAATAATGAGCTCCGTGAATCCCTGAAATAAGTTTTCCTTTCAAGATACTTGAGCGTGAATGAAGTGAGGAGCGTGAAATGCCTTTTGCTGCCACTAGGTGTCAGCAGGCACTCAGTTATTATGAGATCTCAGGGCTGTTCACAGCATAAAAATACAAAGGGGAGGGGGAACCCACAAAACATACATAATAAAAACAAAAACAAACCTATGACCTCCCTCTCCCCACTTCCACAACACATTTTAAAAGGGTCTTGGATGTAATCAACCCAAGGTCTGGTTGAAGAGGAACATTCCACAAATGGGGAGCCACCACAGAGAAGGCCCCGTCCTCGTGTTGCCACCCTCGGGACCTCACGTGGAGGAGACACACAAAGAAGGGCCTCAGAGGATGATTTCAGGGTCCAGGGAGGTTCCTAAGGAAAGAGGCGGTCCTTAAAAGTATGGCAGTCCTGAGCCGTTTGACCTCCCTGACCCATTGACCATTCTGGCTGAGGCTGACGGGAGCTGGAATCCACAACGCCAGGAGCAAAGGAGGTTCCCCAGCCCTGGGGTGGACCATGCTGTACAAATTACAAATGAGGCCTGCTAGGTCACCCAAAGTGGGCTTGTTAGACTCTCCCTTCACTCACGGTCACTGAAGGTCCACGCGTCCAGATAGTCGCTCCATTCTCCTTCGGACTTGCTGTTCACACGGACTCTGCACTTGTAGTGGTGCCTGGGCTCTAGATTCTTGATGACCAGGGTGGAGTTGTTTCCCCCCAACCGATCGGTCATGGGGACACCCCCGTTCTTATCATCCACGCTCTTACACTGCACTTCAAGTTGGACGTCCTCTCCCACCTGCTGCCCCACCGGCTGCCAAGAGAAGGTCAGCGCCGTCGTGCCTTTAGGAACGAGGGAGAGGCCCCTTGGCGGAGGGAGGCCTTTAGAGAGTCGTGAGAAGGAATGTTAATGCCTTTGGAACCCCTCAGAGCAAAAGAAGAACCTGCCAAGATGATGCCAAGAGTCCTTTGTGGTCCGCCATCTTGTTCCCCACTATGGCCGCCCAGGGGTTTCCAGAAAGCACAGTAGCAAGGTGCGGAGGGCCTCCTCTGTGTCCCTAGTGTTTAGCCTCTGAGAGCCCATTGAGCTATCATGGATATTTATTTTTATTTAAGATAACCACCATTACCCACCACTACCTGGCCTTGGCCCAGTATACCTGAAGGAGCATCTCCGCCCCCATTGTCCACCCCAGACACTGAGGTCCAGCTCTGAGGGCCTTCTGGTGGTTCCCTCCCTGCGAGAAGTGAAGCTACAGGGAACCAGGCAGAGAGGGCCTTCTTGGTGGTGGTGCCCGCCCTGTGGAATGCCCTCCCTTCAGATGTCAAGGAAATAATGCAGCTCACTGGTTAGTCTGGAGAATGCTCAACCACAAGCTTGTTTTGGGTGACACTCTAAGCCAAGCCACAGGTCAGCTCTGTACAGCTGCAAAGTGATGAAGGAGGTGCAAAGTTAGCACAATCTCCTCTCCAGGAGCTTGCACACCTGGATGATTTATTTATTTATTTATTTATTTATTTATTTATTTATTTAATTTATTTATACACCGCCCTATACCTGGAGGTCTCAGGGTGGTTCACAAATAAGATCACAATATATAAAATCAAATTAAAAACAACAACCCAATAAAAAACCTCCAAAAGGGGCCACATTCTAAAAGGGTATTGGATGTCAGTAAGATCAACCAAAGGATTAGTTAAAAAGGGACGTTTTTGCCTGGCGCCTAAAGGTGTATAGTGAAGGCACCAGGTGAACCTCCCTGGGGAGAGCATCCCACAGATGGGGAGCCACTGCAGAGAAGGCCCTGCTCTCATGTTGCCACCCTGCGGACCTCTCGAGGAGGAGGAGGCACACAAAGGAGGGCCTCAGAAAAGGATCTCAGGGTCCAGGTAGGTTCATATGGAAAGAGGCGGTCCTTGAAGTATTACGGTCCTGAGCCGTCTAAGGCTTTCTAGGTCAAAACCAGTTTGACTTAGCATGATGCGCCACTAGGGCACAGTAACAAAGCTTGAGATTGTATACAATGTACTCTTTAATGGTTCTAATTCAAATTATTGTTATTTTTACTTTAAAAAAATACCAGCATGCTCAATTTATCACTTTTAGATGAATACCTTTTCCACATGCAAATGGCTATGCACAGGATTATTTTTCCAGAAATAACAGAGTTATTCAGAGCTGAGTTCCAGTGAGCTCTGGCTGAAAAAAAAAGCAACTGGCTATACAGTGGTACCTTGGTTCTCAAACAGAATCCGTTGCGGACGTCTGTTCAACTCCTGGAACCATTCCAAAACCAAGGTGTGGCTTCCTATTGACTGCAGGAGCTTCCTGCACTCAATTCGAAGCCACGCCGGACGTTCGGCTTCCAAAAAACGTTCACAAACCGGAACACTCACTTCCGCATTTGCGGAATTTGGAAGCCAATTTGTTCAACAACTGAGCTGTTCAGGAACCAAGATACCACTGTACATGCACACAATGTAGCCACAGGTAGGAAGACAGTTGTAAGATAGTGAGCATCCCCTTTTGTTATGTACTGAAGTTCTCACCCTGGGCCATCAGGGGGATACTGTAGATAGTTATGCAAATAAGGGATCAAAAGTGACGTTCAGTGATTGGATAGTTTTAGAAAGTTGTTACAGTAACATTGTACTGGAGCTCTATATAAGCAGGCTGACTGAACCCTTCAGTTCAGTTCTGTCCTGGCCTGTGAATAAACAAGAGCTGTTTGAAGAATCGCTGTGTTGTCTGATATGTTCACCCACAACTTAACAACTTTATGAAAAAGTTCTGCATACCAACAGCAGCTGTAGTGAAGCTGGCCTCTGGCCCAGGATGCCCCACGCCCTTTTCTCCTCTGCGAGTCAGCCGGACACAGAAGGAATATTCTGTTTTGGGTTCCAGATCGCTTAACTTCCAGATCCTGTCAGTGACTGAATTTGAAAGAAACAAGAACAACAACTTACACGCACTGCTAAGTGATAAGGGAAGATAGAGTTGTAAACAAACATACTTCTTTTGCTCAAAGGTTGTGTGATGTTTACTGAGGTGCACGTGTTCTGGTTGGCTGTGTAGTTCTGAGGGAGTTTTCCTCTGTATGTTTGGTCATATGTCCCCCTGCTGTGTACAGGACCTGATCTAAGAAAGACAAAACCTCTTTGCTCCTTTCCTCTCAACTAGGTTGCTCAGTAAAGTGTTATCGGGACTTTTCTGTTTGGACTCTGCATTTTAAAGATTTTAATGCTTTGGGAAACAATGGAAAAACCTATTTGCCAGAGGTAGGACTGGGGACACACCACAAGCAGCGCCTTTGTGGGATTCAATACAAGTTTTGTGCTTTAATTGTAACCGTGTTGAGACCATTTTTGATGTATTGTGATGAATAAAGATATAATACGAAGAGGAGGAGGAGGAGGAGGAGTTTGGACTTGGTAACCTGCCTTTCACTCCCCTTAAGGCAGTGTTTCCCAACCGGTGTTCCGCGGCACACTAGTGTGCCGCGAGACGTTGCCTGGTGTGCCGTGGGAGGGAGGCGGGCAAGTCGGGTGGCGAGAGGCGGGGCGGCGAGGAGAGACCGCCCAGCGCGGGGCTCTCGCCGTCTGCCTGCCTGGCTGCCTGCGTGGCGCTGACGTCACGGGGCTGTAACGTGCCCCACATAGGCACACGCGGGGCGGCGAGCGAGCTCCCTCCCACATCCCATCGCCGGCTCTGCACCGGGCGGTAGAGCTCGGCGAAGTCGCCGCGCTGGAAGGCCAGCAGCGCGCGCGCCTTCGCCAGGCTCTCGCCCGCCTTCGCCTCCAGGCACGGCGTCTCGGCGTCGGGCGGCAGCGAGCCCAGGAAGCGGCCCAGCCGGCCGGGGGCGCCCGCCTGCAGCAGCGCCTCGCACCCGCACGAGACCTGCTCCGCCGAGAAGCGCGGCGAGTGCGGAGGATCGGGCGCGGCGGAGGCCAGCCCCGCGCTTGGAGAGGATGCAGCAGCCGTCGCCAAACCCGATCCTCCTCCTCCTGCTCCGCCGCCGTCCTCTGGCTCTCGGCCGGGAGGAGCCTGCGGCGACGGGGCGGGAGCCGAAGTTGGCAGAACTTGGCGCGCCTCCTCGGCAGCGGCTTCGTCCTCCTCCTCCTGCCTCTGCTCTCCTCCGGCGTCGGGGGCGCGCCGCCCTCCCCGGCTGGGGGGCTCGGCGGGGCCCGTGGGGAAGGAGGCCATGTTCGCGGCGCGCGGGATCGCGGCCCCCCTCGCCCGCCTCCTGCCCGCTCCCCTCCCCCTGCGCGCTGCCCTAGCCGTGCGGGTCTCCTCCCCCTGCGCCGCCGTCCCCTTTCCACATCCTAGGAGCCGCGGTCCGCCTACCGCCCCCGGGCCGCGGCGCGGCTCCCAGCCCGGGCTGGCCTCCGCCTCCTGGGACGCGCGCCCACCCCCGCGGCCCCCCCAACTTCGGAGCAACTCTCCAGACGCTTCTCCCCCGCCTCGGTCTCCCTCCTTTCCACTTCTCTTCCCCCCTTCCTTCCCTCTTTCTCTCCCACCCGCCTTTCCTTCTATTAACTTTCCTTCCCCCTCCCTTCGTCCTTCCTACTTTTACTCCTGGGCTCCTCCCCCCTTTGCACAGCCACAAATCAATCTCTCTCTCTTTTTCCCCCTCTCTCTCTTCTTTGCTCAGACGCAAAAAAGCGCCGCTTTTTGGAAATCCGGACTGCTGTCCCCGCTGAAACGATACTTTAAAAAAGGAAGAACCCACTGGCTCTTATTTCTGTTTAAAGCAGTAGATCCCGAACTCTTTTGGCCCACTGCCCCCTTGGTTCCACATCCCCCAGTGTCCCCTATGCTTACTCTATAGAAAGCATTACAGGGGTTAACGCGGCTCGCTAAGGAAGATATTAATAGAATTCTGCATTTGGGGGGAGACCCTAACAGTCATCTACCATTACCTTCTATGCTGTTACTATTTTTTTATTTTTTTTTACATAAGTAAAAAGTGACCTTTCCCCATCTGGCATGGTGGTGTGCCTCGAGATTTTTTTCATGAAACAAGTGTGCCTTTGCCCAAAAAAGGTTGGGAAACACTGCCTTAAGGAGCCTCAAAGCGGCTAACAATCTCCTTTCTCTTCCTCCTCCACAACAAACACTCTGTGAGGTGAGTGAGGCTGAGAGACTTCAGAGAAGTGTGACTGGCCCAAGGTCACCCAGCAGCTGCATGTGGAGGAGCGGGGAGGCGAACCCAGTTCACCAGATTACGAGTCCACCACTCTTAACCACTACACCACACTGCCTTTGACTCTCTCTCTCTAACAAACAACAGCACCCTGACCTGAATTCAGCAGAACACAGCAGAAGGCACACGTGCATGATGTCGGCATGTCCCGCGGTGTCTGCACAACATGTCAGCATGTCCCCCGACATATGCAAGTGACGTCATGTGAGCTGACGCCATGCACGAACACAGCGGGGTCGCCAAGGCAAGGCGGTGCATCAACTGCGAGCACTCTGCTAAACACACAGTGTACCAACGTGTGATGCTAACCATTGGCCCACCACCCGAACCAGGGTTAATTGCATCAGCATTTTAACACTGCAAAGCCCGTATCAATGGTATAATAATAATAATAATAATTTCTTTATACCCCGCCCATCTGGCTGGGTTACCCCAGCCACTCTGGGCGGCTTCCAACAAATATTAAAGATACAATAAAATTTAAAATGTCACACATTTAAAACTTCCTTGAACAGGGCTGCCTTCAGATGTCTTCTTAATGTCAAGTAGTTGTTTATTTCCTTAACATCTGATGGGAGGCGTTCCACAAGGTGGGTGCCACTGTTGGGGGGATTTGAATATTCACTGAGGGGGTTCTCAACCAGCCCATGCAAGAGTTTCTTTTCAAGTAATAGTAATAATTTCCCCAGCCACTCTGGGCAGCTTCCAACAAAACACTAAAATACAATAACCTATAAAACATTAAAAGCTTCCCTAAACAGGGCTGTCTTCTAAAAGTTTGGTAGTTATTTTTCTCTTTGGCATCTGATGAGAGGGCGTTCCACATGGCGGGTGCCACTACCGAGAAGGCCCTCTGCCTGGTTCCCTGTAACTTGGCTTCTCGCAGGGAGGGAACCACCAGAAGGTCCTCGGTGCTGGACCTCAGTGTCCGGGCAGAATGATGGGGGTGGAGACGCTCCTTCAGGTATACTGGACCAAGGCTGTTTAAGTAGCCCACTGCCATGGCTTTCCCTAAAGAATCCTGGGAATTGTAGGCTGGTGAGGGGCTGAAGAACCTCTGCTAAAATTCTCCTTCATGGAACTGTAAGAAGAACTTTGATGTATCAGTGTCTTGTCTTCAGTGGTCAAACAGATGCTGTTGGAAAGCTCACAAGCAGGAAATGAGTGCCCTAACCCCCTTTCCAGTTTTTGTCCCCCCACAACTGGTGGCTGAAGACAGGAAGACATGGCAAGCAGCCATGATGATCAGAAGCTACTGACCAAAGTGTCCAGATTGTTTGGGGGGAAATAAAATGATGGCAGCCCCTACATGTGGCCTATATGAAGAAGCAGAAACTCTTGCGATAAACTCTTACCTTCCAAGGTCTTCCACTGAAATTTGGCGGTTTTGTAGAGAAGCTGCGTTGATACAATTGGTCCATCCCCGCTATATATATCAGCATTTGTATCAATGAGGAGAAAATTATGTCCTCTTTCAACCAGTGTTGGAGCTTTTTGAGGCATGGGAAGAACTGGTCAAGAAGATGAATTGTTTAACAACAGCAAAAATAGTAATGAAGCTTTTTTTTGTCTCCTGAATTATCAGGAGGCATGAAATGGATCAATACGATTATTATATTTATCCTATTATATTATATTTACCCCTTGGAGGGGGTAATCATCATGTCATTTTATCCTGATACATCCTTTCAGAATGTGAGCCCCTAGTATGGAATCTACAGAAACCTGTTATTCATACATTGCAAGACAAGAGTGATTAGTTTCCCCATCAGAAACGGTAACTTATGAAACAGCTCTTGAAACGGGTGACATTAGAGAGCAGTGGAGACTGGTCTATAGTTGGCTCTGCCTCTCTTTGGCTCTGCCCCACCTACTGTTGACCTCCTGCCTTACACCCAACAGACATCAGCCACCACGGATAAGAGACCTCTCTGGTTTCCAGCACCAGGTTTGGCGATGCATTTT
The DNA here is from genome assembly GCA_034642415.1 of Podarcis siculus. Taxonomy (NCBI): domain Eukaryota; kingdom Metazoa; phylum Chordata; class Lepidosauria; order Squamata; family Lacertidae; genus Podarcis; species Podarcis siculus. The sequence goes on along the minus strand of JAXCMG010000089.1, from coordinate 3,584,851 downwards.
AGGGTGTGCTCGATTTCGGTCACGTGACTAATGCCACCACAGCTAAGAGACCGAGTCATTTACTTCCCATTGGCCATCATGGCCAAATTGATTGCCCACCCTCCTTTTCAGGCAAGGTTCTCCTCCCTCTGTCTCCCCATTCCGTTTCTCATACTCATTCCATTTTTCTTTCCAAAGAAAATCAAGTCTCTCTACAGTTGATGGGACTCCCTAACAGCAGTCCTCTCCGTGTCGCTATCATTCTTTTCTAACTCAAAACTGTACTCAAGTCAACGTTGGGTGATTGTTGTTGATCTTCGTTGCCAGTGACTCATTTTGTCCTCCTGTTATGCAGGCAAGACTCAAAGGGCCTTTAAGATCTGTGGACATTTACATCTGTCAGATTTAGCTGACTGCTCTCTCAGTTCTTTGGTTTCCTTGACAACTGAAACTATTTCCAGAGGCCTCTGCTTCTGGGCATTCTCATTAGTATGGGAAACCAAGCACCAAAGTCATATAGTGTTTACCAGACTGGATTCTGGGGGAAATTCCTCCCTCCTCTTTGAGGGCATTTTCTACTTCGAATCAACATTTCAGCAAAACTCATGACTTGCCCTCAGAGGAACTACACTTGACTCTTAAGTGTGCATCACCGTTGAATAACAACAAAGATTAGCAATCCATTAATTAATGCGTGCCTATTGCAATCAATGATGGGATGCGGGTGGCGCTGTGGTCTAAACCACTGAGCCTAGGGCTTGCTGATCGGAAGGTCGGTGGTTCGAATCCCCGCAACGGGGTGAGCTCCTGTTGCTCGGTCCCAGCTCCTGCCAACCTAGCAGTTTGAAAGCACATCAAAGTGCAAGTAGGGAAGGTAAACAGCGTTTCCATGCGCTGCTCTGGTTTCGCCAGAAGCGGCTTAGTCATGCTGGCCACACGACCTGGAAAAACTGTCTGCGGACAAACGTCGGCTCCCTCAGCCAGTAAAGCGAGATGAGCGCCACAACCCCAGAGTCGTTCGCGACTGGACTTAACTGTCAGGGGTCCTTTACCTTTACCTTTTTATTGCAATCAACATCATTTAAATGCACACTTAGGCCGCGCTGATTTGGGTGAGATATTTTGGTGTAGTCAAGTCTGAAGTCAGACAAGGTTATCAGTTACCTTTAACTGTGACTTGGAAAGGTTGTTCCACCATGCCCGCCACTGTCTCAACAATGTAGACCCATGTTCCAGAATCAGAAGGCTGGACTTTTTCAACATGAAATGTGGCTTCTGTAACTTCTGACTGGTTCCTATTTGCCACTTGGGTAGGCTAAAACAGCAAACAATAGAAACAAATTATTTAAATTAAACATATGCAGACCTCACTCCATAACAGTTCACTGGATTTACTGAAACCTCTTTCTTTTTTCTTCTTTTTTTGCCTTCCTTGACATTCCTTAGATATTTTGACCAAGCAGGTTGTTCCAAAAATTCACCTAGAAATTTCATTTAGGTGAATTTTGCTGCTGTTCAAATCGGTTTCATCCTATTTTGGGGGTGGGGTGGGAAGTGTCATTCAAAAGCAAATGGAGCCTTTGAATGTTGCATATCAGCTGAGGGCTTAGTAATGCACTTAAAAGGATATCTTGTTTATTTGGTCACAGTATCTGAGGAATCACTGTGCTGCAGGATAGGGCTACCACACTTTTAATAGTTACATCTGCTGAAATCCTCTTTTCCATGCAGTTATTAAAAATGCAGGATGAGCTTTTATTTTTATTATGTATTTTGTGTTTTTTTATATAGTAATTTTATGTTGTGAACCACCCTAAGATCTATGGGTATGGGGCAGTACACTAATAAATAAAATAATAATAATAATAATAATAATAATAATAATAATAATAATAAAAATAAAAATAAATAAATAAATAAATAATACAGTTCCTGCACACTCAAAAGAGGGAACCGATCAGCGACTTACCTTAAGGACCGTCCCATCTTTTTTTATCAGTTTAATTTCTTCTTTTGTAGGAAGTGGCTTGCCGGTAGCTATGCAGCTAGATTTGAACTCCGAACCGGCATTGAGCTCCACAGCACCGGGCAAGTTCTTTATCTCAGGTGATTCATCTGCTGCACCTGTGTGTGAGGGAGATAAAAGAATTTACAGCATGCTATGTAGGCTGTTCATTCTCGCCAGAGATAGAAGGGATCTGGCCTGGTATCCCTGGCTCAGTTTGGGGAAAAACACACTATCCTATTTACAACCAGGAAGCTAAGAAACCAGGGTTGATAGGTTTAATTGGATTAATCAACTTATGATAGCAGACCCTCCAAGTGTCCCTATTTTCCAGGGACAGTCCCAGATTTACAGAAGCCATCCAAGTTTCTGATTTGATCTCAGAGTATCCTACTTTTCCTTAGGATGTCCCTATTTTCATCAGAGAAATGTTGGAGGGTATGGAGTTACGCAACCCAAAAGCCAAGGAAATACAACCTTTAGAAGACATCTGAAGGCAACCCTGTATAGGGAAGATTTTAAAAAATGTTTTATTATGTTTTTATATACGTTGGAGAAGGGACGTGGGTGGCGCTGTGGGTTATACCACAGAGCCTAGGACTTGCCAATCAGAAGGTCGGCGGTTTGAATCCCCGCAACAGGGTGAGCTCCCATTGCTCGGTCCCTGCTCCTGCCAACCTAGCAGTTCGAAAGCACGTCAAAGTACAAGTAGATAAATAGGTACCGCTCTGGCGGGAAGGTAAACAGCGTTTCTGTGCACTGCTCTGGTTCTCCATAAGCGGCTTAGTCATGCTGGCCACATGACCCGGAAGCTGTGCACCGGCTCCCTTGGCCAATAAAGTGAGATGAGCGGCGCAACCCTAGAGTCGGCCACGACTGGACCTAATGGTCAGGGGTCCCTTTTACTGTATACGTTGGAAGCTGTCCAGAATGGCTGGGGCAACCCAGTCAGATGGGTGGGGTATTAATAAAATAATAATAATAATAATAATAATAATAATAATAATAATAATAATAGACTAGTCTAGGACGTCCCTATTGGAGAGTACAGAGTTATGCAAACCCTGAGCCGAGGAGATAACTAACGATACAGCCTTTAGAAGACATCCAAAGGCAGCCCTGTATTGAGAAGTTTTTAACATTTAATGTTTTATTACGTTTTTATATATGTTGGAAGCCACCCAGAGTGGCTGGGGCAACCCAGTCAGGTGGATGGGGTATAAATAATAAAATTATTATTATTATTATTATTATTGACTAGTGTAGGACATCCCTATTTTCATCGGAGAAATGCTGGAGGCTATTAGCATGTTCTCTACCACTGAGCTATGGCAAGCAAGTCTTGGCAAAAAAAGAGAGAGAGATAACAACCTTCGTACAAAGCACAAAAGACTTTTGTTGCACTACAGTGTTACCTTTGCTTTACCTTCTTTTTCACATTCCAGACCGTGCCATCCCATGTGGCAGATGCAGCCCTTAAAGCTGTCGCACGTTCCCCTGTTGCTGCAGCCGTTGCACTTGACTTTGCAGTCGGGCCCATAAAAACCGGGCTTACAACCTGCAAGAACACATAGGCAGGATAAGAGTTAACCGTGTGGCATCAGATACAAGGATCGTTCTGGATTTCATGAATCAGGTGACCGCGTCAGCTTGTTAGAGTTATCTGCTTTGAGCATTTCTGTGTGTACTGGAGATGCGGGTGGTGCTGTGGTCTAAACCACTGAGCCTCTTGGGCTTGCTGATCAGAAGATTGGTGGTTCGAATCCCCGCAACGGGTGAGCTCCCATTGCTCTGTCCCAGCTCCTGCCAACCTAGCAGTTTGAAAGCACACCAGTGCAAGTAGATAAATAGGTACCACTGCAGTGGGAAGGAAAACAGCGTTTCCATGCACTTTGGCTTCCATCATGGTGTCCCGTTGCGCCAGAAATGGTTTAGTCCTGCTGGCCACATGACCCAGAAAAAGCTGTCTGCGGACAAACGCCAGCTCCCTTGGCCTGAAAGCAAAAATGTGCACCACACCCCATAGTTGAATTTGACTGCACTTAACCGTCTGGAGGTTGTATTTAATTATGGGGTATCAGAGTTTTTAGAGGGCTAACTAGGCTGAGATAGCTGGGACAGTAGGCTTGTTGGTTTCTAAATGTCTGACAAACAAACCTAGCAATCTGGCCCACAGTCTGCTTTTAAGTGACTTTTTGTCCCTCCCACTGCCCTGCCCCCACAACACCTTCACACATCACCAGTGTAAAAGCATGTATATGATTTTACCTTCATCACACTGCAGTCCGTTCCATCCTGAGGCACATGAACAGCCGTATGGGTCAGGCAGGCAAAACATAAAAGATTTGCAACCTGACTTTTCTTTACAGCTCTCTTGGCAAGCCTTGCCAAATTTGTTTTCTCCACAAGCTGTAAATGGAGAAGAAAAGTGTCAGACCAATGAAGTATCCCTTTTAAGACTCTGCAAGGTAAGTTATAAATCCCCCCCTTCTTTATTGAAATTCTGGTCTTCCTGGTTTCTGATTTTCCCAGTCATTTTTGCCATCTCCGCAAAGCCCATCAGTTTGGTCTGCCATTCCTCTCTGGCGGGAACTTGGTCTTGCTTCCATCTCTGGGCTAACTGGCTTGTTTCTTCATAGCGCACGGGGCCAGTTCAATACATTTTGGTGCCTGAGACGAACACCAAAATGGTGCCCGCTTCCCTCCCCAACCAGAGAAGAATGGGTTAGTAGAGATCTACATCAGGAACAAGGGTGGAACAAAGATCTACATCACGAACAAAGCAGGAATAAGGATCTACATTACGTACAAAATGGTGGGAGGAGACCAGCAGCGCCTCCTATTCATCAAGAGGCCACAGTAGAGCCATCATGGCGGCCAAAGAGGTAGCCGATCTGGCCTGCAAGGCATACGCCACAGCAGCAGGCAATGCATTCCTCAGAGGCTAGATGTGCTGCCCCGTGAACCCTGCCGCCTGAGGCACTTGCCTCATGGGTGGGCCGGCCCTGACCCTGCACCACAGGTAGGAGAGGGGCAGATTCAACTGAGCAGCATGCACCAGCTCACTGCTGCTTCATGGTAAGGACAGTTTACGGTTTACCAAGACACGCAAACCAGGCGAATGCATGAATGAAATGTGGAACTCAGTAATTTCTATAACAAACAGTTTGTCAAGCAGGGTCATGACCAGGCGTAGGCAAACTCGACCCTCCAGGTGTTTTGGGATTACAGTTCCCATCATCCCTGACCACTGGTCCTGTTAGCTAGGGATGATGGGAGTTGATGGGAGTTGTAGGGGCCGAGTTTGCCTATGCCTGGTCATGACCATTTGGAACGGCTGAAGGTTAACGTTCTACCTGTTGGAAAAAATGTATTGTACAGTGGTCCCTTGGTTCTCAAACGCCTTGGTACTCAAACAACTTGGAACCCAAACACTGCAAACCCGGAAGAAAGTGTTCCGGTTTACAAATTTTTTCAGAAGCAGAACGCGCTCCGTTTTGAGTGCCACACTTCCGTTTTGAGTGTTACACTGAGGCCTGTTTGTTTTTGCTATTTATTTTGTGTTTCCGTTTTTGCGGCTCTTTTTGTTTTGTTTTTGTGACTGTGTGGAACCCAGTTCAGCTACTGATGGATTGATTGTGTGGCTGCAGTACATCGCTTATTGTTTTCATTTTATGAATCAATGGTCTTGTATAGATAGCTAAATTCATGTTAAATTGCTGCTTTAGGGGTTGTTTTTAAAAAGTCTGGAATGGATTAATGCATTTTGCATTACTTTCTATGGGAAAGCGCGCCTTGGTTTTGGAATGCTTTGGCTTTGGAACAGACTTCTGGAACGGATTAAGCTTGAGAACCAAGGTGCCACTGTACTTTTAAGAAAGGAAGATTTTATCTGCAGCGTATGCTTTCATTTTGGAATGTTTCGACGTCTCTTACCCTTTTCGCACGTTTTCCCCATGAATCCAGGGGGGCAAATGCACTCCCCAGTATCTTCATGGCAGATGCCGTTGTTCTTGCACTCTGGGCAGTGAGAGCTACAGTCGGGTCCCCATTTCTGAGATGCACACCCTTCGTGGAAAAGTATAAGAGTCAGTGAGGGAAATAATACAGAGATCCTGAGCCAAATACAGCGCTCGTGTGTGTGTGTGTGTGGTTTTTTTAACAGGTGTCTCATGTAAAAGCTTCTACAGCACCACCCAGTGCTGTTCTGTTTCCTCCTCTGCTAGGAGTGCTTTTAAATGTGTTTTACATTTATGGTGTTGATGTGTTCTGAGATCAACCCCATTGTGTTCTGCTGTTTGTTTTTAAATATTGATTAAGCATTCAGAAAGAACAGTTCCTTACACGTACATTTCCTTCAGAACTGTTTACAGCTATGTTTTTTCTCCCTAAACATGTGTGACTTTGGCTCTATTTATGAGGAGGGGGGAATGGCATACAAATTGAAAGAACACGTGAGAGAACAAACCAGCAAGCATGGTTTTTCCTGTCCATTTAAACTTGGCTTTGTTGTATTCTATCAGTTGTGCCTCCCCTGCTACACGGTTTTGGTAAAAATGAAAAGAGAACTTTGACGTTTCGGCTTTTTTCTGCAAACCATCACTTGCTCCTTTGCCACGCAAATTACAAAATCGGACCCACCTGTACCCTATTTCCCTCACCTGGCAGCGTACCAGTTCTACACTCCTTCAGCTCTCCATGTAAGAAAGATACATATAAAGATATAGGTACCCCTGACCATTAGGTCCAGTCATGGCCGACTCTGAGGTTGCAGCGCTCACCTCGCTTTATTGGCCGAGGGAGCCGGCATACAGCTTCCGGGTCATGTGGCCAACATGACTAAGCCGCTTCTGGCGAACCAGAGCAACGCACGGAAATGCCGTTTACCTTCCCGCCGGAGCGGTACCTATTTATCTACTTGCAATTTGACATGCTTTCAAACTGTTAGGTTGGCAGGAGCAGGGACTGAGCAACGGGAGCTCACCCGTCACAGGGATTTGAACCGCCAACTTTCTGATTGGCAAGTCCTAGGCAAGGTCCTAACCCACAGCGCCAACCTACTACCATTATTACAAAGGCTATAGGAGCAGCTGGAGAATCATTATTCATTATTTCCCCTTTCCCTTTAAATTCTGGGGTGTCGCTTCATCGTTTCTACCTTGCTGTGTTTTAACTAGTATTTAACCAAATCACCCTGGGATTCAGATCGGACAAATGGAAGTTTAAAAGTCGAATTAAATTAATAAACACATAACTTTGCTCGTAACTAAATGTCAGCCCCGTTAATTTCAGTGGGTCTGCTCTAAGCATGACTAAGTCCTGATCCAACTCTTTGTGTAGTAGTAGTAGTAGTAGTAGTAGTAGTAGTAGTAGTAGTAGTAATAATTTATTTATACCTCGTCTATCTGGCTGGGTTTCCCCAGCCACTCTGGGCAGCTCCCAACAGAACAATAGTAATAATAAAGTGATAAAACATCAAACATTAAAAACTTCCCTAAACAGGGTTGTTTTCAGATGTCTTCTAAAAGCCAGGTAGTTGTTTATTTACTTGACATCTGATGGGAGGGCACTGCACAGGGCAGGCACCACTACCGAGAAGGCCCTCTGTGCGCACAAGTCCAAGGCTTTCTGTCTGTAGTTTTAACTTAAGAAGAAGTGGATCAAAACTTACTTCTTACTATCAGCCTAGTATAAGCTGAAGTGAAGTGGCTTCCTCCTATGTATCTGACAGAGTACACTGCTGAATCTTGAGTCTGGTCATTCTGCAAGGACACTTTTAGCACTTCTGGGACTTCGTGCCTGAGGACAGAAGATATGAAAGAACCTGTAGTGGAGAGAAGAGCCCATAAAAACATAACTGACGAGAAGATCGATGGAGGAAAAGGGCTTGCCAGGTTAAAGGAGAGGAGAGAGGACTCTCTGAAGGACTTCAGGGTGCCTCATACCTCAAACACGAGACTTCCCATAAGATAAACTTTTCAACAGCACACATTCAACTAGCAACAATCAAGATATCAAGAGAGATAAGAGGCACATTTCAGACACTTCTCCAGCAAAGGAGCACATCTCCTTTCTAAGACATGCACTCATAATTCATCATTTTCAATACACCTGCTCCTTCCCCACACCTGATGACACCTGAGGAACCCTTAATAAGAGGCCACCTAGGAGTCTTCTCAGATCATAGACTGATCCCTGCATCATATCAACACAGGTGCTCACGTGTTAACCATAAAAGCAGAAAAAGGGGCATAGATACCATTTTTATAGATAACTGCATCTTCTTCCTTAACAACCTTTCTGATGAAGGGAATGTCGGCAGGTTCTCCGCGGTTTGTGGTAATGGTTAAAGCCACTGGAAGAAAGGTAGCTAAAATGGAAAAATAAAGGTGGGGGAGAAAGGTTTGAATGAAATGTGGATTCGCTCTAATAAACTTTACCTCTTTGCTAGTCCTTCAGAACAGAAGGTGGAAATGTGATATACTGGGGGAGCAATCTAAATGTTAAAAGATGGGGCAACTCGATTCATAGCTTGCTCTCTCTTTTGGAAACTCATATAAACCCTCCAGAAAGGGGGGCGGGGGGCGGAAGCATAACAGCAATGAATACTTTGGCAATGATCAGCAGAAAAGATAAACAAGTTTGTTGCAAATGATTCCACAAGCCAGCCTTGCAGGGTTCATCTATGAAGGCTGTTTGGAGTTAGTTAGTTTTTTTAACAAAAAAAATACTTTGGAATAAAACATGTTTCTTTTTGGCTTCCTTGAGTCCCACCCACCAACCCAGCCACCCCAAAGCCCTAGTCCTTTTGTAGGTGTTGTTTAGTTTATCTGCAAACTCTTGGGTTCACAGTATTGTTGGACTGGAAAGGAATCCACCTTCTTTAGTGGGCTCTGTTCCAACGTATTTTTAGCTCGTGGCCTATATTTGAGTTAATTCATTAGTTTACAAATGGCCTGGAACTCACTATTCAGAGAGGAACAATAACTGGGCTTTGGAGCAGAGGGCTGTTTGCATCACATGTCGATTAGCATCTTGGCCAAGGATACAAAGGTTCCTTGAGGTATATACACAAGCACTTCCGCACACAATGAAGTTTCACTGGAGTTGGCTTTCCCAACCATTACTCCTCTCCTTGCCTTGAAACGGTGGTCCCAAAACACCCCTGCTTGTTTCAGAAGCAGTTTCTGTTAAGTTGTGGGCGAACATATCAGACAACACAGCGATTCTTCCAAAGTAGCTCTTTATTTGTAAGCTGGAACAGAACTGAACTGAGGAGCTCAGTCAGCCTGCTTATATAGAGCTCCAGAACAATCGTAACTGTTGCAACTTTCTAAAACTATCCAATCACTGAACGTCACTTTTGATCCTTCATTTGCATAACTATCTACAGTATCCCCCTGCTGGCCCAGTGTGAGAACTTCAGTACATAACAGTTTCTTTGTTGCCTCCATATATTTCAAACACACCTGCTGTTATTGGAGGGACATGAATTATTATCCGCTCTGAGTAGCAGGTGTTCTCTGGGATAATAGGCAAAGATGCCTTTTTCCGTTACCACCAACTAGGGATGGGCACAGGTGTCAATTTCGGTCTCTCCCAGTTTTCCATTCTCCCAGTCTTAAGTCTACACGTTTCTTCATCAGTTTGTGATTTTCTTTTTTATTATCATATTTGCTCATCGACGAGCTGGAGGCAGATGTTTGGAACCATCGTGCGAGGAACCTGCAGAAGTATTCAGTGTTCCTCGCTACCAATGTGATCCCAGCCTCTTGCAGAGATGACAAAGGGTGTGTGGGTCTCCTTGTCCCTCATCACGGGAGCGCCCAAATAGGACTTTCCACACTTTGCAAACTTGGGATAAGCTGGCCTGGTTCTGGCTGACATGATGGGGCTAAATCAAATCAACGACATGTCGCTTCCAAAGTACAATTAATTTACATTTTTTTTTGCTGAACGGCCATAGGAAGGACATATAACACAGAAGACTCTACTGGGAAGAAAACAGATGTGTGACAAACGGCCCCTGGAACACATGGCAAAATGTCTTTTTCAGGCTAGAAGAGCGAGATCATTCTGAGGTTCTATTTTGGTCCTAAACATTAAGACATTCAGCTACACACACAATTCCTTGTCTGTTTCAAGAAAATTAACAAGGAAAGCTTTGTCTGCTCTGATAAAAAATCTGGAGGATGGGCTGGTGTCCTTTTGGAAAATATATATATAATTAACATAGTATGCAGTCCATGCCGAAACATGCACAAAACTTTAAAAGGAGCACAGAAACAAAGCATTTCATAATACTCCAACAACGGAAAAGGGTTTCCAGCTACTTAGTTTTGTCAAGGGTTCCAGGAAGTTTCAGAACTCTTCTACTTCAAAACTTTTAATTTATCATAGACCTTTGATGAGCTCGTGTTGATCACGTCCATTTGCATAAGATTGCTAGCTCCCGTAATTTAATGTCTAGGGATGACTCTGTCTAAAGATTTGTCTGGTCTTCCAATACCCAGGCTGTAATTCTTTGGCCACTTACCTGGGAGTAAGGCCCATTTGACTCAATTGAACTAATTTCTGAGTAGAGGAGGACTGTGTATTATCCGTCTGATTTGCTCCAGGAAGGTCCCGCTTTTCCTTAGGATGTCCCTATTTTCATTGGAGAAATGTTGGAGGGTACATCCTTCCCTGTCTCTCAGTCTCTCCGCTACAAATTTAAAGTTCAAAGTCTCGGTCTCTCTGTTTTAGAGGAGAGCCTAGGTCTACGCCTCTTTGTCCAGACTGTTAGATGGTCCAGCACTGTTTCCGACTGGGTCCAGCAAATCTGAATATGCAAATTCAGGGAAATAAGCTTGCAGGAATATGCAGGTGCCCCATATGGGGATCAAACCTGCAACCTTAGTGTTACCAGCACTATGATCTAACCAACTGAGCTATGGGCTCGCAGTCAAGGCTAGGCCTCTAGCCCTTGATAAAATGCACCATTCCCATGCCAAAGCTAAACTGGCGCTCTTCAAAAGTACCACGAGAAGCACCTTATCCTATTTAGAATTGATATTTGCCCGTGGGTAACTACCGTTATCTATTTAGAGTCTATTTTCAAGCATGACACACCTTTTTTTGCAAATGCATAAGGTACCTGTTTGTTGCATCTTCATCGTATGTACCCTCATGGCTTTTTCTTTGAATTTTCCTTCACAGAAATACGCTCCAATGCTTTCGCCGGATTTTTCCCTTGGCCATACCACTTTCTTGGCTGCCCCTCTCGCCTCGTCTTCAGCCACGGCCAGGGGGTACGGGTGCTGGCCCATCAAGGCCTCATAGTCTCTCCCAATGGTGATCGAGTCCCGAGAACGCCATCTTGAGGTGATGCAGGTCAGCGATGTCTCTGAATCAGCCACGGTAGGGAGGGAATTGATCAGTATCAAGTCAAATGCTCCTTCCACATTACCTGGCAAAGAAGGGGGAAAATATGTTGTTATTAAATTTCAAAGCACAGCCCGTTCTCTAACCAAGCTGCCAAACGGCTCCAGTGCTGGCGAAACTTTCTTGAGAACATCACAGGTACTTGCCAATCAGCACTGTGCACAGCCAGCTTCCGCTGTGAAGCCAATGTTAATTGAGGTTGTTTCTGGAGAGATCCTGCTCTGCCCCAGCAAGGTATGTCAAGTGTGCTTCCGGCTAATGTGTGATTTTGAATGCACTGGGTAGTAAAGTATGTATTACTCTTTGGTTTCACCTTTATGTTTAGAGCCAGCTGCACTCTGCGTATGCGCAGTGGACCCTCCATAGGCCTACTAAGTGTGGTCAAGTTTTCAAAGAGCTTCCTGAGTTATAGAAGTAATGCGCTAAGATGCAGAATACGAAGAAAGCCAGTAGGTTTTTAACATGTGCACTTTGGCTCTCTATCAAAGGGAGCAGGGCACATTTATGTATCAGCGTTTTTCCACTGGGGTAGGATGAAGCACATTGAAACACACTTATACTGGCCACTCCCAATGAGATTGTCACAATCACACTCTTTGAACAGATAGCTATGCATTACCTAATGGACAAAGAAAGCCTTCGGAAAAGAACATGCATAGTCAATTAATATATTAATGCTTTCTAGACAAATGATGGCTGAAAGAAATGCCTCTCATCATACGTTAATGGAAATACTTCTTTTATTGAAGTCATGTCTCTTAAAGTCTTCTTTGCTGCTGGTTTATTCCTACTATTTACTAGCAATGGGGCAGATTCAGGATGGATTAGCAAATGAAAGGGGAAGATTCAATATATTTGCCCTTGTGGCATCTGAAAGGTAAAAAAGGTAAAAGGTAAAGGACCCCTGGACGGTCAAGTCCAGCCAAAGACAACTATGGGGTTGGGGCGCTCATCTCGCTTTCCGGCCGAGGGAGCCGGCGTTTGTCCACAGACAGCTTTCCGGGTCACGTGGCCAGCAGGACTAAACCACTTCTGACGCAATGGGACACTGTGATGCAAACCAGAGCGCACGGAAACACCATTTACCTTCTTGCTGCAGCGGTACCTATTTATCTACTTGCACTGGTGTGCTTTCAAACTGCTAGGTTGGCAGGAGCTGGGACAGAGCCACGGGCGCTCACTCTGTCGCGGGGATTCAAACCGCGAACCTTCCAATCAGCTAGTCCGGCTGCTTCTGCTGCCGAAAGGGAGGTGTTCCAGCATGTGGCATTACCGTATTTTTCTCTCTATTACACGCAGATTTTTTCTCCTAAAAAGGAAGGGGAAATATCTGTGCGTGTTATGGAGCGAATGTGGGGGTCCCTGGAGCCGATTAGGGGAGCGCAGGAACAAAAATCAGCAAAAATCAATCGTGCGTTGCTTCCGAGAGGGAAACCTGAAAAGAGGAAGTGGTTGCTTTCCTGCATTCTGCCTCAGGGTCTTACTGCCCACCCTCCTCTGTTTCCTTGCTGTGTTTGCTCAAACGGAACAAAGAGCAGGCAAATCCCCTCCCCTCCAGGCAAGCAGAGGGGAAAGCAGAGGTCTTTCCTTCTATTTCCTCTCCGTGCTCCTCGTAGGCAGCCAGAAAACATGCAGGAGGAGAGAGAAAGCTGGCTTCGGTTTGTGGAAACTTTTGCCTTTCTTTCCTCCCTCCCGTAAAATCCCTCTCCTGCTTTCTTAGCCAGCTGCTTCTCTGCAGACCGCTCTCTTGTCCCTTCTGTGTTTTTCCTTCACTCCCCACTTAAAATGTAGTTACAAAGCATGGATCCACATGGATCCTCAGGATCTTTGCATTGGGCCACCCCAAATTCACCATC
>JAXCMG010000089.1:3547022-3567107 GCA_034642415.1 Podarcis siculus | reverse complement strand
AATAATAATAATAATAATAATAATAATAATAATAATAATAATAATAATAACTTGAAAAGAAACTCTTGCATGGGCTGGTTGAGAACCCCCTCAGTGAATATTCAAATCCCCCCAACAGATACAGTTGTCTGAGCCAATCTGAAAAAGGTATTCTTCTGCCACTTTGTCAATACAGTGGTACCTCGGGTTACATACACTTCAGGTTACATACGCTTCAGATTACAGACTCCGCTAACCCAGAAATAGTGCTTCAGGTTAAGAACTTTGCTTCCGGATAAGAACAGAAATTGCGCTCTGGCGGCGCAGCGGCAGCAGGAGGCCCCATTAGCTAAAGTGGTGCTTCAGGTTAAGAACAGTTTCAGGTTAAGAACGGACCTCCGGAACGAATTAAGTACTTAACCCAAGGTACCACTGTATGTAGATAATATAGCCAATCCATGATCCAGAAAATTGGAGTATTATTATTCTCATATAGTTGCTGTCCACTGAAAAGACCAATCAGGCCTTCTTTTCACTTGGAACTCACCTGAACGCATTTCCGTCACCTCTCAGGTGGGCACCGTTGCCATTATAAGAGAACAAGGAAGGTGATCATAGTGAGTTTTGCCCAGTGGCATTGTGGGCACCTACCATGCGTCCAGGGGGTGCATGTATCCGGGGGGCAGGGCTCAGAGTGTGGAGGATGAATGAAGCCCATGCTGCTGCCGGCCCCCCACCACCAAGTGGGGCAGCGCTGCGCCCCTTCCCGCCCGCAGGCCTTGGTGAGCACAACTCACATGCACCCAAAGGGCACACTCATGCTGCCTTGTGATGCTGAAAGGCAGTGGGAGGAGGTTGCAACAGGCATGCACCCTGAAGAGGGAGGGCACATGCTTGTCGCATCCTCCTCAGCCAGCCCTGTGGCATTGCAAAGTGGCGTGGGGCTGGCAGGGCAGCAAAGAGTAAAATATGCCCCCACAAATGTACCCTCTGGCCTTCCCCAGGCGACGCCACTGGTTCCGGCACCTCTTTTTCTAGAAAAACAGCACTGAGCTGAATCAACCTATACCTTCAGTGGTGCTGTCAGGAGGTAAAAAGGTAAAGGACCCCTGGACAGTTAAGTCCAGTCAAAGATTTGGTTTTTGTAAAGTATCACCACTTAGGGTAACAATCAAGGTTTTAAGTAAGTTACAATCAAAACCAATTTCGATGCAGGAATGTTTAGGGGAGGGGAATAAACATTTCCCATTTGGGGAGTCCCGTGTTAACAGTTCTGTGTGACACCTTTAAGATTAACCAGTTTGAAACGGGAAATGCCCATCAAACTGTATTTGAAAGGGGTAAAGGTAAAGGTACCCCTGACTGTTAGGTCCAGTCGTGGACGACTCTGGGGTTGCATGATCATCTCTCTCTATAGGCTGAGGGAGCTGGTGTTTGTCCATAGACAGCTTTCTGGGTCATGTGGCCAGCATGACTAAACCGCTTCTGGTGCAACGGGACACCGTGACGGAAACCAGAGCGTGCGGAAACGTCGTTTAGCTTCCCTCTGGAGCGGTACCTATTTATCTACTTGCACTGGCGTGCTTTCGGACTGCTAGGTTGGCAGGAGCTAGGACAGAGCAATGGGAGCTTACCCCGTCGCGGGGATTCGAACCGCTGACCTTCTGATTGGGAAGCCCAAGAGGCTCGGTGATTGAGAACACAGCACCACCCACGTCCCTCAGGAGGTTAGGGCTGTGGACAATATGTCCTGGGCTCCACCCAACAGAATATGCAGGGTGGTCTCCCGAATACAGTAGGGTTAGCTTACCACATTTTGAAGCAAGCATGACAATACCCATTGCTACCTACCCAAGGGAGGAGGTGTCAAGCCACTGTCAAAAACTGTGTATCATGCATTGAAAGAACGCATGAGGGGGCTTGAGGAACCACGTAGGCTAGCGGTGCCCCTACCCATCATGCATTTGGAGGGTGTGGGAGGGGGCTCTGTACATAATTTCACACACAGATTACCTTTGGGTGTTACCCATATGTGTGGGCAGCTGTTGGGGGGCTTTCTCATTGTGCCTGGTGAGAGAAGGCCTAGGGTCATGCAGCTCTGTGATCCCCCCCCACCATGCATTCGTTAAATTTACTAACGTCTTGTTTGAACCCCCCTGCCCATGGGGCTGTGGTGCTTGTATGACCCTGACCCAAAATTAAGAGAGAGTTGCTTGTCCAATAGCCTTGTGACATGTGGAGATTTCGAAAAATGTATTTAACATTTTCTGAGGAGGGAAAACGTTGCATACAGTTTTTTAAAAATGGCATATACAGTGGTACCTCGGGTTAAGTACTTAATTCGTTCTGGAGGTCCGTTCTTAACCTGAAACTGTTCTTAACCTGAAGCACCACTTTAGCCTCCTGCTGCTGCCTTGCCGCCACCACACGATTTCTGTTCTCATCATGAAGCAAAGTTCTTAACCCGAGGTACTATTTCTGGATTAGCGGAGTCTGTAATCTGAAGTGTCTGTAACCTGAAGCGTATGTAACCCGAGGTACCACTGTACCGTTATAAAATATGGATATGCAATATGAATATATAGTGCAAAGGTGTCTATCTGAGTCATAGTTTGCCCAGTCTGTTTGCCGGGACTGCTGTTGTTTTGTCTAAGGCTACAATGCTATGCACATTTACTAGGAAGTAAGTCTCGGTGAACACAGTGGTGTATACTGTACTTCTCTGTAAGCTGGTTTAAGATCAGGCTGAAAGATAAGCTGCCTTGTTGTGTTAATTGTGCGAGGGAGCTGACATGCAATGCACCATGGGTCCCCCTCCCCCTGGTGTTGCGTGGCTTTCTTGCCCCCCAACCGCTGTGTGTTGAGTGTGGACAACTGAGCAGGGGAACCCTGTTAATACAGACCTTTCTGAAATCTTCAGTGGAAGCTGGAGCACCGATGGTGCAAGACTTGTACAAAATCCTATGCACAAAGAGGTGCACGTACAGAGGTCCATATATCCAACGCATGGGGCATGACTGCCCACTGAACCTCTTGGGCTTGCTGATCAGAAGGTCGGCGGTTCAAATCCACGCAACAGAGTGAGCTCCCATTGCTCTGTTCCAGCTCCTGTCAACCTAGCAGTTCGAAAGCACGCCAGTGCGAGTAGATAAATAGGTACCACTGCAGCGGGAAGGTAAACGACGTTTCCATGAGCTCCAGTTTCCATAATGGTATCCCATTGTGCCAAAAGCAGTTTAGTCATGCCGGCCACATGACCCGGAAAGCTGTCTGTGGACAAACGCCAGCTCCCTCGGCCTGAAAGCGAGATGAATGTCGCAACCCCATAGTCGCCTTTGACTGGACTTAACTGTCCAGGGGTCTTTTACCTTTACCTTTTGCCTTCATGTAATTCATTTATGAAGATGGCTAACGTGTACCTGCATTTGCTTAGTCTCAACTTCTGGTTCCTTGCCTTCCTAATTCTTCCACCACTATCAAATATAGGAAGCAAATGTTGTTGAAATGTGATAGGGGGTTGAGGTTGGCAGAGAGCGGTCTCTGTGGCAGCCCCTAAGCTGTGGAATTTCTTTTTTCACAGAGCTGTGCCTGGTAATGCAATTGCATATTTTTTGTCATATGCTGAAGACCCACCTCTTTCGCTTAGCCTGGGACACTCAAGATAGGTATTTTTAAGCCACGCTCTCTTCTTCTGATTATTATTTGTGTGTGTGTGTACATTTTAAAACTAATTTTAAAATGTATATTTATATCGTTGTAACCTTCCCTGGAAGCTCATGGGACTTTATGGCAGGGTTAGAAACTCAGATATATAACCTAGGCGCCAAATGGCTCCTTAAACCAGGGTTAGGGTTGCCAAAATGGAATGCCTTGTTGCCATTTTGAGGCAGGACGGCTTGAAAGTTGTATTTCTCAATACAGTGGTACCTCAGGTTAAGTATTTAATTCGTTTCGGAGGTCTGTACTTAACCTGAAACTGTTCTTAACGTGAAGCACTACTTTAGCTAATAGGGCCTCCTGCTACCGCCGCATCGCCAAAGCACGATTTCTGTTCTCATCCTGAAGCAAAGTTCTTAACCTGAGGTACTATTTCTGGGTTAGCAGAGTCTGTAACCTGAAGCGTATGTAACCTGAAGCATATGTAACCCGAGGTACCACTGTATGACTTTTTAGCTCGCAAAATTCATTCCGATTGTGCCAATAAAATATAACAGATAGAATTCTGCAGGATGTGTTGCTGGTACAGTCAAACCTCGGTTCCCGAACGCCTCCGTTTTGGTACATTTCGGCTCCTGAACGCAGAAAACCTGGAAGTAAATGCTCCAGTTTTCAAACGTTTTTCGGAAGCCGAACATCCGACGTACATTTCGGCTCCTGAACGCAGAAAACCTGGAAGTAAATGCTCCAGTTTTCAAACGTTTTTCGGAAGCCGAACATCCGACGCAGCTTCCGCTTGAGTACAGGAAGTTCTTGCAACCAATCGGAAGCTGTGCCTTGATTGTCGAACATTTCGGAAGCCAAAGGGTCTTCTGGAACGGATTACGTTTGGCAACTGAGGTTTGACTGTATGTGGAAACGTTCCCGATCCAAGGATCCCCAGGCATGCATCTCCAGATGGTGGAGACATCAGGCACTATCCTGGCACCCAGGCATCTTCACTTGATTGCAGGTGGTCGACAGCCAGGTGCAAAACGCGCCTGGCTAATTTCGAACGCAGCTTTATGCTGAAAGGCAGATAAGAAATCCTAGTAATAATAATATTGCTACATGTCGTGGCATACGGAGTTTAAATCACGATGTGGGTGGCGCTGTGGGTTAAACCACAGAGTCTAGAACTTGCCGATCGGAAGGGCGGCGGTTTGAATTCCCGCAACGAGGTGAGCTCCCGTTGCTCGGTCCCTGCTCCTGCCAACCTAGCAGTTCAAAAGCACGTCAAAGTGCAAGTAGATAAATAGGTACCACTCCGGCGGGAAGGTAAATGGCGTTTCCGTGCGCTGCTCTGGTTCGCCAGAAGCGGCTTAGTCATGCTGGCCACATGACCCGGAAGCTGTACGCCGGCTCCCTCGGCCAATAAAGCGAGGTGAGCGCCACAACCCCAGAGTCGGCCACGACTGGACCTAATGGTCAGGGGTCCCTTTACAGATTTTGCATTCTGTTGCTTTCACATTATGCCTTCACTGGGCATTTAAGGGCATTTTTGTTTATCAGAGTTACACCTATGTAGGAATGGGGAATACATTCCTTCCTGTATTGCCTACAGCAGCAGTTTTTTTGGCAGATCTATGGGGTTACACAAGGAAAGGGAGGGAAAGCAATTTCTTTGGCAGCCGTGCTCCGAGGCCTTGTCTCCACCTTGGAACAAGGGTGGAGTTGATTTTCGCCTT
The DNA here is from genome assembly GCA_034642415.1 of Podarcis siculus. NCBI lineage: Eukaryota > Metazoa > Chordata > Lepidosauria > Squamata > Lacertidae > Podarcis > Podarcis siculus. The sequence continues at coordinate 3,561,744 of JAXCMG010000089.1, read as the reverse complement.
CTCGGCCGCGGCAACACCCGCAAGAGACCTCCTCCCTTCTTTCCTTCCCCACCACCACTTGGGGGCAAGGTTAAGCGAGTTTTAAAAGCTCTGCCATTGACTCTCCTGCCTCTCCTGCTCAGGGGGAATGTCAATACTGTTTTCCTGGACTCCGCCTGTTGTATCTAAAGGAAGGCGTATTCGCATTGTCTTCCACGGCTCGCCCCAGGAAACATGATATCACACTTGAACAAAAGCGGGAAAGCTGACAGATCTATTGAGATGGGTGTGGCTACATAACACACCTAAAGCAGCTGAGCCTTGTGGATTGGCGGGTTTTCAGCGCTAGGGTTTCTCCTTGCCTTCATTCCTCTCCCATTCCCACCTATGCCTATGTAATTTTAAGGGCTAAATGTTGAGGTTTCAAGGACAGAGCCAATGGGACAATTACCAAAATAAGTATCTTCAGGGCAGCTGCTCATGATACAAGAGAAAAGATTCTCACCGGGGGCAGAAGGGGTACAGTAGCTGTTGTTGTTGTTTTATATAAAGAGCTGCAGGTGTGCTAAGTTCACTTTTAAAAACTAAATAAAGCTCCATTTTTGTACTGCCTTTATTCCAGAGAGGACCGAGTTGGAGACAGGGGTGTGTCCATCCCCCCAGCTTTTATCACCACACTACCCCTGGATGGTACGTTCAGCTGAGAGAAAGACACAGTGATTGGCCAAGGTAACACAATGAACCTCATGGCTGCTGATCAGAATTCGAACTCAGCTCTCCCTGGTGGAAGTTGACCACTCTTGTCCATGGAGTCTCAAAAAGTGCACTTCCTTTCTCCAAAACTGACCTCTGTTCAGACATATGGGATTTCTATATGCTGGCCATCTATAACGTTTTAACATACCACCTAATTTGACACAAAGCATCCTACGATCTCTGCTTTCTCGTCTGCTCAGTAGCAACTTCAACTTTTTAGCCTGAATAAATTTGTGGCCTCTCTAGATGCAGGATCTCCTAACTCATTTGTGAATCACTAAGCAAGCTGCAAGCTAGGAGCCAGGCATATTTAAACCTGTTGATTTTTAATGGGCTGAAATTCATCTCATTTTCTCTTGGATTGTACCCATTGCACAGATATTTACACAAAGGTCATACTTGTGGAACCACTGTGTATTCAGACAGCTATGAAGGTTAGCATTTGTTCTCTTCAAGCGCTTGACGCTCAATGAAGCTAATGTGGGGATGATGTTCTAGTACTCTAAAGCCTTTGCCCACCTGGTGCCAGGCGACAAATTCCACCATTTCTGACCATTGGAGTCCAACAAAATCTAGAAGGCGCCAAGTTAGAGAAGGGCTGTTCTAGTAGTTCATCAGATACAGATTTTGCTGCTCCCAGAATAACTGAATAGCAAGTTTTTGGAGGTGAACTCTAGACTCATTCACAAACTTTTTGTTATTTATAGCATGTTTTACAACCTAGTTTTCAAATTTCCTGAACCAACGCGCAAGTATTCTTTTTAACAGAGGGGACTAGAACATAACAGAAATATCATAAACATGGCACTGATTTGGGCATCAACCCTCCAGAGTAAATGGTTAGCAATAAGTGATGGCGTGTGGAAAAAAACTGCTCCCCCCCTTCTTATTTACCCTCACAAGCATATTCCTTATTCCTGTTGTATGGCTGGATCAGTGAGGTAAGTAATAATGTATTGGATAAACTCATTCAGTGAATCCATGGCTATGGAGGATTTGAACCCAGACCGCCCAAGTCAACATGCTAGTTATCACAAGTTTCGCTCTACTTTTCTTATTCCACCTGCCTTGCTTCGCAAAGTTTTTCTTACAGTGCATCCCTATAAACAGCTCCTTTAAAAAGCCACCCTGAATTCAATGGGACTTACTCCTGAGTGAGTATAAAATTGGTCCCATCTCAAGTTTGTTTAGGATTACAGCCTTAATGTTGCAGTGTAGAAAGACTGTCTGGAGATAAAGGAAGTGAGCAATACTTGTGATAAACAGAGAAAAGGTAAAAGGAAAAGGAACAAGCTACATTTTCTCATTTTAAGTATCACTATCATCTTTGACGGAAGTAGCAAAACATCTCCAGGCATTAAAAGCTTGCGTTTAATTGCCAAGCACTAATTATAATAAATGCCACACTTTGCAGTTCTCACAAATCTATATAAACAATGGATGCTAACTCTGCCATTAAGCAGTGATTTAAATCCGTTTGTAATGTAAGCACTCACATTAAATGCATCTATCACAACAATGTTTCACCCCATTAGTGCCTAGATTCGCTAAGTGAAAGGGATGTAATGAGAGATTTCAAAAGTAAAAACACACCCTGATATTGTAGGTGTGTCAAATTTATTTGCAAAGCGCCCTGGGGAACAAAACTGGGAGTCCTTTTCTCAGCAAATTCTCAGACGGTTGATGTGCTAGTTCTGAACTGAGTTAGGAACAGTCGCATTATGGCCATCAATATCATCATTATCAAAAAGATTTATTACACCAATCTAAAATGTATATTGGACTCAAGCAAACACCTGCAAAGTTATCTGCTTGCACCCTCTCTGCAACAAATTCTCAAAAAATATTAAGACAGGCAGGATTCCGTCATAACAAGCTGAACACAGCTGGGTGACTTCTCTAGAACAAAATGAACAGAGGCTTCCAGGATCAGCAGAGACAAGGGAAAAGGATTTTGCAATCTGACCCTTCCTTGGTGCATTACAGAAGTTCACTGACATCCTCTGACAGACCCTCCCAAGTAACTGAAGGAGTCTTACCTGAAAGCATGAAGCTGAACCCGCAGAAAACCAGAAGTGGCAAAACAGTCCCTGCTTTGCCAAGTATATCCATCCAGTTCACGGAATAACAGATGCCCCTTTCAGTGGTAAAAGACCCCTTAGTCGTTGCTCTTTGCTTTCATCGTCAGAGCGATGCTCGCCGGCCCAGGAAGCAACAAGTTAACTGCAAGACCGAGAGTGGGCTAGAACAAAACTCTGTGGCTGTCTGAGCAAGCAAAGGGAGTTTTAAGTTCCTTTTTCCTGTTTCCTCTGTAGATTAGGATGGGGAAAGGCAGGATCTTAAAGGCATTATGCATCAGCAGGATTCAAGAGGCTCTCTGCGAGCTCCATCCATCTCTTACATCTAAACACTTATCTGCGGCTCTGGGGAGCGGGAAAGAGGACTGCACTTTGAGAACCCCCAGCAGGTCACGGCCAGCGCTGTCAGAAACAATAGGGACATCCTCTAATAGGAAGAATTAAGAGAATAACAAGCCCCTCCGCCTATGTGTGGTATGTGAAAATGTGCCAGTCCACCTCCTCTTCTAATTACTCCCAGAGATACTATTCAAACTTTCAGGCCCCCATAAAAGGCTTTTAGGGTGGGGTAGAGGGGGGGGGAAATCCTTTTGTTTTCTTGATTTATCTATTTATAATGGCTAACTCCTGGGTTCTCGGGGGTCATTCGAGTCTCCAGAACCTGATCTGGAATCCCCCAGGGTTCTCATTGATGGTCAGGTTCTGTAAGAAGCAAAGCTGGCACCATACTTAGCAGTTCTTAGCTTTTCAGCTACCTGAGAGGAAAAAGCGGGTGGGGGTGCGAGATTGATTTTTTTAAGGGCTAGGGGAGGGAGAGGAGGGTGGTTTGATGCGTTGAAAGATCACCTTAGAAGTAAGATCAGCATTCACGCTGTTTTGAAAGCAATGTAGCAAAGATGCCCTTGTGGGGGGCCGGACTATATTTTGGAAAATAAAAATAAATGAACAAATTCCTATGCCCCACAAATAACCCAGAGATGCATTTTAAATAAAAGGACACATTCTACTCATGTAAAAACACGCTGATTCCCGGACCGTCCACGGGCCAGATTGAGAAGGCGATTGGGCCGGACCTGGCCCCCGGGCCTTAGTTTGCCTACTCACGCTCAAGAGATTAACAAAGGAGACAAAGAGCTGCAACAAAATGTTGCAGCATGGAGGGTCTTGTTCACTGTTCCGGTCAGCCATTCATGCTCTTTTCACAGATGTCCCATCCGATTTCCCCTCCTCTCAGTTTCTTCCCCGGCTACATTTCTAACTGAGAACTGAGCTCGCATGTGATAAGCAAAGAGCTGCCAGATGTTTCTAAGCAGCACTGGTTGGCTTTGGGTAAGCAGAATTAAGCTGTTAATTTGGTGAGGGTTGGTTTTATTTTCTCTGGATATGTCTGCTTTGGGGTGGGTGGGAGTGCAGCAATTTGCCTGAATTGTAGGCTGGGCAGAGCAGCAAATCTCGGATATATTTCTCCCAAACAGATGTGTCTATAAACTGCTCCAACATGATGTTTTGGGGACATGGAGGTCAGAGGCAGTGCTAGCTGCTCCGACACCTGGGGGCAGGGCGAGTATCCCAGGGGGTGGGGCGGTGATGTCACCCCCTCCAGGGATGACACCCAAGGCACACCGCACCTACCACACACCCCTTCCTCCCTTAGTGATGGAGGTGATTCAGAAGATCAATTCCATTTTTCCTTTTAGGTCAACATTAAATAGCATTTTCTGATGCTACAATGACACTGGGAGGTTAAATACACATTAAAAGTGCAATCCCATGCACATTTACACCGAAGTCAGTCCTCCTGTATCCAGTGGAACTTACTTCCAGATAAGTGGATATAGTATCGAAGCCAAAGGATGGAATCGTGAACATGCTTACTAATGAATAAAGCCCACTGAACACAGTGGGACTTATTTCTGTGTAAGCACAAGAATACTGAGCTGTGAAGTCGCCGAATTATTCTAATGATCTGCTAAATAAGAGCGTTAAAAATCGTCTGGAGTGTCTTCTGCTGAATTTGCATACAAATTTATTAATGGGCAGCAGTCTGTTTCAGTGAGCATATCTCTATTTTCAAGAAGATTGATGTTGTGTTGTTTAAAGGTTTTTTTTTTTTTACTCCAGAGGAGAATTTTTGCACAACAGGTAATCTTTCCTATGAGTGGGGTTTTTTTTCAGCCACCAGAATGTAAGTCAGTCCGGTGAACAAGTCAATCTATGTAATGGAAGTTTTTGCTTTTGGGGAAGTAAACAGTTGTGAGAATCCACAACTATGCACTATTCTGCTTGGGAACCTGCCCTTAGCTGAATGTAAAACGCAGCTTTGCAAACCTATAAACTGCATTTTGGCGGGGAGGCGGGTGGAATTTGCAGGATCGACACCCACATGCGATGCTCCATTTGCACGGCATAACTCCAGAGGACCCAAGAGGTTTGCCCCAGCTCATTTCCTCCTGCTACTATCTCCTCCGAGAAGTTAAAAGAAGCTAAGTTTGGTTCGGTGTTATGCATATCCTGCTTTGGAAACAGTAACAAATGCCAAAAGCCACAAGAGAACAAAAGGCAGATTTTTCGAGAGCTCCGAGAAATGCTTGTGCCCTAGAATCCTATTTCTGTACAACAAAGTTGTCCAAGTTTCCCCAGGGCAAAACAAAGCAAGTATTCCTCAGTATGTCTAAGAGGAAATAAAGATGGACAGTTTAAAAGGCGGTTGCTCACACTTGCTCTCAGCCAAGAAGAAGGAGAAGGTGATAAAGAATGGAAGAATAATAAGGCCAATTGGGTTATACCAGCGATGGGGAACCTTTGGCCCTGCAGAAATTGTTGGCCAGGGAGGTAGCATAGTGGTGGCAGGTAGCAAAAATGGAGCCCGGTCAAATTGAGCCAGTTTTGATATCGAGTGCCTGGTCCATATGTTGCATCAGGGCAGGGCTGGATTTAGGTTTGATGAGGCCCTAAGCTACTGAAGGTAATGGGGCCCTTTATATGTCCAGCTGTCCTTTGTCAACAACAAATTGTTGCTGTTTTTTGTGTTGAATATATGCTATACAGTGGTACCCCAGGTTACATACGATTCAGGTTACATATGCTTCGGGTTACAGACTCCGCTAACCCAGAAATAGTACCTTGGGTTAAGAACTTTGCTTCAGGATGAGAACAGAAATCGTGCTCCGGCGGCATGGTGGCAGCAGGAGGCCCCATTAGCTAAAGTGATGCTTCAGGTTAAGAACAGTTTCAGGTTAAGAACGGACCTACGGAACGAATTAAGTACTTAACCCAAGGTACCACTGTATGGTAATTTATGGACCTCATAGGTATCTAAAGTCATTTGCACATGCAGAATGTGGGCACCCTATATATATAGAAATGAGCAAACTGGTGATATTTTAGGGGCTAGCAGGCGGGGCCCATGACTTTCATCATGGTAGCCTACTCAACACAAAACACTGTTGCTGTATGCAGGTTTTATTTATTTGTTTTTCATCTTATACAGTGGTACCTCGGTTTAAGAACAGCCCTGCTTACGAAAGATTCGGTTTACGGACTCCGCAAAACTGGAAGTAGTGTCCTGGTTTGCAAATTTTACCTCGGTCTAAGAACGGAAGCCAAACAGGGGAAGGGCACTGGCGGTGGTAGGCCTAATTATGGAAAGCCGCCTCTGTTTAAGAACGGTTTCGGTTTAAGAACGGACGTCCGGAACGGATTACCGTATTTTTCGCCCTATAGGACGCACTATTTTCCCCTCCAAAAATTAAGGGGAAATGTGTGTGCGTCCTATGGGTCAAATGCAATCTTTCGCTGAAGCCTGGAGAGCAAGAGGGGTTGGTGCGCACCGAGGTACTACTGTACTGGCAACCCTTGTATTACATCAGTGGCATGGTGGAGGAAAAGGACACATTGCCTGCAGACCCTCCAAGTGCCCCTATTTCCCAGGAACAGCCCCAGATTTACAGAATCCCGGTTTCTGATTTGATCCCAGAATGTCCCGCTTTTCCTTAGGACGTCCCGATTTTCATCGGAGAAATGTTGGAGGGCATTGAAGGGATGTCCCTATTTTAATGGGTCATGGAATTATATGACTCCTGAACCAAAGACATAACTATACGACTCTTAGAAGACATCTGAAGGCAGATCTGTATAGGGAAGTTCTTTTTTTAAAAGTTTAATGTTTTCTTATGTTTTTATATGTGTTGGAAGCTGCCCAGAGTGGCTGGCACAACCCAGTCAGATGGGTGAGGTATAATAATAATAATAATAATAATAATAATAATAATAATAATAATTGAATAGGACCTCCTTATTTTCATCAGAGAAATGTTGGAGGGTTAAGTGCCTTTGCCATGTAAAGGGTGAGTAGATTGGGGGAGGAGAGGAAATTTTGCATAAAAAAGGGGGGGGGGAGAAGAGCTGTGCTCAGAAAACCTAGGCTGCCATTTTTTGTTTCTTAGCCAAAATACTGCTTTTTTCATGACTGTGTGGTTCCAACTACTGTTTTTGGTTGTCCTGCAGCCGGTTGTGAATAAGAGCCGGAAGCTACTTAGCTTTGGAAATATGCTGTGTGTCATTTCAAGGCTGGAATTTGAACTCAGCTCTGTAAAACGGCGAAACACGTCGTCCTTCCCTTCTCATTTTCCCCTCTCCCGTTTTAATGCAAAAATAAGGAATGTTTGGTTTGGAAACCGTTCATTTATGCTCTCCTGGCACTTCCTTGATTAATGTCTCAACATTGTTCTTGGTTCGAATGGCCACCTCTGTACACAACAATTCACTGGCACATCAAGTTCTTGCGATGTGCCCAGTTGCAAAACTGACTTTATGGTTTCCGATGTACACCCACCCCACCTAAACCTCAAATTTGCATGCATATAATAAAGAGATAGGTCAAACGATAGACCTCCTTAATGTTGCACTTCTGGGAAATTTCAAGGCTGGAACTACAAGGGCAAGTTCTGAGATCTTTTAGAGAGAATTCCTAATTTGGTGGCTGATGAGTCAAACACGTTAATTAAAGTTCAAGGTCAACCCAAAGCCCAGTAAATCCTGCATAGATGTTTCTATCATTTGGAAGGAATGAGATTTGACTAATAGTTGGCATTTTGAGGCGATTTGGTTAGAAAGCCGAGGGGAAGGGGTGGGGAAGGCAACTGACATTCAGATTTACACAGCTCCAGAAATCACATTTTGCTGCCTTCCACGGAAACAGGTCACAGAAACCCACATTTTACCAGGACCGCAATACTTCAGGACCGTCTCTTTCCATATGAACCTAGCCGGTCCCTGGGATCATCTTCCGAGGCCCTCCTTTATGTGCCTCCTCCTCAAGAGGTCCGGAGGGTGGCAACAGAAGAACAGGGCCTTCTCTGCAGTGGCTCCCCGTCTGTGGAATGCTTTCCCCAGGGAGGTTCACCAGGCGCCTTCATTAAACACCTTTAGGCACCAGGCAAAAATGTTCCTTTTTAACCAGCCCTTTGGTTGACCTGATCAACATCCCACACCCTTTTAAAATGTGGCTCTTTTGTAAAAAAAATTACCTTTGGATGGAGGGTGGGCAAGGTAAAGGACCCCCAGACAGTTAAGTGCAGTCAAATTCAACTATGGGGTGTGGTGCCCATTTCTGCTTTCAGGCCAAGGGAGCCGGCGTTTGTCCGCAGACAGCTTTTCCGGGTCATGTGGCCAGCAGGACTAAACCATTTCTGGCGCAACGGGACACCATGATGGAAGCCAAAGCGCATGGAAACGCTGTTTGCCTTCCCACCACAGCGGTACCTATTTATCTACTTGCACTTTGACGTCCTTTCGAACTGCTAGGTTGGCAGGAGCTGGGACAGAGCAACAGGAGCTCATCCCATCGCACGGATTCGAACTGCCAACCTTACAATCGGCAAGCCCAAGAGGCTCAGTGGTGAGACCACAGCGAGGTAGGTAATAAATTGTTCTACTACTACTACTACTAAATGCAGCAAAGACTTGTTCCTATTTTGGGGTGGCATTCAACTGCATACCAGCAAATTCAGCTTGTGCAATTCCAGCTGATTTGGTGCTTGGAGGCCACAAACCCACCTTTCCAATGCCCAGATTTTTCTGTGATAAGGTGGGAAAAGGCACTGGAAAGCGGTCGGACATCAACTGATTGAAACAACATTGTCTAACCTCTTTGCAAATAAATCAGAACGAATGCTTAGTAAAGAGTTCCGGCTGGAAAAATATCCCCACACACCACCTTCTAAAGAGCACCTGTCGAATAAGACCATTAAGTCATCTAAAATTACTGAGTCCCATAGTGCTTGTCCTCTCCCAGCAGTTTGCTGCAGCAGTAGATACTGCTTTCCTAAGCATTTGAGGTTGGCATCTTCGTTCTGGCAAAATACAGGACAGGATGGAGGGCATCTTTTTTTCCACCTCGTGGTGCAAGGACTTTCAAAACAACCCAACACAATCCATTGCAGCCTAACAGGATGGCCCCTCTGGAATTTGTCACACACACAAATTTGTAAACTTGTCTATTTCTTGCTGCCCAGAGCTAAAATATATGAATTTTCACACATCCTTTCACATACATGTGGTTCTACACAGCAATATATGCAGGCCAGGTGGAGAGTGGGGTAAATTAATAGGGGGACATATTCTGATGAGGGGATGAACTATGTTCCACATGTTAAATTTCAGAAAGAGAGAGAAAATATTAGTTGGGGAGAAGTAGGGCAAGCCTTGTGGGGAGCAACTCCTCCCCACTCTCCTGTCTCAAATATTATGCAGATAACTATGTCCAAAATTGGGGTTTCTGGGCTACACTGACACAAAACCGTTTGTTTCTAGAACCTCAGAACATTTTGCTTTCAGAGGGAAGTTTTGAGGGAGGAAATGGACAGTCAGTCTTGAAGTACCTATAGGTTAATGAGAAAAGCTTCATGGGAAAAGAAAATAGGAACATATAACTCTACAGGCAGGGTTTTGTTTATGGTAGAAGTCCTGCAAAGGACAGAACAAAAGCCGGTGAACTTTCCCATGCTATTTTGCAAAATCAGTGCTATGTTGTAATGTAAGGAGCCCATGAGAAGAGCAGAAGCGAATTTCATTCCTTATGTTTATTCAGTAGGTGGGTTCTTTCCATCGTTCATCAAAACGTGTTGTTTTAAACGCGAAGGGATTTCAGTGGGCAAACCGAGCGGCCGAGGAAGATGCCTGTGAGGATATTAGACACCAACTTTACCTCAGCAAAAAAAGGGGGAAAAAGACTCTCACTGCAATAACTGAAAGCTCTCCCCCAAAGGAAGGAAGAGATATTAGTGGGAATTTCCCCTAGATAACAGATTCAGGCCTATACAAATCCTGTTGTGTCTTATCTAGATATATTGTAATATGAAGGAAAGAAAACCCAGAATGCAACAGATTTACCAGGTTGAGCAGGAAATTGGCTAATATATGCATGTTTTCACTTCTTAATAGTGCTCTCACTTTGCTCAAGTTAACCAAATGGTAATGTGAATTCACTTTACAAAAAAATAAAACCTATTGGGTGTCCAATATGGTCTGGAAGGCAAATTCTGTGTAAATAATCTGCCAGTGGATGAGGGGAAAAATCACATGTCAGAGTAGAGGGGGACTATTTCCCTTTGCACCTCCAGGTGTCTCCATTAAAGGAGTCACCCTTCCTGAGAACAGTATACCCTGCAGAGATCACCGCATTAGAGCGACCTGGTTGCCGAGTCAAATGGACCCCTGCACTTGACTCCAAACTGAAGAAGATTCTAACCTCTGAAAAACTCCATACAATTTTAACTGGCTTTGGGGGTAATCCTAGGTCTGAGGACCCAGTTTCCAAGTATGAGAGCCTGCTCCAACAATTAAAACCCTATCTTTTTAATACCACAGAGAAAAGGCCAACTAAACCAATAACATCAAATAAACCCTGGTTTGATTACACCTGCTTTGAGGCAAATAATGCCCTGCAAAATGCTTACAAAGCTGCCCTGACAGCCAAAAATTCTGTCAGACATCAAGCCTATCTTGCTGTCTGTACCCTAAAAAAAGAGTATAAAGACCTAATACTCCACCAAAAGAAAGCCTATACCAGAATATGTTGGCTAGAATTAATTAGTGCGGCAAAAGCAAAAGATCAGACACTATTCTGGAAACTAGTAGCTTCTGGCATCCATAAAGCTATTTCCCCCTTAACCTCACAAATTCCCCCTAGCCTGTGGGTCTCATTCTTCCAATCTTTGTACAAGGACGCTGAACTTCCACTACGGAATTATAATATAGAACAACTGGCTAAATGGCCGCCTGTTTCAGTAACTGAAGTGAAATCATATATAAAACAACTGAAAATGGCCAAAGCCCCAGGCTCAGACGGCATTACGCCAGAAATGATAAAAGCACAGGCGGATTGGTGGGCACCTTTCTTAGCCACCATCTTCACCTATATAGATGACACTGGCCGCATCCCAAGGGAATGGGGAACAGCCATAATAGTTCCAATCTATAAAAAGGGTAACAGAGGTGACCCAGCGAATTATAGGCCAATTAGCCTATTAAGTGTGATCAGTAAACTCTACGCAAAGCACCTCCTTTTTAAGTTTACAGAATGGCTAGAGAATGAAGATATCCTGGCAATAGAACAAGCGGGCTTCAGACCCGGAAGGTCCACAACAGATCACTGCCTAATGCTACAACATCTCATTGACAAATACAAATCAGGAGGGCAGGCTTCACTATACGCTCTTAATTCAGGCACTGCACGCAAACACGGCCCTTAGAGTCAGGTGCAGCCGCCTAGGACACCTAACGGACCCAATTAAAACCTTCAAAGGAGTCAGGCAAGGGTGCCTATTGGCCCCTCTACTATTTAATTTCTACCTAAATAACTTAGTATCTGCACTCAGTGACTCAGAACTCCATCCGCCGAAGCTTGCAAATCGGCATATTTCGGTCCTGCTATGTGCCGATGATGCGGTAATTCTATCTAGAACCCCCATTGGACTCCAAAGAGCACTAAGAAAGCTCGCAGCATACTGTGAATCTGAATGTCTCAAAATCAACTATCAAAAGATACTTGCTTTTGGGGAAAAACCAAAGCTTAGAAGCTGGGAACTCCAAGGCCATAAATTACAAGAAGTCACAAACTACAAGTATCTAGGAATAGTGGCACAGGCCTCAGGAACCAACAAACTGCACATAAACTCCATCGGGAGTTCAGCGGGAAAAAACGCAAATTGTATTCTTAAATTCTTCAGAGCACAAGGGGGCTTCTTCGTTCCCACAGCTCTAAAATTATACAAGGCCAAAACTTTGGCACAACTCCTGTATGGTTCCTTTTTGGGTCCGCCTTCCTCTGCTTTCTCTCCCCTTGAGAGAGTTCAATCTAGACTTCTTAGAACTCTCCTCCAAGTCCCCAGATGTGTCTCAAACGCATGGGTGAGATTGGAAATGGGGATGATGAGAGTGGAGGCTAGCATTTGTTTAACATCAATCTACAAATGGCTGACATTGAATCTGCTCCCCTGAGGGATAGCCCCACTGATCCTCTGCGACCAATTCCAGTCAGGCTGGCAGACTGCAGTTCTGAACACCCTCCAGAAACTGCGTTTTGCCCCTCAAGCCCTTCTAAGTCTGGGCTTGGGCCAGGCAAAAGCCACGGTCAGGCAAAGAATATTAGATACCGAGAGACAACAGGACTGCGCAAAGTGCCCCGACTATAGAATTGGAGAAATCGAGAGATACATATCCGCACCGGCAGCATATCTCTTCTTTCTCGTATCTAGAAATGCAAGAAGGGCCTTTACACTCGCCAGAAGCGTGGCTCTTCCCTCGCCGGTCCTGGATGGAGCCTTTAGAAAAGTCCCCTATGCCCAGAGACTTTGTACCTGTCCATTTGGAAAGATAGGAAGCCCAGAACACTTGTTCTTTAAATGTCCCTTTTCCGAAGAGGCACGTAGTAAGTTCATTGATCCCCTACTGGTGAGGCTTGCTGACCTCCCGCAAAAGCAAAAATTTGACCTTTTGCTGTTAGGCAAAGATCAGAAGAAGACCTGGATGGTCGCCAGATTCTGTGTACAAATCTGTAGACGCAGACCATCGCCCAACTCAAAATAGTCCGGCATGAAAATCCCCAAACTCGGTTCCATGGGTGACTCTGAGTCAACTCCCTGGGATAGTGTTGCACATTGTTTCTAAATTTATTGTTGCGCATTGTTTTAATTGTCTGTTTTAACCATATCTGCACATCAGTTTCTAATGCTGTGAGTGTCCTCTATTTCAGAGGCTTCTACTCTGCAGCCTCTTATAGTTGTTTTAACTGTGAGTCTTTTAGTTCTTACGCCCTTACAGTTGTTTTAACTGCATGTTTTTATTTGTTTTTAGTTTTTATCTGTTTTAATTATCAGTTTTTATCGTTTTAATCTTGTATTTTATTCAGAGGTTTTATCCTACGCTTGTTTCTTTGTCCTTAGTTGCTCCAACATTTATCAGTTTAAAAAATCCTAACTGCTATTTTATTTATTTATATGTTTGTTTGTTTTTTATCCTGGTCTGTGACTGTAATAAAGTTCATTCATTCAAATGTCAGAGAGGGCATTATAGGTTGTACAGCCGTACCTTGGAAGTCAAATAGAATTCCCCCCCTGGAAAATGCAGATAGTGGGTTTCTTTCATATATCAACAGGAATGGATTTCCACATAACAGGGGCAGCCACGCTAAAAACCCTGCTCTAAATTAATGTGGATCAGACATCTGATATCTCTGATACTCAAAGGATAAATTCTCCTGGAGAATGAAGTATTTTTTGACTGGAGAATTGCATTGAAAGATTCAGGTAAGGGAGAAAGATAGCTGTGTTTCAGTTAACGTATTAGTTTGGGAACTGAAAATTAGGTAGGTTCGCATTAAAAGGTAAAATAAACACATTTCTCCTTTACGCATGCATAAATTTAGAAACAATTTTATGTTCACAGTATAGCCAAAAACCCATTTTCTTGAATTCTGAGGCATGAGAACTTGTATCCTATGGCATGTGATCCCTATGAAATAATATTCTCTTGAAAATAATGCTGGATAATTCCCCCTTGAGTTTTTAAAAATTATTTATTGCTACATATCTTATTTTATACCTACAATTCACCCCTCTCCCCTTATTAAAAATTCTTAAAATAAGATGGATAGAATTATTTTCTTAACTTAGTAAGGCCAAAATTATGTAAATTGCATTGTTTCCAATAAACCATTGGCAGAGAATAGAGGACTAAATCCAGTGAAGTTAATTTTAAAGAAACAAATTCCTGGTTGTTGTTAACTAGCCAGAATGAAAAATGCACATAGATATTGCTGTTGTTTTACTGGGGAAGTGTGTAGTACTATAAATAATAATTCTCATTGGTCCACGGACATGTGAAGGAAGTGCCTAAGCTCAGGTCCTGCTGCTCTGTAAAGCTTCGATGAGAGTTTTGTTATATTCTGCAATCTGCTTTGTCACATTCTTCATTATAGGCCGGTAATCACTTTCCTGACTTTTCGTTGCTATAACTGATGATAAAAAGATAAGGAAAATTCTCCAACGTGCATCAGAGGGTAGAATTAAATGTCACGCTAAAATAAACATTTGGTCTGCACAAGCATATCTGCTTGCTAGACAGAATGCCCCCCATGCCACTCTGGGGGTCCTTGCAACCCCCAAAGCAAACAATTAAATTTTTTAAAAAATTAAAAAAATGGGGGGGGGACAGAAAGGGGGGGAACCCCATTGTGCAAGTGGAAGCCCTTGTGCATGATTTCAGTTTGTTAGGTGGATTGTGCCCTAAGTTATAGATATTAAAATCTCCATGTACAATAGTTCCTACCTGGAAAAACAGCTATTTTACTATACATTTGCACCATTGCACATTGAGATTCTGCAGATGATCATGAGTGAGAAAAGCAG
>JAXCMG010000089.1:3452152-3546922 GCA_034642415.1 Podarcis siculus | reverse complement strand
CCCCCCCCCCCCCCCCCCCCGCCATGATATCTCAGCAAACCAAACTGCTTTAAGGTTGTCAAATGCCTCAGATAAACTATAACGGAAGAGATACTGGGTGAGAGCTAACATTAGTCATACTCAGAGTAAACCCATTTAAATAAGTCGACTTAAACAACTTAATGGGTCTACTCAGATTATGACTAAGGTTGGATATCATCCATAATTTCCTGGCAAAAGTCTCTTCATAGCCATTGTCTCCTGTTGAACAAATAAAACAGTCCCTTTCTTTGGATATCATCTATATATGTAAACGTCAAGACATATGATGCTCATCTGTAACGTGGAATAAGTCGTTGTACCTCCAGCTTTCAGAATAAAATGCTGAGAATGGGCATGATTCAGAAAATGTTAAGAAAGTCCAACTGATCCAAGAGGCTTAAGCACCTGCTTATGTTCTTATTTACCATGATTATTTTCAGCATCTTCTCTCTCTCTTTTTAAAAAAGGATACATTCTTTCATGACAAAGTTATTTTGTTCATGGTGTTGCCATTTCCTTTCCAAATTCGTAAGCTGCAATTACAAAATGAAAAAAAAATGATAGCAAAAAATAGCCACTTGCGTAACAACCAACCCCCCCTTAATTTACTTTAATTTATTGATTATTAAATGTATATTCTTCCATTCCGCCCAAAGGATTCTACCAAGTAAATAAGATCAAGCACAATTCAGATAACATGCACAAACCTATACATAGCTATTTAGAAGTCCCACTACGTTCATTAGGGCTTACTCTCTAGTAAGTAAGGCTATGTCAGTAGCCTTACTAAATCAGTTAAGTCTCACCGATTTTCAGATGCTTAATCAGAGCTGTAGAGAAATTACAAGAAGTGATAAAGATTCCAGCAAAGCATGTTTGTAATTACACTGCATCGAAAAGATGGTTTGCAATCCATGAAAGCCATGAGAATATTGTATTTTATTACAGTGTGGAGACTATGATTTATGCATGACACTGAAATCTCATTATCTGTGTTTCTTTTTGGTTAACAACTGTTTTCAGACTATGTAAAGCTTATCGTGCAACGTATCTTGAAACTATATTGGGCCCTGAACTGCACAGAAGAAACTTCCTCATTTCCATAGCTAAATTTCCTGTCTGATGCCAAAAGCTATGATAAGAGCAGGACTGCGTTGAGAAGATTGTAAGACTGCAGGCTAAATGTTGGGACTCCGACAACACTTTAAGCATCAACAGGAAGGCAATATGGCTATTATATTGATGGCTGCTTCCTAACAATGCAATTTGTGGAGCATTGATTTGCTTGGCTGGTGCTACTGTTCAAAGTTTGTGCCATCAAGACATGCAAGCTATTTGCAATGAATATTTCAGAATAGCTGTGTGGAAGCTAACATTTAGTATGTGAGTGTAGTGCTATTTGGTACACCTTCCAAGCCAGCAATTGCCCATCACAATTTCTGCTCAGAAAAAGAGCTCAATGCACTTTATTGAGCCTCTGATGGCTAGTAGATTTTGGGATACAACAGGTGCCAAAGAAAAGCTTCAATACATTTTACAGGGTGACTTGTGTGCCACACTCAGCATAAATACAGCTGAGCCTTTCAAATTATCAAATTGTATCGTGAAATCCCATTTGGTTTCCACCATTCCCTCTACTTTCCCGTCATCGGTCTCTGAGTGTGGTTGTTTATGTAGCCAAAGTAGTTAACACTCATGTAAAAAAGGGAGTTATCAGCAGGATCAGAGGAAACCCAAGGTTTGCAAAAGTAACTCTGGGAGGAAAAGCTGGTTGGAGGTGTTGGTGTTAGGGAAGAATGGGATGAAGTGGATGGAATCCTAAACAGGGGACATTTCACAGTGCAAAAAAGTTGTTGCAGGTCCCACTTATTATATATATTGCATCACTGACTCTCAACTGTTCAACCATGAATGTGCAAAAAGAAAACACAACTATTTGGGAGCTGAATATTCTTAATTCTGCCAAATTCAAAACTGATATGGAAGAGGGAGAGTTATCTCTTTCCCCCATGTTACCCCTGCCCTCAGTTTCCCTCCCCCAGCAAACCTGTCATTTTCCATAACAATAAACTCTCAGGGACATTAATAGAATGGCAGGAGTGAAAGAGCACAAACATCAGAGAATTATAGAAATATTAGACTTTGGCATGGTTGGTACATATTCACATTCACACTTTTTTCTTCAGTATGGACTAGTTCCTCCAAAATCATCTCAATTATTCTAATATCATTTTATGTATCTGCTGTGATATTAATATTATTGCTCTTTAGTTCATAACTGAAAGAGTTCTGTGTTTCTTTTTTCAAATTTAGTCCTGCCGCAAGCAGCATTTCTTGGAAAGAGATCTTACGTCTTTCCACATTTTAAAGATTTTGAAGTTATTTAAAGAGGCTGTAAAAAAGCAATTTATGTATGCATAGACATATTATACAAAAGTTTCAAAACTCCAAAAAGGTGGAGAAAAGGCAACACCAAAAGGCAATAGGCATTTTCAACTGTACCTGTGAATGTGTCTCGTTCTCCTGCAGCTGCAACTTCAAGCTTTCATATTCTCTATTCAGATGCTCCATAGTTTTCTTGAAAGCATTCCTGCGCTTCGTTAGTGTTTCTTTCTCTTCTTGCAGTTTCTTAAGAGTAAGGAAATAATAAAAAATGGAACATTAAAAAGCACTCATCTTAAAAGTGCTCTAGCTTATTTCTAAAATTCAGAGAGGGGGAAGCATTTATGCTTGAATCTAAGCATCTGGCACTCATTCCCATGAAAGCATATAATTGTGTATATGACACGGTTCACGTGTGACAGATGCATGGACTGATTTGTTTGACTGTGTTATGTTGACTGTAGTGACTGGTTTTTCAGTTGGCTAATCTTTCTGAAATGGAAAAATAGAAGAGATGTCTGAGAACACAAGGGCTTTCTATTTCTTTAGGAATGAAAACCATGGCTCGTACATCACTGATAAGAAACCCTTTGGCCACCCAAAGTTCTTAGTTTACAACTCTTACCATTCCTGACTATTTGCCAAGCTGGCTGAGGCTAATGGAAGTTGGTACCTAACATCGACCAGAGAGCCACAGTTTCTCCATCCCTCTTTAATACGCTTTCTTTTTTTTTTGAACTGTGAAACACTTCCTCTTCTGTGCATAATATTGTACTCTGGCTACTTTCTTATACCTTTCCCTTGAAAGCTTTTGTTCAAGACAATAGAAGGCATGCAGATAAGAAAGCACTTTCTGCAGATAATGAACAACTAAAATAAATGCTAAGCTCAAGAACATATGTAGAGCCCTGCTGGGTCAGCCCAAAGGCCTATCTAGTCCAGCATTCTTTTTCTCACAGTAGCCAATCTCAAGCCAACGGGAAGCTCACAAGCAAGACATTCGCACCATAGTACTCTTCTGTATGTTTTCCCTGCAACTGATACTCAGAGACAAATATGCCTGCAAATGTGACATTAAGGCTGACAAACGATTCCACACCATATGGGAATCGCTTGCAGATGATCGCAGTGCTTGGAGACTGGCAGGTTGTGTAGCCACAGAAAGATCAGAGGAGGAATGACTGCTGGGAGGAATGCAGAGAGAATAAATGCCCTGGCGCACCTGTAGCAGCAAAACTGGATGCCCTCATCTACCCCAAAACATGTTTCTCCCATATTGGCCTCTACTGTAACAGTAGTAAAAAGGTAAAGGGTAAAGGGACCCCTGACCATTAGGTCCAGTCATGGCCGACTCTGGGTTTGCGGCGCTCATCTCACTTTATTGACCGAGGGAGCCGGCGTACAGCTTCCAGGTCATGTGGCCAGCATGACTAAGCCACTTCTGGCGAACCAGAGCAGCGCACAGAAATGGCGTTTACCTTCCCGCCGGAGCGGTACCTATTTATCTACTTGCACTTTGACGTGCTTTCGAACTGCTAGGTTGGCAGGAGCAGGGACCGAGCAAGGGGAGCTCACCCCGTCACGGGGATTCGAACCGCCAACCTTCTGATTGGCAAGCCCTAGGCTCTGTGGTTTAACCCACAGCGCCACCCGCGTCCCCGTAACAGCAGTACAACGCTCCAAATGGTTTGACCTTACCCCTGAAGGTGCTCTCTTCCACTGTCTCCCGAGGCAGAAGGATGCCAAATTAACTCAACTCAAGTGCCTCTGAATCTTTGTAGTTGCACAGGAAATGTTTCGTGCTACTTATCTCAAGGTCTGTCCCATGGAAGATGGAGCAAGCTTGTTTTCTCCTGCTCTGGAGGGCAGGACTCGAACCCGTGGCCTCAAGTTACAAGGAAGGAGATTCCGACTAAACATCAGAAAGAACTTTCTGATAGCAAGAGCTGCTTGGCAGTGGAATGGTCTTCCTTGGGAGGCTGTGGACTCTCCTTCCTTGGAGGTTTTTAAGCAGAGGGTGGGTGGCCATCTGTTATGGATGCTTTAGCTGAGATTCCTGCGTTGCAGGGGGTTGGACTGGATGCCCTTGGGGTCCCTTCCAACTCTAAGATTCTATGATGTATTTTAATTTATGTTCAGTTTTAGATCTAAAACAGTGGTGCCATTTATTTTCTCTAAAAAAGGCAAAAAGCAAAGCAAAGCATTTTTTTTACTCAGTTTTGATGAGAAATGAGAAGCCACACAGGAGCTACTGGTCCACACGACACTCTTCCATGCAGATGTGGCAGGTTTGCAGCTACCGTAACTACCTGACTGGGGGATGGATCATGTGAGTAGCCACAAGCTGTTAACACCTTTGGGAAGCAGCTCCACCATGCCTCAGTGTACAAGTATGTAAAGGACACCAAGACAGAACATTTAACAAGATGCAGCTGGAATATTTCAATAACTCGGTCTCAAGCAAATATTATTAATGTGTTTTGACTGTTAACTACCTTTTTCTTTTCTTCTCCTGCTGTTTTCAGAGCTGGCAGATTGTTGTAAAGTTCCAGGTCTTTGGTCATTTGCTCTATTTTTTCTTTGAGAGAAGTCAGTTCATCAACCATCTTGCCTTCCAGCAGACCCATTTTCTGGAGGTCCATCCGCAGACGTTGGCTGTCTGAAGCAGAAAGAGCCAAGAAGCATTACTGACATACAATGGAGATTATTTTCTAGCACAGAAAAAAGTGAATCGTACATTTACTTATTCAAGGAGACAACTGACTCCTGCCTGCCTTGTTCACCTTGGCCTTAGTCCAGGAAAGCTCTTAAGTATGTCCTTAAGTTTTACATACAAATATCCATTATGTGATGAAGTAGTGGTATCGCTAAGACTGGTGTTGACATATTTGCAACAAAAACTGGCAAAGAGAAATTAGCATTGTTGTTCTTAGCTTACATTTGTCCATAAAACTATGCAAAAAGATCCTGCTGCCCTTTTTAGTTTTAAACTATGAAAAGTGTTGTAAAGTCTCTAGGTGACCTGCTCTTAAGGATCGTTTTGACTGGTATAATATACAGGACCCTCAATGGTTCTGTTGATAATTTGGAGTGGGGGGGCGAGCACATCAATAGTATCTTAAGCTGAAGCATGTGTTAAAATAAACATGGTCAATCTCAACATGCATATTTTTGTTTTATTGTCTAGTAACAGACTGAGGTCATGCTGACCCTCTCTGCCTTTGAGTCCATTTAATATCTGCAATTTGGATGCCATATTTATTACCCTTACGTCCAGCTCTTAGATGGGAGCTCCCAGTGGTTTCCCCACTCATGTTATGGATCACACTTGCCCAGCCCTGAAAACTCTTGACTGATCAAACGCCTCCAGAACATTAACTGGGTCCTTATGTGTGGCCTCTTATTTCCTCCACGCTGAAGGCTGCGTTTGCAAAGGGGCCTAGAGGAATAGTCTGGTGTGTCTAGGCCTGAAAAATTGTGTACATGTCACAGGTTTTAAGCATAGGCCTCTATGCACCTATGGTGCCTAATGTGCAGATATCAGGTGAGCATGCTGGAAAACAGAGCTGCATGGCAGCATGATTCTAACCTCTCCACCATGTGTTGGGTTGAAAAATTGAATAGAGAAGTATAGTGGTACCTCGGGCTAAGTACTTAATTAGTTCTGGAGGTCTGTTCTTAACCTGAAACTGTTCTTAACCTGAAGCACCACTTTAGCTAATGGGGCCTCCAGCTGCCGCCGTGCCACCGGAGCCTGATTTCTGTTCTTATCCTGAAGCAAAGTTCTTAACCTGAAGCACTATTTCTGGGTTAGCGGAGTGTGTAATCTGAAGCGTATGTAACCCGAGGTACCACTGTAGTGACAAGCAGTTCTTCTCCTTAAGTAATTTTTGTATAAGAGCTTAATCCGGATTTAAGGGGGGGAAAAATCGCCCAAGGAATTTCTTTAGGGGCATTTGGTGCCTTATATTAGGCATTGCGATTTCTGTTACCAGCCCTAAGCATGCAGGAAAAGCTGAACAAACAAAAATCACGGTCTCCTTTTATTTGAACTGCTTGTTACCGCCAATAGTGGCTATCGTGCTAAGTTGCTATTCCAACTGTACTTAGTTTCTCCCTGGGGTGCCATCTCTTGCTCTTCAGGAAGTTGACTTCTTAGGTATAGCTCAGATATATTCATGATAAACTAAAATCTGAGAGTGGCAGGGAATGATGAAAATGTATTACGGGCTTTTTTATTTTTAAAAAATGTTGTTTTAAAAATAGGCCCAGAAGTGGGTACAGTGGTACCTTGGGTTATCAGGTTACAGATGCTTCAGGTTACAGACTCCGTTAACCCAGAAATAGTACCTCGGGTTAAGAACTTTGCTTCAGGATGAGAACAGAAATTGCGCGGCGGAGGTGCGGCAGCAGCGGGAGGCCCCATTAGCTGAAGTGGTACCTCAGGTTAAGAACAGTTTCAGGTTGAGAACGGACCTCCGGAATGAATGTTGTTCTTAACCCGAGGTACCACCGTAATAAGATTTTAGAAACTAGGGGTATATGATTGGAATAGGGTTGTTTTTTATTTTCACTGGGTGTTTTTTTAAATTCTTTTGTTTTCCCTACAAGGCATTTGAGTTGTTTGATACATGCTATCTCTTCAAAGAGTGCTCTAGTGAATACAGTTTACCCCCAAATAGATTTGCTAGTATCTGATTCCCTAGCTGCTTTGAACAGATTTATTGGAGTGTGATGAAGGCAGATGCAATATGCAAGAAACAAAGTGCAGTTTTAGGGAGGGAAACATGTGAATTTTTCTTATGAGCGAAGAAGCTCAAGAAATCAAATTGATCCGGGAACTGTTAAGGGCAAATGGCTGTATACCCAGTGCTGTTATTTGCAGCTGTGCACTGACACACAGGAATCCGGACAGAGAACACACGCACAACCTCATCACTGGACGGTCACTACCGGCTGTGCCACTGGGGCTGAGGGAGTGTTGTGGCATTGTCTTGCATGAACAGCGATGCAAAGACATGTGCTGCATTCTTTCCTTGTCTTGAGTGCACTGGCTCCCTCTGTGTTTGTATGCATGTTGATACTGTCACCGGGACTGGTAGGCTCTGCTAGAGTTTTCCAGGACCATTGACCATTTCCCTATTTGTGCACCTTTCCCGCTTCTCTTCCTGTGTTGAGCTTAGATTGGATACAGTGGTCATTCCATTGGTCTATTAGCAGCTTTCCCCCCATCCTGACATAACATGAGTATAGTCGCACCTTGGTTCCCAAACGGAATCCATTCCGGAAGTCTGTTCAACTTCCGAAATGTTCAAAAACCGAGGCGTGACTTTCGATTGGCTGCAGGAGCTTCCTGCACTGGAGCGGAAGCCACGTCGGATGTTCGCCTTCCAAAAAACGTTCGAAAACTGGAACACTTACTTCCGGGTTCTCAGCGTTTGTAAGCCAAAACGTACGAGTACCAAGGTGTTCAAGAACCAAGGTATGACTGTATAATATTGCTCCGGTATTGTAGCACATAAGTTACAACAAGAGTTAAGAAACTTGTATTTTCTTTGGGTGGTCTTCGACTAATTTTTAAAGGTTTTCTGCTAAGTGAACTTTTTCTTTTCATCAGAGTAATAATAATAATACTTTATTATTTGTACTTTGCCCATTTGACTGGGTTTCCCCAGCCACTCTGGGCGGCACTACATTTTCAAGCTGTAAGAACTCTGCTGGATCAGACCAAAGGCCCATACTGTTCTCAAGCTGGCCAACCAAATGCCTATCGGAAGCCACCAAGAGTCCTGCAACATCACTCTCCCACTTGTGATTCCCAGAAACTCTTATACAGGGGCATTACTGCCTCTGATAGGGGATGGCAAACCTAGCAATCAATGCTAAGTAGACATTGACAGCCTTGAGCTCTGTGAATCTGTTTAATCCTTCTTTAAAGCCTTCCAAGTTGGTGGCCACAACTACAACTTGTCAGAGCACATTAACTATGCACAGTGTGAAGAATCACCTCCTTGTTTTGAATTTTCCAACATTCAGGTTCAATGGATGGTGGCAAATTCTGTGAGAGAGGGAAGAAAGCTTCTCTCTTCCCACGCCATCGATAATCTTATACACCTCTATCATATCCCCTCTTACTTTTCCTTTTCCCAAATAACTGAGGGAGAGGCAGTATATATGTACCGAAGAATATCTTTATGGGCCAGGAGTCAGCTTTGCCTGCTGAACAGCAGCCTGAAGGGGGAGAAGGTGAAAAGACTCCACACACACCTGTTCAGCCTTCAAGGTCACAGAGCAGAAGGCACAGATGAGAACCAGCTCGCTCCAGGCTGCTTAAACAGAGCTCTCAGCAGCAGTACACCTGATGGAGCGTATCCACCCCCATCGTTCTGCCCGGACGCTGAGGTCCAGCTCTGAGGGTCCAGCTTCTGGCAGTTCCCTCATTGCGAGAAGTGAGGTTACAGGGAACCAGGCTGACGGACTTCTAGGCAGTGGCGCCCGCCCTGTGGAATGCCCTCCCATCAGATGTCAAAGAAATAGACAACTATCTGACGTTTAGAAGACATCTGAAGGCAGCCCTGTTTAGGGAAGTTTTTAATGACTGAAGTTTTAATGTATTTTAAAACTTTTGTTGGAAGCTGCCCAGAGTGGCTGGGGAAACCCAGTCAGATGGGTGGGGTATGTATGTATAAATAAATAAATAAATAAATTGTTGTTGTTGTTGTTGTTGTTGTCGTCAGATGCTGGAAATAATGCCTGTGGTTCCCG
The DNA here is from genome assembly GCA_034642415.1 of Podarcis siculus. Lineage (NCBI taxonomy): Eukaryota > Metazoa > Chordata > Lepidosauria > Squamata > Lacertidae > Podarcis > Podarcis siculus. The sequence continues at coordinate 3,537,754 of JAXCMG010000089.1, read as the reverse complement.
GCCCTCTACCTTACTGCTGCCAGTGATCTTGATCCTTGGCTCTGTGATCATCTGGATTTCCTAACATCTGGACTGTCTGACTTTGTATGTGGATTCTGATCTCAGGTAAGTGTTCCTCAGAGACTCGTAGCCTCTGCTTGCTCGGCAAAGGGACTCAGATGGGGCTACAACAGGGATGGCCCATAGTTCAGTGGCAGAGCCAGCCTATGCTTTACACAAACAAGGTCTCTGGTTCAATTGTGGTGCTTCTACTTCTAAGGGTCTTAGGCAGGAGGGTCTAACATACCTTCTGCCTGAGACCTTGGACAGTATTGGGTGGGCAAACTGAGAGTATATGACAGTTTAATATGTCTTTGTGCATACTTATATGCCTCAAATGGCACTGGCATGCATTTAAAACATGACCTGCTTTCTACAGAAGGAGGAGCTGTAGAAGGGATGGGTTGTGGTTCAGTAGCAAAGCACATACATTGAATGCAGGTGTTGGGTTCAGTCCCTACCATTCCAGGCAGGGCTCAAAAAAATTCCTTCCTGAACCCCTGATGAGATACTGCTGCTTAGAGCAGACAGTACTGAGCTAGATGGAACAATGACCTTACTAGCTGTAGGTTGGCTTCCCCTGTAAAATAATCTGAAGAAAGTAAAGGATTTTCTTCAATCCAACTGCCATCCTACGGTGAGAAAAAAAAGGAAAGGGAAAAAGGAAAGAAAAAAAATAACAACCCTTCTCTCTGGGAAGAGACAGGAAGAGGATGCAGTCCAGTTCCTTCTGATATGCCACTAAGTCAGACTTCAGCAAGCAAATGTGTACACAGTAGCAAATTCTGAGACAAAACTGCTTTGTGCTTTGACCCAGGGAAATGTTACTGGGAAATGCTGCCATCAGCAAATGTGTTTACTCACAGGAGTTTCCTTTGGGGAGGGAAGGAGAAGGCTCTGTGCAATGATCTTTATACAAAGAGTGGGGTTGTGGCCCCGAGGTGCATTTCTACAGCACTGCATGGGTCCACAAGGCTCTTTTGAACGGAGCACAGAATCAAATCGGAATTCAGGATCCCAACTTCCCTTATGTTAAAGAAGAATAAAGCAAATTGCCAGGCCTCATGGGCAGAGAAGCATATAAACAATAGTTTAGCAAGAATTACCCTTCAACTTTTTTTAGTGTCGTCAAAACTGTCCATTCGTGATTTAGAGCTTTGGGGAATAATTTCTATGCACGGAGGCACCAAATCTTGTTTTCTATGCATATAAGCAGGGGACTGGAATACATTTAAAGGGATATATTCAACATAGTGCTAAGTAGATAGTTTTTAATCAGCATGAACAAATTAGTTTCGATAGTATCTGGACTCTTGGGTGCGTCAAATGAAGTTTGTCTCCTGTAGTAGCTGTATGTGTTTATATCTCGGTATTTTAATATAAATCGTACACTAATATGAGCACATGCATATGACACAGATCATGTATCTCATAAAATTCTTTTTTTTAAAAAAGACAAAAATGACTAAATTTGCTGATCATCACTCAAAGTATTACAAGATTTTTACTGGCTATAAACTGAATTTGGAAACGAAGTACCATTGCTGGTTTTAGCTTAGGGCCATGTTTTCTATAAAAGTGTCTTCTCCAAAGTAGAATTGGAAGAATTGTAGCTGTGATAGAACACACATCCTGAATGCTAAATGTCCCAAAGTTCAATCCCAAGCATCCCTAGGCTGGGAAAGATTCGTGTCTTAAACTTTGAAGAGCCCATGCTGGTCAGCATCATACTGAAGTAGTTGGACCAAAGGTCAGCCTAGATGAAAACCAGTTTTCAAAAATCCTAACCTTACTGTCAATTAATATAATCTCTACCAGCCATTCTCTGGGCAGTACTGCTTTCTGAAGTCAGGCAGCTAGCTCTTTGATAAAGGGTATTTTCTGTAGGGACATGCAAAAAACCCTCTCCCTAGAGCTTGCCTGGGACCAACTCCATTATCCTTTAGGTGCAAGACAACATCTGTCTTGTTCATTTGGACTTTTATTGGTATTCAAGATATTTCAATGACTTTTATCTGCTGGTTTTATATTATCTTTTTATCTGCTGATATGATGTTTTGGTTTCTGCAGTGAATTTTGCTTTATTGGTTTTTATTCTTGTAAGCTGCATTAAGGCCATTTTTTTGCACTAGAAGGTGGGAGAGAAATTTGTAAATAAATACAACGTACACTTCGCTTGCCATACCTGTTCCCAGGTTTTTCGCAGTACTCTGTGATTTCTGCATTTCACTTGACTTGAAAGTGAGATCTTCCTGCATGATTTTCAGCTCTTGGTTTGTTACAGAAGATATCTGCTTCATGCGATTTACATTCTGCGTGATTAAAGAAGAGTAGTGGAAGATGACACACCCCCAAATGCACTGCTACAACTGGTGGCTTAACAATGAGAATGGTTGCTGTTTTTCCATACTACTGAAGTCAGCTACAGCAAACCCCCTTAGGGAAACACATTTTAGCTGTTTGGAGTTCATTTATAAAAAGGAGAATGTTGTAGTTTTACAGACCATTGTATTGTCTCACCTATGATTGGGGAAACAGGGACAATGATGAATAAAAGGTGAGAGGCCGATGTAATTTGGGGGAGTTCAAGTGAGGATAGTCTTTGCTCCCAGTAAATGTTTTCCCTCCACATGCTATGGAATACCTTGCTTTCCAAAGCCAATATATCCTAAGGGCAACTCAACTCCAAATTGTGAATGTGACAATCAGATCCTGGTTTTATAAGCAGCAGCCAGCAGTGTAAATTAAGTTGTTTTTACTGTAGCATGCAGTATTTAAAAAGTGAAAATGCTTGTTCCTCCATGAAGCAGCCTTGAGTGACAAAAGCTGAACCCATGAAAGTTGCACATAAAAGCCATTACAATGACATTTTATTGAAAAAAAAGGCAACAGAACAATGAACATATGCAAATGAGACCAAGCTTAGTTAATGTAGCCAAAGATGTAATAATGTTAAAATAATAGTTTTACTGACTTAAATTGCCTGACCGGGGGGGGGGGGGATTTGATACACTAAGCAAAATAAGAACATATGAGGTTATATAAACAGGGAACGATTCTAGGTGCAGTTTGTACTGTACTTTAAGCTAGAAAGAGCATAAGTAACTACGTCTGCCTAGTTTTAGTGCCATATGTGATGGAAGTAAACTATGAAATGTTTTGCTTCTTTTCGTGGCTATAAAAGGTTTATTAGTGCAATTAAAGACTGAGGTGTCGGCAGAAGAAACAAGGGTGGTTCTGTTTGTGAAGGAGGGTGGAGTTTGCAGGAAGAAAAAGATGCAATAATGGCTCTCCCTAAATTGTGATTAAAAACAAAGAACAAAACAGGAGCCAGCCTTGGGAACCAAACCCCTCTTCATTCTGAAGCAGATCCCCCCCCAATGCTATACCAAGTTAAGTGACGTGCTGGTATCAATGTTAACCAAAGTTATGGTTAAGCAGGATTCTCTTAACTAGGATCCGAAACAATGATTTCTAATGGGTTTCAGAGTCTGAAATAAGACAGAAGGGAAAGATTGAAATGAGGTTAGGGAGCATACATTTCCAAAGCTAACTATTCATTTGTTAACTGCAGTTAACAGGAAGTCTGTGTTATCTTTGCACTGGCCCCAAGAATAAGAGGGGTCAGGAAGGTAGCATGCTACAGTGTCTCTCTCGCTCTCTGTCCCCTCTCACATGTTAATACCATACTTGTAAACTTTTTATATGTCAAGCAACCCCTGTAAGCTTCAACTTGATATGCTTTCTGGAGAATAAAAGCAACTAATTAAATTATCACCAAACAATTTGATTATTTGGAAAGTACTAATGATTGTGATTGGTATCTCTTCATCTTTATTCTAAAGTAAGGAATAAATCTGTATTCTTATGAAAAAAGGATTAAAAATGTTATCCTAGCCACATTTACGTAGCAGAAAAATCCTAGTGAATTCTACACAAATAAAATGAAAAACACCATCAGACTCCACACACCAACCCAAATTTTTTTACTTGTTGATCCTCTTTTCCTTTGAAAATAGGATTACCTGTGAGGAAGATTATGCTTTTCCTTTGGTATCATTGCAAAGATGGTAAATAGTAAGTGATTAAATGCTCTTGGATTGACATGATATACTTTTTGGGTAAGTGTTCCCAGTGAAATGCCTAAAATAAGTTGGTTATATGTTATTTTGTTTGGTTCTAGTTTGCTTTCAATTGGATTTGTTTACATAAAAATCAATAAAAGTAAAATGAAAATCACAGCAGAGTCAACGGAACTTATGATTGGAGCCAAAGCCACTCACCCTGCTTGAATGCTCTAAAATTGCCACAATACTGGCCTCTATCTGTGTTTTCCGTTCTAGTTCCTGGTTCTTTGCCTCTTCAAAAGATTCAAGAAAGTCTAAAGATTGAAAAACAAGATAAGGGAGGCTGCTGCTTATAAAAGGAAAAGCAGAAAAGTCCTGAAATGTGACTTATAGCTATAAGGATTCTGAATTTAAAAGCAATTAAAAATATATATAAACAAACATCTTCAATATATTCAAATGGAACTTTACCAATAAATTTTATCTGTAAGGAATATCTAGAATGTGAGCTGGTTTTTGCAGCCTTTTATTCACCTTTTAATATCGATGTGGTGATCAACCAATGACAGGACAGTCAAAGCTCACATGAAGAGCCACATAAAAAGCTGCCCTCTTATTCCCTTCTATGCATCAGAAAATGTTTTACGCTTGCAAAGAAGTACCCTTGTGGGACATCAATGCTGCCAGCCTGGACCTCCTCCAACCTTGTCACTGCCCTGGCTCCAGTGAACTGAAACAGTGCTGATGCTGGGAGGACAATGCTGTGCCCTGGGGGGGACTGCAGTGGTCCCAACGCCACAAGGTCAGAGCTGCCGCTGTGCCCACCCCCCTCTTGTGCCACTGCTGAAGCGCTCCATTAGAGCCCTGCAGAACTCTAAGACTATGCCATTAACATGATGCATAGTTTACTTCCGGTGCATATATATTTTTTGCTCTATAAGACGCACTTAAAAAGGGGAAATGTGTGTGCATCTTATGGAGCGAATGCAGGCGGGAGGCTCTGCTCAGCGCTCCCTTTAAGAGCCGCATGGAGTGTGGGGGCTTTTCCCCGAGGAGGGAGAAGGGATTCAGAATTTTTTTTCTTCTTGTTTTCCTCCTCCAAAAACTAGGTGCGTCTTATGGTCTGGTGCGTCTTATAGAGCGAAAAATACGGTATGTCACCCTTGCAGGAGCAAAACTTTCCAATGTGGAGAAGGCGGCTGTGTGGGTGCAGTGGACATTTGTCCAAAGAGGGAAGCTCTGACTCAGGAGTTGGCAAGGTTTGCCTCGCCCGGGCCAGTTCACTCCAGCAGAGATCCCTCTGTGGGTTGGATCATGCTCACAATTTCTGGCGTCTGCGCAGATGCAATTTCCTGCATTGCGGAAGCGAGTCCCTGCGTCGGTTTAGCGCAGCGAGTGGGAGGCTTGGTTCGGGGGCGGCTCGGGGGCCGGTTAAACGACCCCCATCGGCCACTTGTGGCCCATGGGCCTTAGGTTGCCGACCCGTGCTCTGACACATGCATGCATGGCAGCTCCAAAACTACATCAGAGTTCCTGCATGCTGAAGGCAGCTTTTAAGCCAACTGAGCACTGCAAAGGTGTGCAAAACGCCTTCCTCATCTAGTTCTCCTCTGAGGTTAGTCTCCTGACAAAAGCAAAATCTACAGATGCATCCTTATACAAAAGCAGCTGAAGAAGGCCATATGGAACTTAAAAACTGCTGTTATTTGATCTTCACAATCTTTTTCATGTGTCTATACAGGATTTTCCGACACACCCAGACCTATTTTATTTTATTGTCAATTTCCCACAATTAACTGTGCTCTTAAAAACATTGAATGCAGCCTACAAACCAAGAGGAATGTCTTGACTGAGAATTCGAATGCCTGAAATAGCATTCAATCATTGCTCTATACCAGGCATGGCCAAACTTGGCCCTCCAGCTGTTTTTGGACTACAGTTCCCATCATCCCTGACCACTGGTCCTGTTAGCTAGGGATGATGGGAGTTGTAGTCCCAAAACAGCTGGAGGCAAGTTTGGCCATGCTTGCTCTATACACTGCTGCAAAGCCAGTGGCTATGTGGGGAAATGTCTTTGGCTAAGGTTGCTAAATTAAGAACAGCAATCATGACAGGTGACCAAAAGCTATTAATGCAAATGAAATGTGCATTAAGAGATACCTTCATTTTGACAATGCAAGTCAACATACATGTGAATCTACTTACTGTCCATGCTTTCTTCTCTTTTCTTCAACTCCTTGTATTTCAGATTCTTCTCACCTACAAAAATGACATTTTAAAATTAAACAGTTAATAATTTAAGACTGCGATCTTCTCATTTACTTGGAGATAAATCCTACCGAACTCAGAGGAACTCACAGCCCAAACTGTCTCTGTTTGATTTTCCATTTCTCTCTTTTACTACAACCTCTCATATCACATCCCAAGAGGCTTTAGGGAGGCACAGGGGCTGCAGTGAGTAGCTGGTATGGGAAATACCCTTTGCGAAAGCATCTTTCAACTAGTACCGCATGTGATCCATTCCTATACCTTTTGTTCTTTGACCTGTTTCAATGAATCTTGTTCATTTAGGAGCTGACCAAAATCCATGTATGGAAATCTGATTTAAAGCAAATATTCAGTGCTTGAGATAGAGGAGGTACCTTGTATGCTTTGTTTGTATTTTAATAGGGTTAATTCAGTCTTTAAAATATATAAAAATTATTCCAGTGGGTGTCTTGTGTTTCATAAGCAAAAAATTTGAAAGGATAAGCTAAATATAGATACATTTAGAGTCAAGCATTCCAACATCTTCTTTCCTCCCCAATAGTATTGTATCGACATCCCTTCAGCTTTCCTTCATATCTAACATATACAAATTATAAACATATGCAACTGGCCCCAAGGGACCATGATTTTCCTTGAACTTCCTTGCAGCTGTGAGCCTGTTCCTGGCTGACTCTCCCTTTCATGATACAGGAAAACTTACCAGAAGTGCCCTGAAAAAGTCTAGCCCACTTTTCAGAGGACCATGAATATATTCCTGGATTCATTTTAAAAAATCTAGAAAATATTTCTACTTCTTTGTTTTATTACTCTTGCCACAAGAAACAAAACAGACTCGTGTAAAAGCGGAGAGTGCTGTTTTTGCTAAGCTATCACCAAAGCAATCTATTTCTTACCGTCTATAGTCATCCAAATGATACAAGAAAATAATGCAAAAGCAATATGCAAAGAAAAAAGGACAAAAGCAGAATGAAGAAATTGTTACTATTATTTGAAAACGAAGAGACCAAAACAAGCAGTGATGGGAGTACCTAGTTTGCAATCAAGAAAGAACAATACTATTTAAATTCCTTAACAGAGTAGTGATTAGCAGGAACTAGTAATAAGACCCTTTGGATATATTCAGGCTAAATTAACAATCGTCTACATCTCAAATATTTTTTCTCATGATCTTATATGTGATACTAGGGCTCAATAATATATACGTACTCAGAGAAGCATATATACACATTCTGCAAATGGTCCTGTATTATGTCTTCATATTTTGCTGGAAGCTGCCCAGAGTAGATGGGGAAACCCAGCCAGATGGGTGGGGTATCATCATCATATTCATCCATAAACCTTGCATTCTGTAGTGAAAATGCTAACCCCATCTACACCAACAGGATACTGCTGTTCTTGCTGAAGTCTGGACCGTTGCTTATATATGGGGTGGTAGCAGGCCAGAGTGAAGACTGCAACAGTCCAGTCTGCTCCCGCATGCCCTGCCCCACAGGCTCAGCTGGATTGGCGAAAGTCAAATGACAGTGATGAGGTGGGAACTCCCATGGTGCCTAGGAGCTGGCCCGGGGATTTTCTAACAGCCTGCGGCAACCTGGTGGCTGCTGCTCCGGTGGCAACAGGCCACAACTGCCACCCGCCCCAGTCTGGGTAAGCAGCCATTCTTGGAAAGAATACTATGCAAAATAAGCAAATATGTGCATACTTGTTCCATTTGCAAAACTGATTTGTATCACAGAATTTGGGCAGGACTTAGTAAAGGAACTGGCCTATTCTGGTACAGAGTACACACTGCCCTGACTAGGAGAAACTTCAACATGTTATCTTTGCTCACTATTCTCACCCCCTGAGGTCCTTCAGAACAAGAAACCTTCCTGCCAACAGCAGATTTTTGTGCGCACGGATCTTCAGTACCCTCAATCCAGAGATCATAAATGAATGGGGAAATCACAAATTCACTTCTGAATCAGATCTACTACATGGAAGAAAAACTAAGATGGCATCTACATTTTGGAACTCTCTGCCTATTGATACCAGACAGACACCTTCATTGTACCATTTTCGACACCTGCTAAAAACAATTTTGTTCAGACAAGCTTACCCAGATACCTAGAATGTTGATGTGCTTTTAGTTTATTGCTGGTTTAAATTTGACTAATATTTTTATTGTTTTGCTCATTTTGATTTGAGGGCTTTTCTTTTTTTACTATCAAACTGTATGTAATTTTTTATGAAATAAAGTTTATTTAGAGTAGACCTATTGAAAATAATAGACCTAACTTATTCATGTCCATTCATTTCAGTCGGCTTGTTCTGAATAAAACTTAGTTGAATACCCTCCTTAATAATGTTTTTTTAAAACCAGGTTAATAGGTCCTGTCTATTTTACCTTGCTGCTCCTCTAAATCCATGTCAAGCTGCCGTATTCCTTCGTTAAGTTGGTTGATTTTTTCTTTTATGTCTGTCAGCCTAAAACCATGCAAAAACTAAATGATGAAAACTGAAAAAGTACAGCATTTAGCAGGCATTTTCTGGAAGGGAAATAGCAAGGTGAGTGAAGTTAACAAATGTAAAACTCCAACATCTTTTAGTTTCTTTCCCTAACATCTCTTAGGTTCTTAGCATTCCAGCACTGACTCTATGTATTTGATTATCCCAAAGGAGCAATCTCGCCTTGTTTAACTTAACAAATGGGTCCACCTGCTGGTTAATCAGCATTATAATAATGACTTGGATTGCAAGCCTATACTAATTCACCTACTGGGAATAAGTCCCACTGAAACCAATGGGACAGACATATATAGGATTTCACTGTTTGCTATAATAGAAGAATGCACAATTGTTTTAGTTGTACTGCTCATTAAAGACAGGCACCCCCAAACTCGGCCCTCCAGATGTTTTGGGACTACAACTCCCATCATCCCTAGCTAACAGGACCAGTGGTCAGGGATGATGGGAATTGTTGTCCCAAAACATCTGGAGGGCCGAGTTTGGGGGTGCCTGATTACAGCCATCTTTAGCCATTATGAACAAGGGACAGAAAACACATGAAGGAGATGACTATATGAGGTCTATTTCTCTTCTATGCCTGCAGAGGTTTTCTGCATGTTTAAGAACCCTGGAAATCTTCCACCTTGCCTAAGCTCCTTTCTGCCAAAATTCCCTTGGAATGAGGTAAATTGCCACGAGATGAACATGTAGATACGGGGGAAAACTTGGTTGAGTAAATACAGTCTTTGGCTTTACATACTACTTGCTTTTAGCACTTTAGTAACAGTTCAAGTCATCCCAAATAGATCATATCTCAGTTCAAAATACGTTGTAACTAGAAGTGTTTTGCGAGGCATTCAAAAAACACAAGGTCTGTTTCTTTATATAGCCTATAAGCAGCTGCACTATACAAGCTGGTTATATGAGTTGAGCAGCTTTGCAGAAATAGATAAGAGAATTGCACTTAAATTCAGAACCAGGGTCTAAAAGAACAATATGGAACAGCACTCACTGTCTCTCCATGCTTGCTATTTCTTGGTTGTCTTCCTTCACCTTTAAAAAAAAGAAAAAAAGAAACATATAATCATTAAATAACAATGGAAAACCAAAGATGGTTGGTCTCTGCAAAAAATTCCTTTTTCTTTCTGTATATTTGGATGTAATGTTTAATTTATTATTTTCTCTGGAATTTTAAAAAACGCAATAAAGATTTTTTAAAAATTACTCGGTTATGCTAAAAATGGAGACCACTTAATAATAATAAAAATGACGTCTGTCAGTTCTGTTTCTAGTGTCATTATCAATAGTTGGTGGTTTGGACAGAGGTGCTTACTTGACCTCCCAGATTTCACTTTTCAACTTCCCTTTGTTTGCAAAATCTCTTCATTTCTGTCTGTTTTAGCACTCTACATACCTGTTTTAGCAATCTCTCTCTCTCCTCCTGTGGAGAGCCCATACTTTTGTCCTCTGCCATCATTTGATTCCGATGTTCCTCAAGGCCATGAAGCTTTTCATACAGTTGCAGAGCCTCCTGTTTAACCTGGGAGTGTGCTATTTCCTGAAGAGATAAACTTCATTACAAGGGATGAAATATTTTGTGAATAAAGTCATGTAAGTGATCTGTTAAGAATTTTTGTACATCAACCAAAAGTGCTCATGTGTTGAAACTGCCAGGTAACAATTTATTTATGATTGGTTTATAAAGAAATATATATCCCTGAATACTGTCTGCAAAAAAAACCAAACCCCGTATAAATACAAACAATAGTATTCAATAAAATGCCCTTTAAAACTTGATAAAAACAAAACTATACATCCTGGATAAAACTGAGTAGAGAACTAAAAATCAAGAGCCTACAATCACTGAGTAACAAAGCCCATGGCTTCTATTACAAACATAAATTGATATTCAGTGTCCAGATAAATAAATAGGCTATCATGGGATTTTGGCCATATTTTCTTAATGGTACAGCAAAAACAAAAAACCAACAACTTATGCCAGCTTTTGTTTTCTCATTAACAAAATTTTAAACACCCTCTAATTTCAAACATTTTGTAATTGAATAGAAGAATTTAATGTCATACATACAGCATCTAGAGACTGTTCTTTTATATTCACAGCATCCAGTTCTTGCTGTAAAGCACACAATTCCTACAAGAGTAAAATAAATTAGTATGCAGGTCCTGCTACTGGAATGTTTCGTTACCTGAAATCTGTAACCTGAACACAATTAGTCATACCCAGCCTTTGCTAAATGAAAGACTGGTTCAGATATCCTAACAGCTGGAGTTTGTCCAGTTCCTTGTGTTTATCTTGGCGGTGGCAGCATTTTGGGCAGAAACCATGGAGTGAGGGACAGAGATAGGGCATATCAAGGAACAGAAAAGATCAGACAAATGAGGGAGCAAGAAGGATCAGACAATTCGGTTTTTCTTTTGTTTGGCTGATTGACTGCAGTAGTTTCAGGCAGAAACCAAGGAGGGAGAGTTGTTTAGTCGATGAGTCGTGTCCGACTCTTCATGACCCCATGGACCAGAGCATGCCAGTCTTCCACTGCCAGTTTAGTCAAAGTGCAGGAGGCAGTGGAAGAGGGAGGAAGAGAGAATGGACAAATCATGGAACAGAAATGTTCATATAGGAAATACTGGAAATCACCAGCTCATTAAGCAAAAGCTCGCCTAACGAACAATTTCCTAGGAACACACTGTGTTTGGAAAGCAGGACTGGCGTGTTTGGTTAATGAAAGCTACTAGAGGCTACGTGCATAGAAAATGGACCCCTCCAAAAAATATGGGGAGTTGACAGCTTAGTCAAGATCATGCTATCCTACATAAAAGGATTTCAGCTTTTGGATTTCCGCTGTTGGATTTCCGCTACAGGAGTTCTTTTTCATTTATCAACGCTTTATCGATTGTGTTGGGGCTCATCAAGATGTCGTTCAGACATGAAAGCGTCACCTGCAAGAGCTTTTCATTTGCCACTTTCATCTCCATGTATTTAGCTTGATCCTCTTCAGACATATTTTTGACTATGTTTTCTGCCGCCTGCTTTTCCTGCTGGATGTCATCTTCCACAGCTTGAATGAGATTTTCTTTGCTGCATCACAAAAGCAAATATTTTGTAAATCTGTTTCATTTTTTAAAAAAGGTTATTCAAATCTCTGATTTACAAAGAAGTACTCAGCTTGCTCTACTAGAATTTGATTCTGACAGGTGCTAAAGAAACATGGAGAGAACACCATTTCCCTTTCTTCTAACCACTGCTGCCACTGCCCATTTTCTCTCCCAGATGAGTACCAGAAACAAGGAAATTAGATGAGAATAATAATCTAATAATCAAATAGATGAGAAGTTCAATCATCAATTAAAAGATTTTGTTTGAGCTCAAACCAGAACAGAACCATCACCACAACAAAGAACAGGTTACTGATTTTATATATATGGCATTTTAGACTAGTACACTCTCTGGTCCCAAACAACAGTCCAATTCACGTGACCAGTGAATGAATCAGAAGCATCTTTATTTGCATCAGCTACTAGCCACAGCCGGTCCCTGCTCCTGCCAACCTAGCAGTTTGAAAGCACGTCAAAGTGCAAGTAGATAAATGGGTACCGCTCCAGCGGGAAGGTAAACGGCGTTTCCGTGCGCTGCTCTGGTTTGCCAGAAGCGGCTTAGTCATGCTGGCCACATGACCCGGAAGCTGTACGCCGGCTCCCTCGGCCAATAAAGCGAGATGAGCGCCGCAACCCCAGAGTCGTCCGCGACTGGACAGAATGGTCAGGGGTCCCTTTAGCCTTTTACTAGCCACAGCAGTAGCCACAGCATGGGACGCAGGTGGCGCTGTGGGTTAAACCACAGAGCCTAGGGCTTGCTGATCAGAAGGTCGGCAGTTTGAATCCCCACAACGGGGTGAGCTCCCGTTGCTCTGTCCCTGCTCCTGTCAACCTAGCAGTTCGAAAGCACATCAAGTGCAAGTAGATAAATAGGTACCACTCCGGTGGGAAGGTAAACGGCGTTTCTGTGTGCTGCTCTGGTTCGCCAGAAGCGGCTTAGTCATGCTGGCCACATGACCCGGAAGCTGTACGCCGGCTCCCTCGGCCAATAAAGCGAGATGAGCGCCGCAACCCCAGTCGGTCACGACTGGACCTAATGGTCAGGGGTCCCTTTACTTTACCTTTACTAGCCACAGCAATGCAATGCAATGCAATAAAATGTACTGAAGAAAGAGGTGAAAACTTAACTATAGAAAATACATTTTGGGGGTTTACATCAATAATCAAACAGTAGATCTTATTCTAATTGCCCGTGCTAAAAACATTGCAATTTTTGCTGTCATCTGATCATATCGATCTGATAAAAGAAAAGGACACAGTACCAATGGTTGAACGACTTGGCATGCACAATATGAGAGGGGCAATAATATCAATCCTCAAATCTTTATAAAGAGTGCAAGCCCAGTGAATGTGTCAAAGGGGATCCAGGTTTATGCTCACCGTCTCTGCTTCCAACCCTTTTCTGCATTAAGCTTCTGAACAGAGCCCACAGGCACACTTTGTAGGGGCATAAGCCTTCTCCATTTAATTGGCACTCTGCATTTTGCAAGATACTAGATCTCAGAAAGAGAGAGAACTGAAGAGGGCAGGAGTGGGGATTGTGGGTGTGAGTCTGACCCCTCCCTCTGCCGTATGCCAGTGCTTATGTAAATAAGGCTAGCTTGAGCACATGAACTCCTACCTTGAAGGAACCCCCCCCCCCAAAAAAAATCCTTCCAGTAGCACCTTAGAGACCAACTATGTTTGTTTTTGGTATGAGCTTCTGTGTGCATGCACACTTCTTCAGATACACTATCTGGGCTTGCGGAAAACATTTGTACTGTGCCTTCTCTAAGGGTTGGGAAGCTGCAGGAAGCTTTAAGGCTGAAATTTACTATTGAAGATTATGAGGGAAAACAGCTTGGCAGGGGAAGGGTAAGAGTGCCCTGACCCTCATGCAGTCGCTTGGCTACTCTCTACAGCTGTTACCGAAACCTTCTTCCTAACCTTTGAGCTAAGTGAAGCATGCACATTCTTCCTGGGGAAAATCCCAGTCTGTATACCTGTGCTGGTAAGGCCTATGGCACTGTACAGAACTGCAAGCTCTGAGGATCCAAGTTTGGGTGGCATTAAAAGCATTAAAAGATGAGAGAGAGAGAGAATCTGGCAAGCGGCAGCAGCGATGTGAGCAACAGGATCAGTTTGATAAAAATTGCTCTTCGTATTTTTTCCACCACTCTGCATCTTTCCATATTAACTTATCAGCCGTATTTCACCTCTTTTCCTTCTCAGCTATTAGCACTCTCTCTCTAACACGTTTAGGATACTGGCTTACCTGAGATTGGGCCCCATGGAAGTTAATGGGCCATACTTCTGAGCAGATGTTAAAGAATTGCACTATTAAGTATCATATTATAGTAGTAGAAGAGTTTGGATTTGATATCCCGCCTTTCACTCCCCTTCAGGAGTCTCAAAGCGGCTAACATTCTCCTTTCCCTTCCTCCCCCACAACAAACACTCTGTGAGGTGAGTGGGGCTGAGGGACTTCAAAGAAGTGTGACTGGCCCAAGGTCACCCAGCAGCTGCATGTGGAGGAGCGGAGACGCGAACCCGGTTCCCCAGGTTACGTGACTACCGCTCTTAACCACTACACCACACTGGCTCCCTTGGTAGTAGCTTGGTTGACAAATGCCTTGCTACTCGAACGTTTTGGCTCCCGAACGCCGCAAACCCGGAAGTGATTGTTCCAGTTTGCGGATGTTCTTTGGATGCTGAACATCTGACGCGGCTTCTGATTGGCTTCTGGAGCTTCCTGCAGCCAATCGGAAGCCGCGCCTTGGTTTCCGAATGTTTTGGAAGTCGAACGGACTTCTGGAACAGATTCTGTTTGATTTCTGAGGTACGACTGTATTTATTCATTTAATCTAGCCAAAGCCATTGCCGAAAGATAAAACTTTAGATTAGGGCACAATATCACAATGATCACACCCACTCTATCACACAGGCAAATCACGATCGTAATATGAATATTTATACTTTCTCATGTGAACCGGAGCTGAACCGGCAGATGGGTGTCAAACAGGTTACTGTTAGCATAAACTGGAATCAGAGCAACTATAGTCACAGCTGAATCAGAACTGATCCAAAATGTTTAGTGCCTTCTCCTCTCACTGGTTTTGACTTAATGATACATGTGACATATAAAAGTTAAAGGTGATTTTTAATTCTTTGAATGTAACTTATACCTAACCTCCACCCTGATCAGTGTGTTAACAACTGCAAAGGCTTTTAGCTGTCGCTTTTAATATGCACTTTGTATATTTATAATGTCTGATGTTTGGTAACTGTACCCCACTAAAAAATAAACTTCTACCTATGGCTCTCTGTTTCCAATACAACCATGTTTTATTGGAAACTCTAACCGTGGGTAAACTTGCTCTTTCGCCCTCACTTCATGTCATAAACATGATACCTGATCATATTCTAAAACTTCCTTATTGGCTGCAAGTCTATTAAGTCACATATGAACCCAAGTCAATCTTTTGCTAAAGGCATTCTGAAGTTCCTTATTTTAAACGACCTGCTTGCTAATAGGGTACAAAGGTTGAAGCCAAGCGAAGTTAACATTGTACTCTTCTTTTTTTAATCCACAAGGATACACGCAAACATGTATATGATGTTCCAGAGAAAAAATAAGAAGGTAAGAGACTGGGTAAACTGCTAGTATTATCAAACGTATAGATGTTTGTTTTATTAACAAATGTATAATAAAATACATTGTTTCACAATCCAACTATTAAGATTACAGTTTAAATATTCTATTGGTTCAAAGCTGTATGAATTCACTCGATGGCTTAGCAAGAGGACATCTTTGGAAGCTTGGAAAATATTTTTCAAATGTTTCCCCTCAGTTTAAACAGGGAAGCTGCCCGTTTTATTCTTCTTAAATAACGGAGGGCCTTTAATGGAACACTTCAGAAATAAATGTTAATCCCTGAAGAATTTTACTTGATTTTAATGCATATATACACATGGACTAAAAGGAGGAAGTTTTCACAAGAGACACTACAACTTTTGTGTGGGTTTTGCGAGGTTAATGATGTTACTTGTTTGGGTGCTCCAATGTTTCTAGATACCGCCGGCCGGGCTTTTCTCTATCTTTTGAGATTTGCAAACTTTTCCCTATAGGGAAGGGTCAAGCAGTTTGCACCAGTGCAATAGATATGGCTCATGTCTTGTGTAGCCTTGATCAGTGGCGCCATTTCAGAGCTCTGGAGGGAGGATGGGCAGGAAGAAAGATTCTAAGTATTTGAAGTACTGTATAGCTGTTGCAGTTTCTTTCTTTAATATTTGGTAACAGCTACAGCGATAGTATTAATACATCTGATGAAAGAAAACCAGTACTTGGATAATTTTTATTGTATTTCTACAGAACACCTCAACAGATCACAGCTATGTCATTTTTTAAAGTATCAGAACACTAGGTGAACTAGACAAAGACAAAAGAGACTTTAAAAAAGACTGGGAATCGTTCATGATGTATTTACAGAAATATTGTAAAGAAATGGACTCACTAGTAGGGTTTGAGTAAAACACTTACAATTAAGAAAACAAGAGTAAAGGTTAAGAAACAACAATATGAAAATTAATTAAATGTAAGAAGTAACTGGAAGAAAATTTGGTATAAAAATGATAAGAATGTTAGAGCATTCAGCTGAAAGATGAAAAATAAGAGAAAATTTAAGCAGAAGTAGCAAATTGTTAAAGAACCAGAAGGAGAAGTTGAGAGAAGTCACGGGGTGGAGGGAGTTTTGTTTTATTCTATTTTCTTTTATATGATAAATGTGTTGAATATTAAACTGTAAATTTTAATAAAAAATATTTTTAAAAAAGAACACTAGGTGAAATAATTTCTTGAACATTGACAGATGACAAAGGCCTGATTTCATAGCACAAACTATATATAGTTTACATTTCCATATTTTACTCAGTTCTACAAATCCTGTTGATTCACTTGGCTTTGCAATCACAACTATGATGCTCTTTGTGAACTTCTTTTTCATCATCAAATTGAGCTTCAATACTATTCAAGTGATAATGTGTACCTACAGGTTCAGAATATGAAGCTTGCTTGGCTCCTGACACTGGTTGCAGCTCTCTTTTTACATCCATTTGCTGCTTCTCAAACGGTAAGCTTCATAACCAAATCAAGCTACTACTACTTGGCTACTTTTCCTATAAAGCTGTTAACAGCTTGATCCTTTACATGTGTTCTATGAAGAAAGCCACATTGTGTTCAATGTGGTTGACTCCTATGCATACTTAAGACTGCAGCCTAAGGCTATTTTAACTCCTCTTTTGGGGTGGGGTGGCAGAAATTATCACATTCATATATATGATAGGACCTCCGCTGCCTTGCAGGATATCTTCAGAAGGAAAGGCTTGTGGGTAAACCCTACACAAATCCGGAGTGCAGTCCCTAAGACGGTTGGATGGTACTTCTTTCCAGCAACTCCTGCCACCAAGCTGGTGTCAAACATATTGCTTTGATTTCCTTTAGACCACACCAGCAAGGTCTGGTTGTCTGAGCAGTCCAGGAATACCATACACACTGCCCAGGCTTGCGCCCTGGGGAGGTTGCTTGGGTGCAGCTAACGTGGTGATGTGACTTCACCCCTGGAGGCGAACTCCATTGTCTTTCGAGACAGATGGATGCCAATAATATATATGATAGAGTATGGTATGTGAAAGATCAAAAAACCCACAGAATACAGTGCCTAATCAATCATATTATGATTCTCATCACCTGCAAAATATGGTAGTTATTTCATGGTACTCCCTTCTTAGCACCAGGAAGAAATATTCCATGTGTTTTGTTCTGGTCATTGTAGGCTGGTATGGGATGTGCCTTGCATTAAGCGAGGTGGGGAAAGAGATGGTCTTTTTTTAAATAAAAGTTCCCTTTAGCCCTACAACTCTCTGCCAAAGCATTTATATTCATTCCTGAATGATTCAGGTATTTCAGATTTCTATGCTCAATATTCTACTGTAGAAAAGAGTTTAACTCCAAGATTTTTTATTTGAGCCCCAAGATTTCAACAAAAAAAGAGCAGGCCTGTTTTCCTACAGCCTGAACCACTTTTTATGGTCATTTTCTTTCACATACTGATCATATAGCTGACTCTAATATGAAGGACCACAAATCTGAATAGCTGTAGCTTTATTTATGGTTATATAGTTGTTTTGTGCTGCTGCTTTTGTTTCTATATTGTTGATACACTTTCAATGTTGTTATAGGATTGTATTTTGCAATGTCACCTGTTCTGATTTTCTTTCTGAAGATTAGCCAGGCAGAATTTTCCTTTACAACAAACAATAACATCAATATATTTTAGAAAAGTTTTCATATCCCTATATATGAGAGCTTGATGAACATATTATCTGTTTTATCCTGGTAATCTTCCCCAATCTGTATTTGTAACATTTTCTCTCTCTTTGTTTAACAGGTTAGGTGCGAGGAAGCAGCAAAAAACTATACTTCTGTTCCTCCTGGCCTAGACAAAAATGTTTCTATACTAGTTCTCAGTTACAACAGCATCACTTTAAATGAAAGTGATACCACAAATCTTCAAAAGTACATGAATATTACAGAATTATACCTAAGCAACAATTCCATTTCTATTCTCCGTAATTTTACTTTTGACAAACTTTCAAAATTAGCAGTTCTAGATGTCAGCAATAATTCTATCAGTACAGTTGAACAAGCAGCATTTGCTGGTTTAAATAAACTAAAGATTTTGCAGCTACAGAATAACAAAATTGTGCAATTAGATTCCAGTGTGTTTGTATTGCTAAAGAGCTTGGTGGTCTTAAACCTAAAAAATAACCTTATGAGATATTTTGATGCAAAAATATCCCTTAATTTAACCAATATCACATTAATTGGAAATCCATGGAATTGTTCATGTGACCTCGTTAGTTTACAGAGTTGGCTGAAGACCGCTAAAGTAACCATGGGTAAGTATCAAAAAATGCATTGGTGTTTTAATCTATACGATTTCCATTTCAGGAGGACTAAGTGTACTCCGTTGATGTATGAATTTAGTTATCCTCACATCTTTTATTTTTGAGATAAGGATTCCTTTAGACTGAGAGCCAAAAGTGCTAAAAGGAGTTGTCAATAAAAAGCACACCGAAAAGATAAAATATGAACTAAATGTCGAGCACATACATTAAGTTGGTATTTGAAAAGGTCATGTCTGAAAATTGCCTATTCATCCAACAGATTTTGTATAGGAAAAGAGTCGTTTGCCCTATGAACTAGAAATGTACTAAGTAATGTGGTTTCAGAAAAACAATAACAGTGCAATCCTATATGCACCTACTAAGAATTAATCCCACTGAGTTCAATGCAACTTACTCCCAGCCTTAAGACTCCTATTAAACAGATGAATAGCACAGTCAAACCTGTCTGAGATTATTACAGTATAGGTAATACTGAATATATTCATATATTTGAAGTGCAGGAATATTTTCATGGAATGAATAATTGTTGGAAATAATATATTTGCCTCTGGCAACCCTATCACACTAGATAGGGGTCAGCAGACTTTTTCAGCAGGGGCCCGGTCCACTGTCCCTCAGACCTTGTGGGGGGCTGGACTATATTTTGAAAAATAATAATAAATGAATTCCTATGCCCCACAAATAACCCAGAGATGTGTTTTAAATAAAAGGACACATTCTACTCATGTAAAAACATGCTGGTTCCTGGACTGTCTGTGGACCGAATTTAGAAGGCGATTGGGCAGGATCTGGCCCCCGGGCTTAGTTTGCCTACCCCTACACTAGATGGTCGCATGGATTATTTTTAAAGTTCTAAACTATACTGTCTGAAGTTGTTTTTAAGGTCAGCACAGACCAAAAACTTTAATCTTTTTGAAATGTTTATATTTACAGAAAATGAGAACGGTACTGTGTGTATGTCTCCAAGCAGCCTGAAAAAACAACCTATCAAGACAGCAATTATAGCTGACTGTGAGAAAAGAGAGATGACGACTGAAGCAACCACCTTATCTTTCACTTCTCTTAATCCAAATAATGATAGTCTATCTCTGCATAATGGTACAAATAGAAAAGCACTAATGTCAGGTATATTTCAGTTTAATTTACCGGCAGCGCCCATATGCCTATAGAAGCCATGCATTTCAGAAACAATACTAAAGATCATTTAGTGAACTGATACAGAATTTAAAGCAAATGTGTATTGAATCCAAATTTAGCTGTCTGCTAAAAGTAGGGCTCCCTCTGTTCATGGATAGCTTTTGATCCAGCAGAGGGATCCTGCTGGTGGAAGGAAGAACATTATTTTTGCCCAATCCCCACCCATTCTGTAGTTTTCCCACGATCCCCCTACCCTCTCCAGCAGATTTTCATAGGGTGCAAAGGTCTGCAAGGTGAACCGGCAATTGGTAAAGGTTGCTCCCCTCCTCTTCTGCCATTATATCAAACCTATAACTGTGCATTCTTTTCCTTAAACATTGTTAAGAGCAGCTCCACCATTTCCTTTACATTTCTCAGGAAGAAGAACTCGCACAGCCTTGTGTATTTTAAGCAAAATTCAACAAGGAGTCAGTCCTTGGCTTGGTTTATAGACTCCAGTCTCTATGCTATCCTCATATAAATTAGAATATTTAGCATATATATTGATAAAGATATTAGATGTATTACCAAAATAGCTTTTGAATTGTCTTTTAAAACAAGTAATATGCTGAAAGTTACGATGGCTATATATAATTGCAATATAGCCTTTTCTAGTTTCTTATGCATAGTGGTAAACGTCAGATTAACCCAGACAGTCATGCGTCATTGGGAGCACAAAGTTCAAATTCTTTTGTTAAACTTGTTTCTAGTGCAGCTAGATCTCAGCTGATCTAATTCAAGATACTCGCCCAGGGCCTCATGAACCTTGATGAATTCTTCCACTGATTTGGATGAATATGCCTATCTGGGGTCACTAGTCACAGACAAACAGACATAACTAGGCCTGGAATGAGGCAGGTACCTAGGATCCAAGCACACAGAACAATGTGCATTTAACTGTACCAGTTGAATTCCCACAATTATGTTAACAACAGATGCCTTCAGGACTCTTTAACAGAGCAACTACTGAAATATGTTCAGTCAAGTGCCAAACTTTACTAAAACACTGCTTTTAAAAGGCTAATAGTCAAATGTCCTAAACTTGATGCGTCAGAGGTGTGGGAATTGCAAAACCATAAACTTGATTCTCCAGTGGATTGAAGTGCAAAGTGACTTTGCATATTCTTTCCCCCCTGCAGCTCTTTTACCTCTGAAAAGCTGATATGGAAGGTTAGGGAACCCTGAGGAACAGTATAGCGGGTGGTACCAGGGGTTGCAGTGGGGATGGGATTTTGCAAAAATCACCTATGCCCCTTCTGCCCACAGAAGCAGGCAATTTGCAGAGTGGGAACCTCTGCTGGATTTAACTCACTTCTGTGAATGGAAGGAGTCTAGCTCCAACCCTTTGTTTTTCTATGGAGAAAGGGAAGTTACTTGATAACTTCTGAAAGGTAACCTTATGAGGAAAAATTGAGTAAGAGTTGTATTTACACTGAAAAGAACTAAAACGATGTTTGATTTATTTTAAGGTGTGGATGTTCATCGTCCTGGCAAAAGTTGGACCTTTCTGATTGGTGTCCTGGTTGTTGTTATCAGCATTTCACTGCTGATTGGAATGGTCATCAAATTCCCAGTATGGTACCGTTATTTGATTAGCTATAATCATAGTCGTTTGGAGGAAGACGAACCAGAGATGTTTGAAGAAACTTTCACATCTCATAACTGCGCATTCCCACATACACCAGGTACCTATGAAGAAGAATCGGTTGTGGTTTTTGAACAATTTCATACATTTGTTCCAGAAGAAGATGGATTTATTGAAGACAAATATATTGATACATGAAGAGTTACTATGAATGTTGCAGTCTGAATCTCTCTGCCCCATTCTGAAATATGTGCTAAGGGCTGTCATATCTGTAGCTTTATAAAGCAATGGGCTAAAAAAACCAAACTGTTGCTGCTTGTGATTAATCAAAATATGCACTATTTAATCTTGGCATCATTACAGAAAACCACTACTGGTGAAATGGTGTTGGAGGATCAAAGGTTTTTTTGTATGTAAATAAGGGCATTTTGTTTGGGTACCTGAAAGAGAAATATAGCCCTATACAGTCGTACCTCGGCTCCGAAACGCCTTGGGACTTGAATGTTCCGGCTCTCGAATGATCAAAAACCGGAAGTGAGTGTTCCAGTTTTCAAACATTTTTTGGGGAAGCCGAATGTCAGGTGTGGCTTCTGCTATTGTTTCCGGCGCACCTGCACGATCAGAAACCAACTGGAAGCTGTGCCTTGGTTTCTAAACGTTTCAGAAGTCGAATGGACTTCCAGAACAAATTCTGTTCGACTTCCGAAGAACGGCTGTATATTTAAAAACAGGCAAAACAAGGGGCTGGCATGCTAAAGAAGTCATTACACAAATCATTAAGGAGGCATCCCCTGAAGTTTAGAGTCTGACCATCAATGAAGAAGAAATAACATCTTCTGTGTCTGAACATCCAGAAATATGTAATTAATTAAAATAATTCTAATTAACAGAAACTGAGTTTCGCTTTTGTTGCACTACACAACTATGACCGATATAAGATACATAAAATAAATAAAAATGCTTGTTTGCACTTTTAAATGAACAAAAAATCAGAAAACAGGTTGACAGGTACCCTTCTGGAGTGGCTGTCTGCGTTAGGGGTGGGTGGCACTGCTCAGCGCTGGTTTTAGTCCTACTTGGATGGTTGTTTCTAGAGGGTGATGTTTGAGGAGTGTTCTTTGGCCCTGTGGAACCTTCAATTTGGGGGTCCTTGGGTTTCAATGTTAAATTAAATCTTTTATCCTATATGCTACTTCTGGGGTTTGTGATGGGGAGCTGAATTTTTATTTATTTAAAACTGACTTGTTTTGTTGTAGATTTTATAAATTCAATAAATAATAATAATCTAAAGTGTGAAAGGTCAGCACACACCTGCTACTGCTTGAGTACAAAGACCAGACAAGTGTTGGGTGTCCATGAATGGCATTATAACACAATACAGAACATTTCTATGCATTTGTTTATTTTCCAGTTTCGTTTTTAAAAAATCATATACTTACGCTTGTCTTTCTGTAAAAATGATGTCTATGCCTTGAGCTTCACGGTCATTTTGAGCCTTCAACTGTTAAAAAGACACAGCCACCAACAGCATGAGAATAGCTCTGCTATATCTACAGCAAATAAATTTCCCGTTTCTAGAGCCAATGACTTTAATTCAACTGAATTTGCTATTATAGCTTATACACCATAGATCAGTCTTAAAATGATTTTCAAGAAATACAACATGATCTTAAAAATATGTTTGAGAAATGGAACATAAATCAGAATTAAGGACAGTTTCAAATGTGTCTGTACTAATTTACATGCATAATGGTTGGACTGTGTCTATAGGTAAAAGGTTTATATAGCTCGGGGGCAGCTTTGGTGCTGCAGATGCTGCTGAACTACAAACTCCCATTAGCCTCAGCAAGACTGTCAGTACAGAGAGATGATAGGATTTGAAGTTCAGAAACATATGGCAGGCTAAAGGTTCCCTACACCTGGCATAGCTGAATGAAGTATCAGATCTCCACAAATATTAATTTTCTTATTTTTATTTATTTGATTTCTATCCCACCTTTTAACAGGTTCTCAGAGCAGCCAACAAAAAATAAAACAAACTTTAAAACGATAACATTAAAACATTACAAAGTAAAAGAGCACTTTAAAAGCTGTCAGCAGAATTAAAAACACCGAACACCACAACAGCAGTTTTCAGAGGATTAAACAACCCGGGGAAATAAAAAGATCCTTGCCAGGTACTGTGCTGTAAGGACAGCAAGGTATGCCACAGGCAGATTTGAAGTTACAGATGCTGACTGCAACAGATGAAGGTGCAAGCACAAGTAATTTCAAATAAATTGCAAGCATCTCACTGATAAGATGTTTTGCAGGAAGGGGTCCTTTGGAGGGTGGGGATGGCGGTTTAAAACCAGCTCTTGCTCCCCTCTCCCAAACAGTTGCTCAGTAAAATTTCCATGTGCTAGTATCAACTACTCATTTCACTGGTAAAAAAAATGTTTTTTTATGTTCCGTTTGAACTACCATTTAATTGGAAATTTAAATTGTGTAGGTCCTTTCTATTGTGATCCAATGTTTGGAAGAATTGTGGCTTTTTATATTTCCTTCTATTAACTAAGATGCTACTTTGAAATGTCACTCTGCATATGTATTTGGGTCAACAGTATATGCAGTTACACTCATCCGGAGAACCAATTACAATTGTTTTCAAACATTTTCCAGCAGCTACTGAGCATCACTGGTTAGAAGTAGTCCAAGTTGAACAATAACCAATTCAGGCAAAACTAATACTGTTACAAAACAATGTTAATACTCACCAGGTTATAGTCATTCATTACTTCCTCCATATCGGTATTGGTATTAAGTTTATCCACCAGCTAAAACAACACAGAAACCCAATTAATTGCTAGTTTTATTCCCAGTGAATTATCTATGGGCAACTATATGCAACTGCAATTCAAAATTAGATCCAGTATTGTCAATGTGTGTAATATATATAAAAATATTAGCAATATAAACAATAACATACCATATTGTAATCAGCTAGTTGTCCTTGAAACTCTTTGATCTCACTAGCTAAAGACTCTGCCCTAAGAGAACAGGAAAAGAATAGTTACTATACAACATAGCTTATGTGATAAAATGTAATCAAAGCAAGTCTCAAGTTTTAATATACAGTAAGCCTGCAACTTACATGTATTTAACTTGCATGCATGCAGCTGTATGTGCTGGGCAAAAGGGAGCGAACATCCAGGAAAAAAGACTTTGGCAATCCCACCTGCCATTGAACCCAATGTGTTTTGACTACAGTCGTACTTTGTTTTGTGACCGGGATCTGTTCCAGAGCCCTGGACACTAGACAAAAATGACGCACAACAAAGTGCCACTCTGCGCATGCACGTGGAGCCGTTTGCGCTTCAGCTCATGCACGAAGTGCAATTTAGTGCTTCTGTGCATGCGACAAACCTGGAAGTAACCTGTTCTTGTACTTCCGGGTTTGCCACAGACATTCAACAAAATGGACGCTCGACGAGGCAGACTCAAAACGAGGTACCACTGTATATGCAATTTTGACTTTAGGCATGATCCTTGGAACGTAAACCCTACGTAAGTTGCAAGCTTGCTGTTTCCAATCCAAATTTACTTGTGTACATGATTCCACTGACTTTAATTAACACGAAAGTTTTTTAAGACCCTCAGGGTTCTTTCCAATTCTACAATTCTATGACAATAAGTGTAATCTATCTCACCTTTTTTCATATGATAGGTAGACAGAATTCTCCTGATTATACATGTCGATTTCTTTCTGAAGCTTGTTAATTTCTGTGGTGAGTTCATTTATTTTACTCCTGTAGGAAAAAATTAGGTCTTATGTTAAGTATAATTTAGTCCTGTTCTAAAGCCACAGTCTTTGGGTCAGAGGTCATCTGCCACATAAATATGGTTTTGGAAACCTCTTCAGATTTGCACGTGTCGATGATTTATTGAATTATGTACCAGTCCTTTGGAAGCTGACAGAGGGACAATTTAACTGCCTTCTAAGGGCACCTATGTTGGATAAATGTCTAGTTCATCAGTACTGGAAGAATCCCACTTCCCTAATCCTACAGTGGGCAGAGAACATGACTCAGCTGGCAGCATTTGAGAAGGTGATCTTCCATAAACACGAGAAAAATGGGGAATTCTTTGATATCTGGACTCTTTATACAAATCTATTTGCTCAAACGGGTTGGTTTGGACTACCAGACATCCCCGCCCCCCACCTCATCAGTTGTACACAGAGAACACGTCTTGATCAATTACGGTTTTCTTTGCATTGTATGACTTTTTGTTTCTTGAATCCAATCAAAAGCTATTAATAAAAAGGGTGTCTGGTTTAATCTTTATGGCCCAGTGCAGCCTAGTCAATTTATACAATACATTTCTAAATGCCCACATTATGCTCAAACCCTGGTCAGTATCTAGTGGTGGTTTGTTTAGTTTTGTTTTTGGAAGGTCACTCTGGGAAGAGACTGAGGGGGCAAGAGGACTACCCCAAAGATGACAGGTGCAAGTTCTGTGTACTGTATACATATGCTACTTTATCCTTTAGGTAGGCAATGAGTTGCAAGGCAGCACAACTCATCAAGGTAGAGTTTGTTTAGGAGCCTTCAGATGCTGAATCAAATTTTAAATATAGCTACATAGTGATCAGTATAGTCGTTTTCTACAACAGATTGGTTTTTTCTAAGGGGGTTGCAAGGGAGGAGGGGGGAACCCCGATGCACAAATGGAAGTCCTTGTGTGGGCTTTTGCTGATGGACTCATTAGCTGAATCCAACCCTAATATTTTAGAGTTAGGTTTATACTTGACCTGCTATTGACAACTTGCCAATTAAGTATTAATCTGTTAAGTGACCTGACCATTCCTTTGGTGAGCACTTCTGAAGGTAGAAAGTTCTACACAAATCTCTTTCACCTCAACCTCAAAAAGTATTTTTAACCCTATGCTGATTCCGAGTCAGATTGCGTGGAGCACAGATGGGGGACTGGAAGCAGTGAGGTTCCCAGTAAAGCAAAGAAAGTCAGTTGGACATTGGTCACAAGTATGTACTCCAGCAAACAGGAAAGAAATGGAAGGAAAAGCCTGCATTTGGTACAGACAAACAGCAGGGAAGGCAGTGAGATAAGACAAGCGTGAAACAAAACATAGGCCAGTCCTCTATACCTGTGCTGAGTGCAGGAAAAATGGGCTGGCTGGACTATGAAAGGCAGAAGAGCTACTGCTAAGGAGCCATGAGCTAAGAAACCTCTATCATCCCTGCCAAACACTGCAAGCTAGGCAAGATCAAGGCGACAGCCAATTAATTACTGCCAATAAGGCAGCAGCTCTTGACACAATCATACAAAAACAGCACAAACACTGATGACAAATAACTTTCACATACCTGAGCACTCCCAGGTAATAGGATTTATCCATAATTTGTCTCTGTGGACCTAACAAATAACAAGTGTCAAATTGTTACCCGACATCAGAGTACAATGAGAAACAATTGAATAAATAAAGAATCCAGTGGTTGTTTTCATGCAAGGTGATAAAATCATCATAAAGAGACAGAGAGGGGCTTAAATAAATAAATAAATCCTCTGTAAATAATGTAATGTACATATTCTCTTAAATAATCCATGATGTAATGTCATATGCTCTGAACAGTATAGGACCTGTCTAGGTTTAAAGCTTCTGGTGCTATTCCAGCTTTCCAAGTTCCACCTGAGATTTCACAGATGCTGGCTCAGTTCTGCCCTTATGTCAGGATGGAGCTTTGATTTAAAAAAATTGCTTTGCCTTGTCCTAACTTCCGACACATTTCATGTCTCTATGAGGCCAAAACCACTGTAAAGTGTATTGCTCTGTTTCCCCTTATAATCACAGGCACAAGACTAACTTATTCAATGTTTGTATGCCTTCATATCTTAAAATACCTTTCATTCCAGTTTTCATTCCACTCAGCCCTTGCTGCGTCACTGGACGGTCTGCAACCTTAATCTGGGAGGACAAAACCACACCAGTACCTATGGATCCACCACGTGTACCAGGTCTTGATGTTCCTGGAGGGATCTAACACCGAAAACAGAATTGGTAGAAAAAATAATGAATGCAGTAATTCTGAGGAACAGAAAACTAGTCTATCTACTTATCAATAAGCTGGCCGAGGTCTTGCGATTTAAATGAAACCAAATGACATGGCACACACATTTTTTATTACATTTATATTCCACCTTTCCTCCTAGGAGCTCGAGGTGGTGACAGTCCTTTTTCCCATTTTATCCTCACAATAACCCTGTGAGGTAGGTTAGAGTGCATAAGTGGCCCAAGGTCAGCCAGTGAAGTTTCATAGCTGAGGATCTGAACCCTGATCTCAAAGTCCCTAGTTTAACAGCTTCGCCACACAGACTCACATATACCTAATAGGACCCTAAAAACTTTTTGCAAAATAAAAGCAGTTTCAGGAAGGTGATTTTGAAACTCTGAAAAGGGATAAAGTGGGTGGTGGTGCAATTTGGAGCAAAGAAGTTGTGGATGGAGAAAGAGTAACCCTTCTGCTCCTCTGCAATTCTGCTACCACTAACCATAAGGATTCTATCACACATGTTAGGATCCAAGCCATTGTTGTAGCAATTAATAACAAGATAAAGCTATCAATAAGCACGTCGAGCACCCAAACACAGAAGCCTTGCCTACAAGCTTATAAACTAAAAGGAAAAGGAAAGGGAGTGTGAGCCACAAAAAGCAGTGGAGATAAATAGGAAAATAAAATGCCAAAAACCTGTGAGAATAGACTGGTTTTTAGTTGCTACTTTTAGATGATAAAATCCTTGGAGCAGACACCCATCCCTTTGCGTTACACAACCCCTTATGTTAAACAATATCCACAAGGTGTGTATATTATGATGTCCGGAGACAATAACAAAGTAATCTGCACTGGAGAGAAAAGGCTCTAGCTTAGGAATCAGAAAATGAAGATAAACTCTTTAATGAAATTGTATCACTTGTCAAACAGAGTAGGTTTTAAAAAAGATTTATTTTAACTTACTCCTCCTCCAAGTAGAGCTGCGGATGGAGGCCGTAGTGAGGATGAGGGAGGTCTGGCTCCCAGGCCTAGTCCTGCTCTTGAAGACGGGCGGGCTGTTGGAGGCTTGTGATTACTTGCCATTTTTTCTCTTTTCTTCAAATTTCTCTTTAGAAACAAACATATGTTACATACTAAAATCCTCTAAATGTGTATTCTGTATTACGTTACATACTAGAATCCTCTAAATGTGTACTCTGTATTAAAAGAGAACTTTTAAGTCACAGATAAAGAAAAATATTTTAAATAAAACAAGAATTTTCTTTAGCTTTTTAATTTGAATCATAATGCCATATATGCAAAGGAAATATGCCCATTAGAACAGCTGTCTTCAACACAGTAACTAGGCAATCAAATGCGTGTTTAGAATTAAGTCTTCAGTAGGAGGTAGTACTAAAAATAAAATAAAATGCATATGCACCACCATCATTATTTTGAAGCCAGCCCTGTCCAGTAGCCAGAAGATCAAAATACAATTTATCTGCCTGCAGTCCTTGAGCATGGAATGTAAGCTCATGGTGAACCAAGCCTACTAAAACTACGGGTGTTGTGGTCTAGTCAATATTTGGGTGAGAGATTATCTATGAATCATTTCATGATGGAGCAAAGTCTAAAGAACTTTGACGTATGTGGTTGAGATTAAGAAAATAAAAGACATGGATCTGGGATAGCTCAGTTGGTAGAGCTTGAAACTCTTAATCTCAGGGTTACGAGTTCAAACCTCACGTTGGGCCAAAGATTCTAGCACTGCAAGGGGTTGGACTGGATGACCCTCGTGACTGCAGTTCTGTGATTACATATATGAAATTACAATGGGGGGGGGTGAAACCGCGGAACACAGTATCTTAAACAAAACACTAGCAATTGATTAAAAGATACAAGTCACTGTTTCATGGGGGGGATGCTTTTTTGGGGGGGGGCAGAACCTCAGTTAAATATTTTTATTGATTTTTATTGATGAGGGGTAGCTCCCCCACCCCCTGCCTAGGCACTATTTCGACAGACACATGTTGTGGGTATCTCTAATATAGGCATGAAGAGATTGCAAAACCTCTAAACCAAACCTGATGTTGTGTTTTATTTTTTATTAATCCAGAAATGGCCCCACAACATACTAAGGG
Source organism: Podarcis siculus (assembly GCA_034642415.1). Classification (NCBI taxonomy): domain Eukaryota; kingdom Metazoa; phylum Chordata; class Lepidosauria; order Squamata; family Lacertidae; genus Podarcis; species Podarcis siculus. Next base: position 3,507,903 of record JAXCMG010000089.1, on the reverse strand, counting down.
CAGCTCGGTCCCTTACTCCCCAGAAACCTTAACAAACCTTAACCCACCCCCCTTTAAAGGAAAAACTCCCTGGAGGACGACTGAATTACTGGGCGCTTTTTTTCCACTTTGCGACGACGCGTGTCGCACAGGAGAGCGTTCACACGTGACGCCCACCACCCTCAGCCTTAAATTCCATGCACCATTTCCCCGCCTCCTTCTGAGTGATGCGGGGACTTGGGCCCATCGTGCGAGGGGAAGGGGCTGAGGCATGTCACGTACGGGGGTCGTGAGGGTCGGCACTCCCGCATCCGCGCTCCAACCTGCGCGACTCCTCTTACCTGACCCTTTCCCGCGCGCACGCGCAGTGGGCTAACGAGACCCGTTAATTTAACGGTTCCCTCCCATCCACGAACTCCTCTCTGCGCGCACGACGGCAAGCCGTAACCTAGCAACCGCGCCAGCCAACCAGCCAACTCCGGGCGCCGCTCCCTCCGCGCAGTCGCTCTGGCACCAAGCCGAGCGCGGCTTCTTCCTCTTCCCTCACGCTCCCGTATTCCATCGCGAGATTTACGCGCAGCTTTCGCCTCACTCACACCTTCCCACTTTGGCGCATGCGCAGAGGAACGAGCCTTGTGCGCGTGCGTGCCAGTCCATTCCCCCCCCCCGAGTCGGTACAGTACTTGGAATCATAGAAGTGTTAAGAGTTACACTCTTAGCCTGTTACTAGCCTTACGGTTAGTATGACAAAATACAGGATATATATATCTGGTGCTCAAGTAGGGTTGCCATATTTCAAAAAGTAAAATTCCTGACCTCTTTTTTTACACAAAAATTGCTGAGAGCTTTTTAAATTTTTGGTGCTAAATCCAAAGAATGGGCTCGAAAAGGTTGGGGGGGGGGACTTCGTGACCTACTCCGGGGATCGAACCTGCAACCTTGGCGTCACCTGCAGCGCCACCCTGGCTGGCCCCTGAACCTCCATTTGCATTCTGGGAAATGTAGTCTCTTCTCTCCACCTGCCCAGGTTCTCCCCTATAGGGCTCCCGAAGCGTCCATTTGCATTCTGGGAAATGTAGTCCTTCCCTTCCACCCCTCCGCGGTGCCTTCTGGGCGTCGCGCCTCTTCCGGCGCTCTGCGGGATGACGGCACTTCCGGCGGAGGGCGGGCGAGGGGAAGCGGAGGAGGCGGGCTCCGGCGCTGCTGCTACTGCTGCTGTGTCAGGGGGCTCGAGGGCTGTTCGCGATGGCCGCCGCGGGGGGCACCTACCGGCTTCGCTGCTCCTTGGTGGGCCACGAGCTGGACGTGCGGGGCCTCAGCTGCTCTCCCTTCCCCGCCGGCTCCTTCGTCTCCGCGTCCCGGGACCGGACGGCGCGGCTGTGGGCGCCCGACAGGTCAGTCTTGGAAGGCGAGGGGGGGAAGGAAGGAGCCTTGAGGGGAGTTTTGCTCTGCCTTTGCCCTCCCTTGGCCGTTTCGATATCCTCTGAAAGGAGGATCTCTCGGTTGCTGGCTCCGTTTGGAGGCGGGGTGAGGGTGAGTTAGCATCGTGGAGTTGGAAGGGATCCCCGAGGGTCATCTAGGCCAACCCCTTTGCCAGGCAGGAATCTCAGCTCAAGCATCCACGACGGGTGGCCATGCAACCTCTACTTTAGAACCTCCATGGAATTGTAGAGTTGGAAGGGACACTTGAGGGTCATCTAGTCAAACCCCCTGCTAGGTAGGAATCTCAATAATGATGATGATGATTTATTTATGCCCCACCCATCTGGATGGGTTTCCCCAGCCAGTCTGGGCAGCTTCCAACAAAAGATTAAAAGCACATTAAAGCAGCTTTTCTCAACCTGTGGGTCCCCAGATGTTGTTGGACTACAACACCCATCACCCCTAGCTAGCAAGGCCAGAGCTCAGGGATGATGGAAGTTGTAGTTCCAACAACATCTGGGGACCCGCAGGTTGAGAATCGCTGCATTAAAGCATCAGTCATTAAAAACAGGGCTGTCTTCAAATGCTTCAAATCCATGACAGGTGGCCATCCAACCTCTGCTTAAAAGCCTCCAAGGAATCGTAGAGTTGGAAGGTACCCCTGAGGGTCATCTAGCCCAACCCCCCTGCTAGGCAGGAATTTCATCTAAAGCATCCATGACAGGTGGCCATCCAACCTCTGCTTAGAAACCCCCAAGGAAGGAGAGGCCATCACTTTCCGAGGGAGACTGTTCCAAACAGCTCTGGCTGTCAGAAAGTTCTTCCTGATGTTTAGTCAGGAATCTCCTTCCTTGTAACTTGAGGCCATGGGTTCGAGTCCTGCCCTCCAGAGCAGGAGAAAACAAGCTTGCTCCCTTCTCCATGTGACAGCCCTTGAGATATTTGAAGATGGCTATCCTGTCTCCTCCTTTCCAGGCTAAGCATACCCAGTTCCTTCAAGCACTCCTCATAAGGCTTGGTTGCCAGACCCTTGATCATCTTGGTTGCGCTCCTCTGCACACATCCTTCTTAAACTGTGGTGCCCATAAATGGACACAGTATTCTAGGTGTGGCCTGACCAAGGCAGAATAGAGTGGTACTATGACTTCTGTTGATTCAGCCTTGAATAGCATTAGTTTTTTTGCTGCTGCATCACACTGTTGATGGGTGTGATGGGTTGACCATTTGATTTCAGTGGGATTAGGACCGCCTACAGTGATGGAAAAAAGTATTTGATCCCCTTCTAAATTTGCCCGTTTGCCCTCTGACATCTGGCTGGTTGATAGGGGATCAAATACTTTCTTCACTCATTATAATGCACATCAATCTCTGACTTTTGTCTTCTGGGTTTCCCCATTGTTATTCTGTCTCTCACAGTTAAAACAAACCTACCATTAAAATTATGGACTGGTCATTTCTTCGTCAGAGGGCAAACGGGCAAATTTAGCAGGGGAACAAATACTTTTTCCCCTCACTGTAGTTATCCGAGTTGTGAATCGTGCCACATGTTTACAAGTTACAGTTTAGGAAAGCCGCCAGCTTGTAATTTGAAACATCTAAATGGTTTTCTAAAGTGATGGGCTCTTTATTTCTTTATGTGACCTGTAGCGTTAGAAACTCAGATATATAAGCTAGGGGCCAAGTGGCTCCTTAAACCCAGGTTGCAGTTGCCAAAACGTAATGTCTACATGCCATTTTTGGGCAAGACGACTCTAAAGTCTTATTTTTCAAATGAAGGACTGACTGCGATTGATTCTTAGTTAAACATCTGGCTAGTTCAGAGGACAACCTTGAGCTAGGTTAAGATCCAGGGAGAGTCCACATATATACTGGCTTATTCCTACCTCTCTTTCTTAATGGTGACACAGACCGTTCATAACGTAGGAATATTCTTCACAACTGTGAGCAGGGCAGTGGGGTGGGGTAAGTGAAGACAAGCAACAGCAGTGAGCTATAACGTTAACCGCTCCTGCTCAGAAAAAGCATTTTGGTTCCTGAAATTCATTCTGATTGTGCCAATAAAATAGAATGGATGGAATTCTACAGGATGTGGTATTAGCTGGATTTCCAGATGGTGGAGATGTCAGGGGCTGGCCAAGGCATCTTCACTTGGTCGCAAGTGGCCAATACTCAAGTGCTCGTAAGTTACCTGCTGTGCCACAGACTAGTCTCCCTTCAAGCACATCTCCATGTTGTCGTAGGTTAGTGGCCTAGACATATGAAATAAAAAAAATAGGCTCTTCCACATTCCAAGCACTTTGCCTGGTAACTTGGAAGGAAATATTTAAGAGTACAGTCAAACTTTGGTTGTCGAATGTACTCCGTTCCGGAAGCCTAAATGTTAGACAACCAAGGCGCAGCTTCTGATTGGTTGCAGGAGCTTCCTGCACTCAAGCGAAAACCGTGTCGGACGTTCAGCTTCCAAAAAACCTTTGGGAACCAGAGCATCTACTTTCGGGCTTTAGGTGTCCAGGAGCTGAAGCGTAAGTTTGTGAAAAGCATCTTTGAGCTTAGGTCACTCTGAGCGCATTGTTGATTTTCTTCTTTAGTGTAGGCTTAATATGCAGGTGTGTATCTATGTGTTTATCATGGTGTGCACATAATGCACATGCATGCATATAATTTATTATCTGTCCTTGTGCCAAGAGTTATTGGGCCACAGTTTGACTGACAAGATCAGGTTCTTCTGGTCATGGAACATTCTAGTGCTGGGGTCTGGATGTGGCAGGAAAAGTATTGTACACTCAGTAGCAGCAGGACGAAACACATGAACAGCTTGAGAAGTACCTTGGAGTTACAAGTGGGAACGTAAGAGAGAGCAAATATAGACTTCAGCAAGCAACAGTGTTGTGAGGGCTACAATCCCTAAACTTTAAAAAAAAAAAGTATAATACAGAATGGCCCTCACTGAATTTAAAACAGCTACTGAAAGAAATTCCCATCACAGACTATAACACCAATGGCTGTTCATCTGAACAAACCCAGTACCTTTGCTTACCAAAAAAAGTCAAGGCCTGGTGTGGCTGTCATTAGGGTAAATTATTATAAACCAGGGGTGGCCAGCTTCCCAGAAACTGCAATCTAGTCACAGAGTTAAAGACTGGCAATGATCCATGCCCTTTTTGCGGGGTTCTGGTCAAAGTTGTTGAGCTTTTTTTAGGAAGGAGGAGAGCCCTAGTTTTTTGGGGGTGCGGGGCTAGCATTTTGAGCTTTTTTTAGGGGAGCCGAGCTTCTTTGCGGGGAGCCAGTGATCTACCAGTTGGGCATGCCTGTTGTAAACCATCAAATGTCCCTTTGCTCTATTTATGTAGCTCTATAACTGTTAAGGCCATTCTTGGACTTTTCTGTGTGAAAACGTTGCTTTCTGACATATGCCAAACTGTGTTCATCAGGGCCATAAAATCATGAATGAACTCCCTAAAATGTCAAGACCAGTTCACAAATTGATATAGATGAAGTCTGAGCCTATGTATAAAGTACCACTCATTGTTTTAAACTTGGAAGGGATTTTTCAAGATATAGATTGTATCATAATGCTGGATTTGAATTACTGGAGTTACTTAGGCTAGCACAATTGGTTTTACCAATTCCTCCTTCCAAATGAAACCCGCTATACCATTTTCCTGCTGTCAGGAACAGCTAATGGATACGAGGAATTGGGAAAAATCAAGTGTAAGCAGCAGTGGCTCTTCTAGGTCAAAGTCACCACTGGATGCAACCCTGAGAATGCACAGAATTGCAACACCATTTTATTGTAAAGATTCCTAAGTTGGCCTTAAGTGAAATAAAACAAAGACAACTAATCTTCCAGAGAAGTGATGATTATCGTCAAAACAAGATTAGTCTTTTAGACTAAATAAAAACATTCTGAAGAATTTAATCAATTTTATCAAGCTAGATTGCTTGCCATGTTTTAGAGGAGACCTTGAATTGAAGTGGCACTGAGGTTGTGCATAAAAACAAATGTTTTGAAAAAGGAATAACTGCAGTTATTCCCTGACGGAATGTAGTTGTTGGACATGCCAACTAATGGCCAAGTCTAAACACAATGGCTTATTTGGATGTAATGCTAAAACACCGTTTTGCGTTCTGTGAGTGAGTTTCCTGTTCATGATTTCCCTCCCCCGATCTCTGGTACAGCAGGCATGAAGAGCAGACTGGAAGATTTCTCTTGTTCATTGTTATGTGTGAATGTGCTTGACCTTAACTAAAGTTTGTCTGAACAAGCCAGAACTATTAACTATGATTTGAAGTTAGCAGGTTCAAAAGAGCTATAATAATAAGAATAAGAATACAGTTATACCTCATGTTGTGTTAGGTTCATGTTGCGTATTTTTGGCTTGTGAACGCAGCAAACCCGGAAGTGTTTACTTCCAGGTTTTGCCGCGTGCGCAAAAGCATTCTGTGCGATTCACACATGTGCAGAAGCGCTCTATCGTGCTCTGTGCTTGCACAGAAGCACCACTCTAGTTGCAGACTTTTCGGGGTGCGAATGGCACCCTGGAATGGATTGTGTCCGCAACTAGAGGTACCACTGTAATAATAATATAACAACAACAATTATTTAATACAGTTAAAAGCTAACTACGTCTCTGTATGAGTTCATACATAACAAACCAGTTAGTCGAAATGGAAACAAAAGCTTCCAGCCTCTGCCTTCTGGCTGAGGGGAGACATGCATGGGGTGTTAGGAGCGCATGAATCCAATGCTTGTGTTAATGTGATCAATGATAAATCTAATTGGCTATAGTGGTGCAAATTGGGAGCTCACCCTTTGAAATTTGTACTATGCCGAGAACATACATTGGCATTTAGATACCAGATAGATTTTCCCTGGCTTTTTAAATTGGGTAGGATTCCCTTACTACAGGAACTTAAAAACTTTGGTTTCTTTTTTTGTCTCCAGTCTCAACAGAGGATTTACAGAAGTGCACTGCATGAGTGGCCATTCAAATTTTGTTTCTTGTGTGTGTGTTATCCCTCCAAGCGAGCTCTATCCACGTGGATTAATTGCCACCGGCAGTAATGACAACAACATTTGCATTTTCGCTTTGGACAACTCTGCACCACTGTATGTCCTTAAGGGTCATAAAAACACAGGTACACAGATTTTTAAATTTTATTTTCAACATACCGCTTTTGGAATCTTAACGACTCAAAGTCGCTTGGTTTTATGTGTTCTAAGAAATAACTTGATTTGTAAAGTTTTATCATGAGCAGACGTTAGCATTATTTTCTGAAACATTATGACCTTTAGAAATGTTATATTATATTATTATTGTTATTACAATTTATTACTTGCCCATCACACTATGGTCACAGGGCAGGTTACAATAATTAAAATACAATATTAATAGTAAAAGGAAATATTGCACACTATTAAACACTGTTTAAAAAACCTTGAAATTTTAGAAATAAGGTGCATCCTAGAAATATACCTCTCAAGTGTCAAAAGCCAGTGCAAAGAGGTGTGTCTTTAGCACTCCACCAATCTTAGCACCTTAGAGGTTCTCTAGGGAAATGGGCCTGGAGGTAGGAGATACGGCTTGTTAGTTGGTTTAATGAAGACATAAGAGAGACTGGTGATAGTGTCGCCAAGGCAGAAAAATATTTTCCACAATCTGTTAACAGCTGAGAAGACAGAACCTTACTTGTGTAGCTATATTTCAGTCAAAAGTTCTGCTTCTGTTTTCCAGTTGTTTGTGGTAGCTTTTCATCACCTCATGTATTTCCAAGGATGAAAATTAGGTTAGTGAAATTTGCTATGGCGTATTGTCTGAAAATAGACCAAAATCTGTAGCTTTGCTTTGCTAGCACATCAGAACACCTTTTCTCACTCAGCTACACACAACCCCTGTTTTAGACTGATATGTGCACAGTGGCACGCATGCGCAAACCGCTGAACTTTGAAGTGGTCTGGGAACATCATAAAATATGTTACTAAAAGGGAGGAACGGCGTGATCCAGTTTCACACAAGCGCACAGTGTCCTGGAACTCAATGCTCACGCAAATCGGGGAGTAGATTAAATGTGAATTTTGGCGATGTTTATTTAATCTTCTGTTCTAGTTTGCAGCCTCTCATCTGGGAAGTTTGGCACCCTGCTTAGTGGCTCGTGGGATACGACAGCCAAAGTCTGGTTGAATGACAAATGCATGATGACACTACAGGTACAGAAACTCTGCTGGTGACAAGAGTTCATTATCAGCAGATCATGATTATTTGAACTTCAGAAAATGTAGATCGTCTCCGTCAGCATTCATGTTTTTCACCTTTATAGGGCCACACTGCAGCAGTATGGGCTGTGAAGATATTACCTGAACAAGGATTAATGTTGACTGGTTCGGCTGACAAAACTATTAAGCTGTGGAAGGCAGGTCGATGCGAGAGAACTTTTACTGGTAGGTACTTGGCTAAAACAGTTTCTGTGTATACACACAACTTAGCAATATGCCTCCACACCTGGAGAATTAAAGAGGTCTGAGTTTTATTCTAGGATCTGGATTTTGAGGGTTCTTTCTTCTTCCCCACCCCATGTGTAGAAATTAGTGTGGTTCTTTATCTTGAAAGCTTAGAGGAATAGAAAATGGCAAGTTCACTAACTTTATGTAATAAAGGCTAGTAAATCGAAGGCAATTAAAATGGTGAGCCTTACCAGTGGTGGCCCCACAGTCGTGAAATTCTTTCACTTATGAAATTAGCCAGGCCTCGTCGCTTGCAATCTTTAAAAGCATATGGAATACCTTCCCTCACTTTTCTATCTGGCTGTACTGTAAATCTGTGGTTACAAAGTGTTGGAGACTTTGTGGTTTTTATTTTATGGCTGATTTTTGCTGTTGGCATAATAGCTATCGGAATATGGTACATTTGGGGTGTGTGGATAGAATTTTTAGATATACCTGTCAAGGCATTCCAAAGCATTTATGAACTAACAGTCCCATTGATGGGTTTTTACTGCCTCTTCACCGTGAAAAGGTCTGGAAATGGGAGCTGCTACTTCTCATTATGTAGATCACTCGGGCCAAGCCATTCACATGATAGGAGCCAGGAGCTATTCATAGTACTTTTGTTGAAAAAGAAAATGAAACTTAATGCGTGGCCAAAGAACAGAAACTTAGGCTGGGGTAAGGAAATGAAACTTAGCAGAGCCAACTGTCGACACTTAGCTGGAGCAGTTTTTGGAACTGAACACTTAGCTCAGGTCAGAGTACAAAGATAACACACTGAGCAAGTCCATTTTGGGAGGGAGGGCAGTTCTTTTTGCTCAGAAGCAGAAAACTGTTAATAGTAATTTTTCTTTGGAGGCGCCATTTGCCAGGCACAGCAGTGACGATGTCCTGAAACAGCAAAGTGACAGAGCCAATGGCTTCTGAGTTTTTGCAAGGAAAGTGCACCCTGAAAAGGAAGGGGGATACAAAGTTTGCCTTTCCATTAACAATGTACCGTATTTTTCACTCTATAAGACGCAGTAGACCACAAGACGTACCTAGTTTTTGGAGGAGGAAAACAAGGGGGGAAAATCTGAATCTCAGAAGCCAGAACAGCAAGAGGGATCACTGTGCAGTGAAAGCAGCAGTCCCTCTTGCTGTTCTGGCTTCTGGGATAGCTGCGCAGCCTGCATTCGCTCCATAAGATGCACACACATTTCCCCTTAGTTTTTAGGAGGGAAAAAGTGAGTCTTACAGAGCAAAAAATATGGTACCTTGCTTTCCCTTCAGTAGCTCAATACTTGTATTCAAGCTGTCTGTGTCTGTAGTCCCACTGATACGTGAACAGATCAGTTAAAAAGTGGATGATTAACCTCTGAAAAATCTTTGACCGCCCTAACATGTAACAAATTTAGGAAAGGAATCTATTAAAATGCCTTTGGTGAAAGGACAGTCCTGTGCTGTAAGCAGTGTCACTAAAGATTCCTTATCATGCTCTTATGCTTTGAACAGGGTACAGTGCCTTTTAGTTTTTTGCATAATGCTCATGTTGAACCTCCAGTCTAATGTTTCCTGGCAGCCTGTGCTTGGACAGTAGCTGAGCCATCTTGTTATGTGCCAGCCGTAGCTTCCTGTCTTCAAGAGGGAACTCAGGTAGTGGTCATGAGTCTGAGGCTACAATTACACAAATGATACTTACACAACGGGTCTATATTTGAGACAATCTCACTGACCAGGGAGTAGCAAGACCCCGCTCCTGACCACATGGCTTGCTACTAGTAATCTTAAAGTGAGATCTACTTTTCAGTACACCACATGAGAACATGGTTATATAAAGCATTTCATGGCTAGAGAATATCACCTTTCAATAAGATGTGGAGAGGCTCTCAGTGAGACTTACGTTTTATCTATCTTTCCTTTCATAAAGGACATGAAGACTGTGTAAGGGGCTTAGCCATTTTAAGCGAGACAGAGTTTCTTTCTTGTGCAAACGACGCCAGCATTCGAAAGTGGCAGGTATCGGGAGAGTGTCTTGAGGTTTACTATGGCCACACCAATTATATATACTGCATATCGGTCTTCCCGCAAAGTAAAGGTAAGAAACTGTCCTCAAGACATACTTTTTTTTTTTTAAAAAAAAGACACACTATAAAAAGGATTGTGCCTTCTAATGAAAAGTAGATTTAGAACTGAGTAAGTTATAATTCTTTGACTGGCACTAGAGTAATGGTTTTCAAACTCCCTTCCATAGAAGACTCCACATTAATTTATCTGGCACAGTACCCCTGTTTTGGCTTGCAATCGAGGGTTCACTCAGTATATGTGCAGAGCTGGCCAGGTTTGCTTAGTTCTTATAAAACCTGACAGCTAAGGAAACCTAGGATTCTAAGGAATCCCCGGATTTCCCTAAACATAGTTTGAAAATTCCTGCAATGGACGGCTGAAGAGGATGTCAAAGGATGTCAGTGCTATTCACAAACACAAATAACAGATTTCTCCAGCTTTTTTCGCAATCAGATAAACTATAATGATAACCCTCTGTTTTAGCTAAGCATGGAGTGGCTTGATTGGCAAGTGGCTTTGACTCCTTGTTTTTTCCTACCCCTATTTCAAACCGATGGATTTGATCCAAAGGTGCTCTTAAGATGAGAGAAGTATTTTTGAGGCACAAGCGCTGCTGCTAGGGGAAGGGGTTTGCACATGCAATCACATCTGGCTGTGAGCTGAAATGCTTTCAGTTGCACAGGCAAGTCTTGAAATGCAAGCCATTGGCTTGCAATGGAACAGTGAAAACTAGTGGCGCAGCAATAAAACGGCGAGCGCGTTAGCAAAGCTAAGCAGGGTATGGTAAGGTTTCAAATTGGATGGGGGACAGCATGTTGAGATTCTGGCATTGCAGGGGGTTGGACTACATGACACTTGGGGTCCCTTCCAACTTATGATTATATAAGACAAAAGCCACAATAGAACTTGTTTATAGCTAGTTTATAACATATATTGCTATGTTTGTGTAATGTGTATTAAATGTGTTTGTATGATCATAATTCGAGTCACGGGTGTAGAGAAAGCTAACTTTCCATTTGCATTTTTCTCAATTTAATGAATGGCACGTTGCATTATTTTAGATTTTGTTACTACTAGCGAAGACCGATCGCTCAGGATCTGGAGAAAGGGGGAATGCACACAGACAATCAGACTTCCAGCTCAATCCATCTGGTGTTGTTGTGTGTTGGACAACGGGGACCTTGTCGTTGGAGCAAGGTATTCAGATTTCGGCTTCCTATCATCTGTTCATCAAGATAAATAGGCACAATGCTGAAGGCAGGCCGAGTAGATATTTTTGTGCCGCGAGAAGGAATGATTTGGCCTCATGCTCACATACTTCATTGCTCTTCTCTGGAGCGGAGCCAAAGAGGAAATGGGAGATTCTGCTTCCATTTTTAGATTGACCACAGTTCAGTGTGCCTGAACCATAAACTGTGGCTAAACTCTATGATTAATTGAAACCAGCCAGTTTCCTATGCTATGGTTTGAAGCTGACTTCTTTCAGTAAATTTAACATTGAACCCAGTTTGTGAGGGTTTGGTTATCATTACGTTAGCATGAAAAGCTTCTGAACTCTTCCTAGAGGAGTGCAGTAGAGGCGTAAGGAGTGGAACGTGTGAACCCGATACATATTCTTGTTATGCTAAACTATGATACAGCATTGCTTCCAAAGGAGATTATTGAACAAAACAGAGTTTTAAAGACACATGTGTAGTTCCATCATACATTTTGAGAACTGGCAGAAGTTTGACCATAGTTCACCAGTGGATCCCTGGCCAATTACTGGTAGACAGTTGTTGTTAAATCTTTATTGTGTTGTTTTTTTTGTAACGTATGCAAACAAAACAAACAGGAATGTTGTGCACCAACCCAAAGAATGCACATACTCAAAAACTACCCACAAAGTAGAAAAACATAGATAGCTTGCTTTCCTTCTCCAGCCCCAGCCCCGTTGTTTGTACCACTTCCAAGTGTTGCAACAAGCAGCTCTAACTCAGGATCCTGCCCTCGTTTCCATTTTTGCGATAGGTTGGCGCATGACAAATTGTGTTGTCAAAGGAGGGTGGATAGCTATTGAATGTCAGCTCAGAACTGAACCTTGCATACTGGAAGGCAGAATGATCACCAAGACCATGGGTAGGCAAACTAAGGCCCGGGGGCCGGATCCAGCCCAATCACCTTCTAAATCTCGTCCGCAGACAGTCCGGGAATCAGCGTGTTTTTACATGCGTAGAATGTGTCCTTTTATTTAAACTGCATCTCTGGGTTATTTGTGGGGCACAGGAATTCGTTCATTTCCCCCCCAAAAATATAGTCCAGCCCCCCACAAGGTCTGAGGGACAGTGGACCGGCCCCCTGCTGAAAAAGGTATGCTGACCCCTGACCAAGACTATATACTCGGTATCAGTTAACACAGATCATTTATGTCTTAACCTTGAGTACAGTTTGGCCATGCATTCTTGTTTTGTACCTGATCAGTGACTGAAATGAACACTAGGTTAAAAAAAATGTAGACCACACAAGTTTGAAGTAGGTCCTCAACTTGATGCATTTCACTGGATTATTCTAAAATTAATTACCTTGCTTCCTGGGGAAGATCGGTTTGAAGATGTGGCATAAATTTTAAGATATAAAACCTGGTCAGCAATCTGGATTTCTTTCTTAGAGAGGGGTGGGGATGGGGAGAGCAGTAAGAAAGGAAATAGGGGCAGGGGCAGGGGCAGGGGAACTCTTTCCTAGATAATGAAATTATTATTTTTTTCTCTTTCAGTGATGGCATTATCAGAGTGTTCACTGAGTCTTTGGAGCGCACAGCAAATCTGGAGGAGATCCAGGCTTTTGAAAATGAACTTTCTCAAGCAAAAATTGATCCTCAAACTGCTGATTTAGGGGACATCAGTGTTGATGAGCTTCCTGGGAGAGAGCATTTGGACGAACCAGGTATAATTTTAAATTTATCCGGCAGACATGCATCCCTCCTTGTCTATTTTGTCCTGGTGAATAAAAGGTTTAGGGCAGGATTGACTAATCCGCAGGCTATATCTGCCCCTCCCCACCAAGGTTTTCTTGTGATGCCAAGACTCTATAAACTGTCCATCTTTTTCAGTTAAGTGTTTTTTCTTAACTGACAGCTCCCTCACGCTATAATTTTATTATTATACTCTGCTCCCAAACATTTTTAGGTTTTTTGTGATCTCCAAGGCCTCCCAGGTGTGTCATCTTTCTATATTTTTTGTAAAACCAACCAACCAACCAACCAACCAACCAACCCTGTCTTACCCATTGGTCCCCTTTTGGATAGCATCTTCAGAAATGTAGTTCTTGGCATGTTCATTTGTACACTTCAGCCCCAGGGAGTTGGCTGGGGGTTGTTATGGTCCTCTGTCCCCTATATGGATTGCCACCCTTTTGTTTAGGGTTGTAAATTGGAAGTCAAACAGCTTAGTTCCCCGAACGTTTTGGCTCCAGAACATTGCAAACTGTTCTGGTTTGTGAACTATTTTTGGAAGCCGAATGTCTGACGGGGCTTCCGCTGCTTCTGATTGGCTGCAGAGGCTTTTGCGCACGCCTCCTCTGCGCCGGAAGGAGCGCCGGAAATAGCGTTTTCGCATGCGTGTCTGCAGGACTGTGAACCGGCCCAAGGCCCAAAAACTTTGCTGACCCCTGAACTAAAACCATTTCCTCCAGGCACTCAGCAAATTTTCTCCTCTCTGTGTTTTAAGGTACAAGAGATGGACAAACAAGACTTATTAAAAGTAATGGGAAAGTTGAAGCTTATCAGTGGAGCGCTGGCGAAGGGAGGTGGATGAAGATCGGTGATGTTGTCGGTTCATCAGGAGCCACACAGCAGACGTCTGGAAAGGTTTTATTTGAAGGAAGGGTAAGTAATTTTTCACCCCTAACCTTTAGTAATTAAACCCTGGCAGCCCAACCCATTTTTGGGCTGTGTGCACTGGAATGGTATATATTAGAATAAATCGCTCTCGCCGTTTCCCTCTCCTTATAAAAGGAATACGACTATGTTTTTACTATTGATGTGAATGAAGGCGGGCCCTCTCACAAGCTGCCCTACAACATCAGTGATGATCCCTGGTTGACAGCATACAACTTCTTGCAGAAGAATGATCTAAATCCAATGTTCCTGGACCAGGTGGCCAAATTCATAATAGATAACACCAAAGGGCAAACGCTGGGACCCACGAACGCGGAATTTTCAGATCCTTTCACAGGTAACGAATTGCTCCAAGCTGCCCTAAATCTGCTACCTCGCTCCTTGTTAAATATGTGGCTGAATAGCGTGCCAGAGTTCTTTTGCCCCTGGCCATACTGGGGACGCAGGTGGCGCTGTGGGTTAAACCACAGAGCCTAGGATTTGCTGATCAGAAGGTTGGCGGTTCGAATCCCTGCGACGGGGTGAGCTCCCGTTGCTCGGTCCCTGCTCCTGCCAACCTAGCAGTTCAAAAGCATGTCACAGTGCAAGTAGATAAATAGGTACCGCTCTCTGGCGGGAAGGTAAACGGCATTTCCGTGTGCTGCTCTGGTTCTCCAGAAGCGGCTTAGTCATGCTGGCCACATGACCCGGAAGCAGTACGCCGGCTCCCTCGGCCAATAAAGCGAGATGAGCGCCGCAACCCCAGAGTCGGTCATGACTGGACCTAATGGTCAGGGGTCCCTTTACCTTTACCTTTATAGTGCGGAACACTCATCATGTATTTTGTGTCTTTATATTGTACTTTTATCTTGTGAACGGCCCTGAGACCTGCGGGCGGCATATAAATGTAAGAAATGATAATAATAATTTTCCTTCCTGTTTGCAGCGGATGAAGTGGCGTGTTCTTAAAAGTATGGGCACTTCATTAAGGAGTGAAGTTAATGGGGTGTTTCCCCCCCCACGTTTTAATAATAAGAGTGCATTGGATCACATTCTTTTCTTCGGTTTATCTTTTCATAGGCGGTGGCCGTTATGTTCCAGGTTCTTCCTCGGAGTCCAGGGAAGGGCTCCCAGCTGCAGATCCGTTTACAGGTACTGTGTCAATGATGGCAGAGTTGTTGTTTTTTTCCTTCTGGGAGAATAAATGTAAAGTTTTGGGTTTACAGTTGGTGTAGTGAAATGGAGCTGATTGGAATTCCGGATGGACGAGGCAGGGAGCAAAGCTGTGGTGTTGGCTCAGAATCCTTTTATTCCTTTTTTTAAAAAGGGCCTTAAAATCAAAGAATTGTAGAGTTGGAAAGGTAATCTAGTCTTCACCCAGGGGAGCCCTAGAATGTTCAGCCCTCGTTATGCAGAAAAAGCACCACATTTCTAGAAGCAAAGGCGCGACATTTAAATGCAACTTTGGACCAGAAACTTGTAGCTTGGCTTTTTTTTTGCAAAACTTTTTTTTACAGGTGTGTCCTGAATGAATGATCATTTGGTACTGATGAGTATGGGTGTTGTAGAGCAGTTTCACGAAACTTTGCATCTCGGGGGGGAGATGATCGTGCTTGGCAAGGCGTTTCCTTGGCAAGGAAATTGAGGGCTTTGGTTTTGATGGCGACCATGCATCTGGGCGCTAAGGCAACTGTGGTGGATGAGTCATAGCATCCTCCAGGAGCCTGCTGCTTACAGTCTTCAAGACCAAGTTTGAGATTCAGAATAGAAGTTGAGACACGAATTGCACTTGCATGTAATGATTGCCAAAGGGTTATGATCATGATTCCTGCGAGACTCAATCCTGGGCTCTCTCACACAGGAAACTTTAAGCTCCAATCCCATGCACTTTCTTTAGGAAAACAATGTATACACACATTGGAAATAATAGAAGTAAAAACCACGTAGAACCCATTGGTGCTGAGCAAAGATGTTGGGATCCAAATATGGGAGCTACAAAAATGGAGTGTGGGCTTGCTGTTGCTGTTTTATTATTATTATTTAAACCCAAACACTTCATACTGTGAATGTTTAAGCAATGTGAATGCAATTTTGTTCCTGTTTTTCTCTAGGTACAGGTCGCTACGTCCCGGGTTCAGCATCTGAACATGCAGCTCCTGCAAGCGGAGCTGATCCATTTACTGGTAAATAAATCATTCGTCTCACAATTTTGAAAACTTATGCCAAAGCTCCGTGCTGGTCACTTACATCTGCCTTGCTCCTCCCCCAAAATAACAAAATTCTCACTCCCCACCATTTTGTTGCCACTTCACTCCAGCTAAGCTTAATAATAATAATAATAATAATAATAGTAATAATAATAATTATTATTTATTTATTTATTTTTTAATAATTATCCCCAGTTTATTCTATTTTTTTTAAAAAATAATTTTTATTAATTTTTCAAACATATAATAAAAACAGACAATACAACAAAACAAAACATACAAACAAAGAAAAAACATGTATAATTTCATAAACTTTTTTCTTTCACCTTGTTTCGCGGACTTCCCCATACCTCCCCTTTTCTGCATCCTTGTTTTTACCTTATCACAGCAACCCTTCATCTGATTAATCAACTCATTTTCGTTATAATTTCCTTGAGTAATGATTTACAGCTGCATTTCTCTGTATCTTAACACCTTGACATCTCAACACTCCTCAATTTTACAACAGTTTTTAAGATATAATTTAAATTTCTTCCAATCTTCTTCCATTGTCTCTCTCCCCTGGTCACGGATTCTGCCGGTCATCTCTGCCATACCCATGTAGTCGATCACCTTCGCTTGCCATTCTTCCAGAGTGGGTAGTTCTTGTGTCTTCCAATACTTCGCCAGAAGAATTCTCGCTGCTGCAGTAGCATACATAAAAAAGGTTCTCTCCTTCCTTGACACCAATTGGCCCACCATACCCAAGAGAAAAGCCTCTGGTTTTTTAGGAAATGTCCTTTTAAGGACCTTCTTAATTTCATTATAGATCATTTCCCAAAAGGCTTTAATCTTCGGGCAGGTCCACCAAAGGTGGTAGAAGGTACCCTCAGTCTCATTACATTTCCAGCATTTGTTATTGGGCAGATGATAAATTTTTGCAAGTTTGACTGGGGTCATGTACCACCTGTAAATCATTTTCATTATGTTTTCTCTCAAGGCATTGCATGCCGTAAACTTTACACCGGTGTTCCATAACTGTTCCCAGTCAACAAACATAATGTCATGCCCTACGTCTTGTGCCCATTTAATCATAGCTGATTTTACCGTTTCATCCTGTGTATTCCATTTCAGCAGCAAGTTATACATTCTTGAAAGATTCTTAGTATTGGGTTCTAACAGTTCTGTTTCTAATTTCGACCTCTCCATCTGGAAACCTATTTTCCTGTCTTGTTTAAATACCTCATTTATCTGAAGGTAATGCAACCAATCTCGTACCTTGGATTTTAATTTCTCATAACTCTGTAGTTTTACACTTTCACCGTCTTGTTCTAAAATTTCACAATATTTTGGCCACTTGGACTCCATATTGAGTTTTTTTGTCTCTTTAGCTTCCATTGGTGATAGCCACCTGGGAGTTTTACTTTCCAACAAATCTTTATACCTTATCCAAACATTGTACAATGCTTTCCTTATGATGTGATTTTTAAAACCTTTATGCATCTTTACCTTGTCATACCATATATATGCATGCCAACCAAATCTGTTGTCATACCCTTCCAGATCCAAAATGTCTGTGTTTTCAAGAAGCAGCCATTGTTTCAACCAGCAGAAAGCTGCCGATTCATAGTAAAGTCTTAAGTCCGGCAGGGCAAACCCCCCTCTTTCTTTTGCATCAGTCAAAACTTTAAATTTTATTCTGGGCTTTTTGCCCTGCCAGACAAATTTGGATATGTCTTTCTGCCACTTCTTGAAACAGTCCATCTTGTCCATAATCTGGAGTGTCTGGAACAAAAATAGCATTCTAGGCAATACATTCATTTTGATTACAGCAATTCGGCCTAACAAGGAAAGTTTCAATCTTGACCATATTTCTAGATCTTTCTTCACTTCTGTCCAACATTTGTCATAATTGTCCTTAAATAAATTAACATTTTTCGAAGTCAAGTTTACACCCAGGTACTTCACCTTTTTTGTTACTACTAAACCTGTTTCACTCTGAAACTCCTCTTTCTCTGCCGTTGTTAGGTTTTTTCCCAACACTTTAGTTTTTTGTTTATTCAGTTTAAATCCTGCTACTTGACCAAAAATCTCAATTAATTCTAGTACTCTTTTGGTACTAGCTTCTGGCTGTTGTAAAGTCAATACTAAGTCATCTGCAAATGCCCTTAGTTTGTAATGTTTGGCTCCGACCTGAACTCCTTTAACCAACTGGTCCCCCCTGATCATGTTTAACAAAACCTCCAGGACTGTTATAAAAAGTAGAGGGGATATTGGGCATCCCTGTCGTGTACCTTTTTCTATTGGTATCTCTTCTGTTACCACATTGTTCACAATTAGTTTTGCTTTTTGCTTAGAGTATATAGCACCTATACCATTTTCAAAACCTTGGCCTACCCCCATCCCTTGGAGATTCTTCTTCATAAAACTCCAGCAAATGTTATCAAAGGCTTTCTCTGCGTCCACAAAAATTAGGACAGCCTTCCTGTTAATATCCACTTCCAACAATTCCAAAATGTCTATAATGTTCCTCACGTTGTCCGACATATATCTCCCTGGGAGAAAGCCTGTTTGGTCCTTATGAATCTCCCCTACCAACACTCTCTTCAACCTTTTTGCTAAAATGTCTGCAAAAATTTTGTAATCCACATTAAGCAATGATATTGGGCGGTAGTTTTTAACTTGGTTCTTTTCAGTTTCAGTTTTCGGTATAAGTGAAATAAAAGCTTCTTTCCACGATTCAGGTGCCTTTTTCCCCTCCAGAATTTCATTACAGACTCCCATCAATGGTTGTACTAACCATTCCTTCAGTGCCTTGTAATATCTGGCAGTCAAGCCGTCTGGTCCTGGAGATTTTCCCAATTGCATATTTTGAATGGCACTCTCTATTTCTTGTCCTGTTATTTTCTCATTCAAAATCATTTTACTTTGTTCTGAAATCTTTGGCAGTCCATATCTCTTAATGAATTCCTCTATCTCCTGCTCATTTACTGGCCCTTGTGAATATAGCTTCCTGAAGAAGCTTTGGAAACAGTTACTTATCTCATTTGGTTTATAGATGATCTTTCCATCCATTTCCAAGCTTGTTACAGTATTCAACTTTTGCCTCTTTTTCAATTGCCATGACAGAAGTTTCCCACATTTGTCAGCCGATTCAAATGTCCTTTGTCTCATTTGCTTTATTTTCCATTCTATCTCTTGATTCGTCAGTTCCATATATTGTGTCTGGTAGTACTTTATTTCTCTCAATATCTCATGAGACTTTGGTTTAGACCTCAGTTTCTTTTCACCTTCTTTAATTTTTTCCAAGATTTTTTCTTTCAATTATTTATTATTTATACCCCGCCCATCTGGCTTCCCCAGCCACTCTGGGCAGCTTCCAATCAAGTGTTAAAAACAATACAGCATTAAATATTAAAAACTTTAAATATTAAAAACTTCCCTAAACAGGGCTGCCTTCAGATGTCTTTTAAAAAGAAGATAGCTGCTTAATTCCTTCACATCTGGTGGGAAGGCGTTCCACAGGGCGGGTGCCACTACCGAGAAGGCCCTCTGCCTGGTTCCCTGTAACTTAGCTTCTCACAGTGAGGGAACCACCAGAAGGCCCTCTGTGCTGGATCTCAGTGTCCGGGCTGAACGATGGGGGTGGAGACGCTCCTTCAGGTATACAGGACCGAGGCCGTTTAGGGCTTTAAAGATCAGCACCAACACTTTGAATTGTGCTCGGAAACGTACTGGCAGCCAATGCAGATCTCTCAGGGCTGGTGTTATGTGGTCCCGGCGGCCACTCCCAGTCACCAGTCTAGCTGCCGCATTCTGGCTTAATTGCAGTTTCAAGGTCACCTTCAAAGTAGAGCGCTTTGTGCTGCTTCTAACTAGAGAAACCAAGCACAGTGTTATAATAGCTGACCACACTTTCTCTCCATTTATCAATGCTTGTGGATAAGTTGGTTGCAGTTCAGACGGCAGAAATGCAGATAAAGGGAAAGTTGGGGTGGAAGTAAGGTGAGGTAGGGCAAGGAAAGGAGAGATGGGGTGAGCAGCCCAGAAGTGTGCATTTGGGGCAGCGGCGAGTGAAGCATCCGTTGTTTGGGATAAAACAGGAGAGGCCAAATGGAGAAGAAGGAAAACCATGGATACCACCCTAAGCTCCTTGGAGGAAGGATGAGATAAAAGTATAGCAAGTAAATTAAGACTCCAGGGAAATTTTCCTATCAAATCTGTTTTAAGCTGTTAATTTTATTCATGCGCACGTTCTCTTGGTTTACTGAACCCGAGAGAGCTTTCAAAAATCGCACAGGTGACCAATGCTAAAAGCTTCCCTCCTTGAAACTTATCAGTTGTTGTATCGCTAAGACTCCCAGAGTTTTTCGCCTGCCTGCCTTTTGCCTTGAAAAGCTCCTTTCCTTCCTGTTTGCCATGAAGCAGCAACAATCTTAGAAGAGAAGCTATTCAAAAAGGCAAGAAAGTCTAGATAAACTCAACTCTCTTTCCTCCCCGAAGCACATATGACAACAGTGTCTCATACCAAATGCAAATGAACTGTGAAAAAGACTTGTGTGAATTGAAAGAAGAGACACACTATGCGTCCTTGCCTTTATTTGTCTGTTACACAAGAAAATCTTTAATAATCTTTATTTTTATTTTTTTGCAAAAGATTCTCCATCCCTGTTCTCAGAAGGGTGTGAAATGTGGTTACTGGCTTTTGCAATAGCGCATGGATAAACACAAATGGAGTTAATAAAATTAACTCCCTTTGAACTAAATTTTGGAGGCCACTTAAGTCTCTGAAATGTGTTAGCTAATTAAAAAGCTGAAACGCTCAGCATATGAAGTGCTGTTTATGTAACCATTTTGTTCTGTAGGAGTTAATTCATTAGATTTTATCCCACGCTTTCTCCCAGGTGTTTGAGGTAGCCTTAGATTAAATTACTTGGTCAAGGCCACACAGTTAATAAAGCATTATTTTTATAAAAAACATGTAGACATGGAATAATTTAAATTACGGTTTAGCAATCTTTTAAATAGCTACATAGTATGTGACAATTAAGCTAATGTTTTTCCCCTGCTATAGGGTGCAAAGCTATACTGTTAAGTTTCTAACAATTTATTTCTCCCTTCTAGGGACAGGTGCCTACAAATTAACTATACCTAAAAATGAAAATATTTATTTTCCAAAGAAGGAAGCTGTTGCTTTTGATCAGGCCAACCCTATACAAATAATGGGTGAGTGTATTTATACGGTTTGTTAAATGATGATTGGGATGAGCAATTATCCTTCAAACACATCAGTCCCATAAAACGTTTTATTTTACTCCCCTGAAACTATTTTCAGCCTAGTTTTACGTCTGAGAAATAAAACATAGGAAGGTTGGATTACACAAAAGATTTGTGTTTTTAATATAATAAAACAGCCACTTGCTTCTTGTAAATTAAAAATATTGCAGGTCAGGCTCTTTCCAGTATTGCTTATCCCCCCCGTTGAGAAGAAGTGAATATTCTGATATGCCGTACGGACTGGACCAATTGCTAAATATATCGAATGTACTTGCCATTTTGCCCCTGTGGTATTCAGTTGACCGCAGTCCTCCCTGGATAGCTGGGAGCATTAAAAGCACTGCCTACTTTCCCCTTTCTATGCAGCTGGAATAGATGACAAGGGGTGCAAGCAATGAGCAGCAACATAATCAGTGGATCTGCTTTTGTGGCAAATGGACTTTTGTGCAAGGCTATACAGTACAAACCTTTTTATGTTCCTAAGGTATTAAAAAGGAAGGTTAGTTTCAAGCTTATTGATTTGTATTACGTGATTAATGTCTTGGAAGGATATTGGAACAGACTCCTGAAATCTGAAATCCTAGTGCATGGGTAGACAAACTAAGGCCCGGGGGCCAAATCCTGCTCAATCGCCTTCTAAATCCGGCCCACGGACGGTCTGGGAATCAGCGTGTTTTTACATGAGTAGAGTGTGCTTTTATTTAAAATGCATCTCTGGGTTATTTGTGGGGCATAGGAATTCGTTCATTCCCCCCCCCATATAGTCTGGCCCCCCACAAGGTCTGAAGGACAGTGGACCGGCCCCCTGCTGAAAAAGTTTGCTGACCCCTGTGCTAGTGTAACCCAAGCCTGCTGCTGACACCACACTCATTCTGCCATCTGCCATGGGTTCTGCAGGCGCTCTTCTCCACTGTGTGCTTCAGATAATACAAGGGGTGCAATTTTACATGTCATCCTCAATTTGTGCATTCAGGGCATAGCGGGGGGTGGGGGTGGGGGGCAGGGGGGCCCAGCCTCGGGCACACAATTTCAAGGGGGTGCGAGCCGGGCGCTCCCATGCAGGGATCCCCATCCTGCCTGCCTGCCGCTGGGGGTCTCTGGGCCCCAGAGTCCAGCCCAGCCTGGCCTTGCTACCACAACCCCTGCTCCCTTGCTGAATGGCCACCTGGCCAGCGTTGGGGGGGGGGATTTGTCCGCCAAGAGCTGTTTGATATTGCTGGGCTCCCCTTGTGTGGATAGGCAGGCGGCGCAGCGCAACCCCACTGGCGCGGTCAGTTTTGTTCACCGTCTGCACCCCACCTGGCACGTGGGGCACCCAGATGGCAGCCGGTGCTACAACACTGCAGTGCCAATCAACTTATACAACTGCCCCCCACACTGCATGTTCTTTCAGACATGTAGTGAAGGGGTACTTACTTGTTCCTCTGCCATGTAAGTTGGGTCACTGTTCTGGAACCCCAAAACTGGAACCTAGTTTAATGTTTATTTTTTTTTTTTAAGGCAAGCAGTACTGTCTTTGGCACTGGTTACCTAGTGAGCCTCTCAGCTTTCATGATTTTCAGAGTTCGTAAGACTTTCAAAATTAAGAGCAGGCTGGGAGTTCTCATAGGAAGCATCCATAGGGCAGAGACTTAAAAGTCTCAAGAGGTACACACGAAGCAGCCTTATACCAAGTCAGGCTGACTGTCTATGCCAGCAATGTCTGCTCTGTCGAACAGCAGCTCTCCTGGGTGACTTGTGCAAATATCTTCATCCTGGAGGGTCTGAAAATGAGAACTTCAGCGTGCTGCTCACATGCTCTCTCTCTCCCTATCCCATTGAGCTATAACAGTGGTACCTCAGGTTACATACGCTTCAGGTTACATATGCTTCAGGTTACAGACTCTGCAAACCCAGAAATAGTGCTTCAGGTTAAGAACTTTGCTTCAGGATGAGAACAGAAATTGTTGCTGCGGCGTGGCAGCAGCAGGAGGCCCTATTAGCTAAAGTGGTGTTTCAGGTTAAGTATGGACCTCTGGAACGAATTAAGTACTTAACCCGAGGTACCACTAGTTTCGTTTTCAGAAGCTCAAAGCAATTACAAATGCTTTTGAATTTATTGTAAACACCTGGTTCTCATCTTCCACACCAAACTTCAATAGGTTTACTTGGGAGTACTTTACACTGAATTTAGTGGTGCTTTCTTCCTGGTAAGTACACCTTGGGACTGCAGCCTCTGTCTCATGATTTGAGGTTTAAATCTTAAATTGTTTTGGACTACAGATCATATGTTTCATACATTCCCTTTCATTCTACAACTTTTTCCAAACTCTCACTTAAACATCTTAACATTTGTGTGGTGAAAGGAACATAAAACAATTGTGAAGCAATGGAAGCCATGGAAATATCCCCTGTACAAATCCTAGAGAGCACACTGTTTATGCATAACGCAAATCAGGTTTTGGAGCACATTTGAGATGAAGCAAAATTGTTTTATCAATGGGGATTTGCCCACTAGGCAACTAGGTTGATATGAAATATGCTGACAGGCAGCATTAGAATTGAACTGGATCGAGAATTCCATTTTCGTATTCATAATGTGAAGAGGTTCAAATAGAGCATTTCAAACTATCTCCCATTTGTCTCACAGGCAAACTGAAAGAACTTAACAGAAGTGCCCCTGCTGAACAGCAGTTAACTGAAGATGATTTAGATCTTCTGGAGAAGATGCTCTCTATAACCTGCAACACCTCCTCTGAAGCTCCCACAGCCCAGCAACTGCAAACTTTGTGGAAGGCAATTAACTGGCCAAATGGTATGGAATTGTTGTTGGGGACATCTAGTAGGTTCAGCAAATTAGATGGGTGGGTAGCAATTAGAAAAGTTGGATAGTTGTTTATTTCCTTGACATCTGATGGGAGGGTGTTCCACAGGGTGGGCACCACCACCGAGAAGGCCCTCTGCCTGGTTCTCTAACATTACATGTCACATTGAGGGAACTACCAGAAGGTCCTCGGAGCCGGACCTCAGGGTCCAGGCGTTTCCACCATAGGTCTTTATTTACCCCCTGCCCAGTCCCTTAGACCCCCTAAGGGGGTCAAGAATTGACCCCTTTAAGAAACCCTGGGTAGACGAACCTTTCCCATAGGGGTTATTACAACAGACCTGCTGAAAGCTCTGCAACATTTCAAAGTGTAACGAGGTCACTTGTTTTCCCTGTGTTCCTAGACATTGTCTTTCCAGCGCTCGATATCCTTCGGTTATCCATCAGGCATCCCAGCGTGAACGAAAGCTTCTGCAGCGAGAAGGATGGCCTACAGTTCAGCAGCCACCTGATCCAATTCCTGAACCCCAGAGGAAAGCAAGCCAACCAGATGCTGGCCCTTAGAATTTTGTGCAACTGTTTTATCCACCCAGTTGGCCAGAAACTCATGATGTCACAGGGCGACTTGATAATGTCACAGGCAATAGAGCTGAAAATAAGCAGCAATAAGAACATTCACATTGCATTAGCCACCCTGGCTCTGAACTACGCTGTCTGTTTACATAAAATTAATAACATTGAGGGGAAAGCTCAGTGCTTATCAGTGATCAGCACAGTCATGGAAATTGTGCAAGACCTCGAAGCTATCTTTAGACTACTTGTGGCCCTTGGGACATTGATCAGTGGTGATTCAGATGCTGTACAGTTAGCTAAGTCTCTGGGGGTTGATTCTCAAATTAAGAAATATTCCTCTGTATCGGAACCGGCTAAGGTAAACGAATGCTGTAGGTTGGTGCTTAACTTGCTCTAACCATTTCGTTTTTTTAAAAAGCACTTGAAAGTCTATGGCTATGCTGAAGATAAACTTTTTCATATTTTACAACAATGGAGAGAAGAAATACTGTGGGTTAACTATCTGGACATTAAGTGAAAAAAACCTAAATAAAATCTTTTTTTGCACTGATACGGAATTTGTTATCCTTCAAAGCTGCAATGCATGAGAGTCAGTCTGCAGTAGCTTTTGAGTGTTTGGAATTAAATGTCAACAGAAATCAACAAAGCAGTCTTGATTGACCGAGACAGTTTTAAGAATGAGCCATCTTAGCTTTGTTTTTCATGTCATATTTTAAAAGAAAGCACATCAGTATACAACCACAGCAAGTTCTAGTACCTACACTCATTGTTCCAGCTTTTAGATTGTGAGGCACCGCTGCCTAACATGGTCCTGATGGTTGTGGAACAGAATAATGCAAAAGTTTTAAATTTTCACAGGTTTTTTTTGTAAAAAAACCCACTTTATCTGATAATATCTAGTATGCCAGGAAACATGTACTTTTTGAGTTTTCTGGTGTGTGGTGCGGGCTTTTTTGTTTTTTTGATCCTCTGTAAAATGTTCCTTTGGAATATATATATATATATATATATATATATATATGGTTTTATCTTTCTTGGGATTCGGCGATAACCTTCCCAATGCTGAAGGAAGTGCAATGTTATCTGCAGCCAGCCAGAGTGCAATAATATTGCTGCCAAGTTTGAGCTGTCTCATTCATATTGATGAGATGTTCATTCTAAAGTCTAATCCCTTATACCTAAATGTCAGCATTTTTTCTTAGTTCCTTATCAGACACATGCAGCTCATGCGTTTATCCTTTTTTTTTGTCCTTGTCCAGTTAGAAATACAGCTGCAATAATACTAAATATGCAAATAAGTATTTTGAGATCAGAACGTACCGTTTTATTTTGGGAAATTCAAACAAGCGATGTTAAATGTTATTCTGGGGAATCCCCCCTTCTGATAGGGACACCTCACTCGATAACCAAAGTTGGAGTCTGCTAATGTTGTAAAACTCCCCCTATCACTTTCTCCTTTGATGCATTTCCGAACTTGGCTAAACATGTAAGGATAATAAGCTTCGGTCTGGACAAATTACATTTTGTTTCACTGAATAAGGTCACCCTTTCTGACCGTATTCAAACACTGCTGCTAAAGTGTGCTCAACCAAGTGGACAACGCATGTTCCTTTAAAAAAAAATAGAAATAAAAAATAAAACATGTCTGGAACTGAAATAGCTCAGATAAAAATAAAGCTGTGTAAAGAATGTCTTTGAAAAGTAAAAACTTGTATCCGAGTAGACAGATGAAGAAGACAAGTGTGTGTGTGTGTGGGGGGGGTCTCTGAAGGATATAGTTTCCTGCAACGTGCGAAGAATTCCTTGGCAAAAGAACCATATAGGCTGAGACATTGCGGATGAGTTGTCTTGAGAATGGCCAGAGAACATAAGTATAGCTTTGCTCTTCTCACAGGAGCCAGCCAGATGCCTATGAAAAACACATGAGCCCCACACAGGGCCAGATTTAGATTTGATGAGGCCCTAAGCTACTGAAGGTAATGGGGACTTTATAATAATAATAATAATAATAATAATAATAATAATAATAATAATAATATTTATACCCCGCCCATCTGGCTGGGTTTCCCCAAGCACTCTGTGCAGCTCCAACCTGAATATCAAAAACATGATAAAACATTAAAAACTTCCATAAACAGGGCTGACTTCAGATGTCTTTTAAAAGTCAGATAGTTGCTTATTGCCTTGACATCTGATGGGAGGGTGTTCCACAGGGAGGGTGCCACCACCGAGAAGGCCCTCGGTATATGTCCAGCTGTCCAGCTGTCCTTTGTCAACAACAAATTGCCACTGTTTTTTGTGTGTGTGCTGAATATCTGCTATATGGTAATTTATGGACGTAATAGGTATCTCAAGCCATTTGCACATGTTACTATGCAACCAGTCCATGCAGAATGTAGGCACCATATATATATGTGTATGTATATATATATATATATATATATATATAGTGTGTGTGTATGATATTTTCGGAAGGTTGTGGACTCTCCTTCCTTGGAGGTTTCTAAGCAGAGGTTGGCTGGCCATCTGTCCCCTGGGTGCTTTGGTTGAAATTCCTGCATTGCAGGGGGTTGGACTGGATAACCCTCAGGTCATGTCCTTTCCAACACTATGATTCTATGAAATCTGAGTCGAGCGGAGGCTGAATTTTGACTGCAACCTGAAGGGTTTACAGAAGACTTTGGGCTGCAAGTCCTGACCAACCTGGGCTGCAGCATTAAGCAGTATTTAAGAGCTTGCAACATGAGAACATGTGATATATAGGTAGGATGGGTATTTTCAATTTATTTTATAGAAGTCTAAAGGATCCAATTTTCCACATGAAATAATACGGGTTTTTTATTTTATTTATGGTATTATATTAATTATATTTATATTATATATTTTATATTATTCAGATCTAAAGGATCCTCTTCCACATGAAATAAGGTGGGTATTTTTATAATATTATATTACATTATATGTTTTATTTTATTGAAATCTAAAGGATCCTATTTTCCACATGAAACGAGACGGGCATTTTTATTTTATTTACATTACATTATATTACATTATATATTTTATTTTATTGAAATCTAAAGGATCCTATTTTCCACATGAAACAAGACGGATATTTTTATTTTATTTATATTATATATTTTATTTTATTGAAATCTAAAGTATCCTCTTTTCCACATGAAACAAGACGGGTATTTTTATTTTATTTATATTATATTATATATTTTATTTTATTGAAATCTAAAGTATCCTCTTTTCCACATGAAACAAGACGGGTATTTTTATTTTATCGTTTATCACTTATTTCCCACATGCAATAAAGGCAGATTCGAACTCCACCTGCCTCCACTTCTGCCCCAACCTCTCCCTCTCTGGACCAGCTGGAACCGGAACCTCCGGCCTCTCCACAACGGGCCACTCTGCTTCTACCTCTCTTCACTAGCTCTACGTTGGCTGGGTGGCGCGGATGACGTCGTCAAAGCGCGACGCACGCACGGCGGGAGGGCGAGCGAAGGCGTCGTCGGGCCGCTGATATATTACGCCGCCGACGCCCCGCTCGCTCGCTCTGTGACGAGAGGCTCGCGGGAAGAGGGCGCGGTCGACGCCAGTTCTCTCGGGTCGCCGTCATGACGGGGCGCAAGTTTCCCAAGGAGAAGAAGCGGCACCGCTCCCGCCTGGGCTGCCTGGACGAAGAAGGCGGAGGCAGCGAGAGGAAACGCCGGAGCATCGAGTCGCTTCAAGGCCTGGCCGAGGTAACCGCCGCCTGGGCCGCCCTGAGGGAAGGCGGGGCCGGGCTGGTATGCGCATGCGCAAGGTGCCTTGGCGGCCACGCCCCCCGCGCTTCTTATAGTAGTTTTCTAAAAGCCCTGGCAGTGGACCTTTCAGTATTTGTAAAGCACAGCTTACGTGGATGGCACTTATTATTATTTTATTTTATATTACGTTTGGATTCAGCTTCATGAGATTTTTGAAGCAACGTCCCCCATATTCCTGGACTTGTGTCCATTTGCTATGAACAGCTGTTCCGTTTACTTGTTTGCGACCCAGTTTTTGTCCTAGAGTAACCCAGCTTTATACAGAATCTGTATAAAGCACATCACAAGGTGGAAACCCAAAATAGGGGGGGGGGGGAGCTTTACAAAAATCAAATAAGAACTACCAAAAACGTTTATATTGAAAATTTGAGTGGTGGTGCTATAACTATGAATTGCTTTGATCAATTTGACTAACAGCCTAGCAAGGTTAACAGTTTTGTCTCCAACTAACTATTATTATTATTATTATTAATAATAATAATAATAATAATATATTATTTATACTCCACCCATCTGGGGGGTTTCCCCAGCCACTCTGGACAGCTTAACTGTGGAGCATATTCATCCCCATGTTTTTTTTTTACTCCAGTAACTTCTAATCACAAACATGACTGTCCACTTCTCTGTATGGTTCTGCTTTTAGCTGTCCTGATTAAGAGCCACTGACTGACCTAACCTGCATCATGAATTTGTTAAAAGTTTTTTTTTTTTAAGTTAGAAGGCATCACTATTTTTTGCAAGGAAGTTATTAGTACATTAATTGTATGCTACATTAATATTCTTAAGATCTGGTGTTAGGGAGCAGCTTTCTGACCAGTCCTATGCATGTTTACTTTGAATTAAGGCTTACTCCCAAGTAGGTTTGCCTGGGTTTGCAGCTTTAAAAATATGATCCATATACTTAAATTTCACAGCCATGAATTCACAAGGTGTCCACAGGCCAGACTACTATATCTTGAGTTCAACCTCTTGCCTGTAATTGTGATGACAGTACCAGCCTGCCTAACAGGGCTGGTGTGAGAAGAACAGAGATAGTAACCAAAGTGCTTTGAATGTGTTGTTTCATCCCCCCCCCCCGCCCCCCGCATGTATTCTCAGTTCTTTTTACTGGGTGGCATAATATTTTGAGAGATAACTATCCCGGTGGATTTCCTTTTGCAGCATTCATCTGTAAATTTCTTTGCTGACTATATGATTTTTCAAGTAACTTCAAAATGCAAAACTGAACACCAACTTTATGGAGCATCTTAAACATTGCATTTGTATTTTAGACTATAGGAGCCTATATAAGAAGCTTCATTGATTCAGGCTGTAATCCTATATCCTGGGAGTAAGACCCATCTAACCTTGTGGGACTTACTTCTGAGTAGACATGAAATGGCTTGCACTGTTCCTTCTGTAGTCAAAGCTTAGTTGCCGATATTACTACATAAGCAAGTGTTTTGTGTTGGGTCATGATTGAAACAGTTTTCTGTGTCATCATTTAGGAAACAAAATGTACTTCACAAATTCCAGAAAATGAGGATGTGGAAGAAGAATCCAGTGACCTAGAAGAAGGTGGATTAGATCTCAGCGTGCAATTGAAGCCAGTTAGTTTCTACATCACAGATAAGAAGGAAATGCTACATCAGTGCTTTTGTATCATAGGAGAGAAGAAAGTGCAGAAAATGCTGCCTGATGTCTTAAAGGTACTGAAATATATCTATTCTGGCAAATTTTGGAGAAAACTGAACTGCTTCAGCATTTATCAGGAATAGGGAGTGATCTGAATGCTCTATAACAAAGGTTAAGCCTCTTGCTACATGCTCTGGCTTTTATTTATTTATAACCACTCTGATATAATCTAACCCTGCTTCTTCATTCTACAGTTAAAATATACTCTTTTATCAGGATTGGAAAAAGATATTTCAAAAATTAAAGGTGTGCTGCCCTGTTGGCTCCATAGAGGTTGCTTAAATTCCATTCAAGTGGGTTTTCAGTAGCTTAACTGCATGTAGTGTAATAGTCATTATCCTTCTGTGGTACAGTAGAAATTAAACAGTATATATTTATTATAAATTTATTACCCTGACATGTGCAATTGGCTAGCTTTTGAGATAGTAAGGAAACTCTGAAAGGTTTTGGTGCTTCATTGGAAATGGGACATTTTCTGTTACGCACTGAAATCCTTAATTTTAATTAGAACATTGCTGTGGCTATTTCCTTGATCATTCTTCTCTTTTTCTTTAATTATGGCTATGATACTGGATGTATATTCAGTTGTACCTTGGTTCTCCAATGGAATCCGTTCCGGAAGTCCATTCAACTTCCAAAAACATTCGAAAACCAAGGCACGGCTTCTGATTGGCTTCAGGAGCTCCCTGCACTCAATCGGAAGTCACGGAAGCCACGTCGGATGTTCAGCTTCCAAAAAACGTTCACAAACCAGAACAGTCACTTCTGGGTTTGCGGCGTTCGGGAGCCAAAACGTTCAAGTCGCAAGGCATTTCAGAACCAAGGTACGACTGTACATGCATAGATTCAATTAAAAATATAAAGGAGTCTGATTCACTTTTTAAGGGGCCATGCCTGCATTTATATTTTAAATACTTATGGAAGGTGTTATTATCCTGCTCTTGAACTGTACAGGCTCCCACGGTTTATGTAAGATCAATAGAAACAAGCCTGCCTGCAGGCTTACAGTCTACAAGTCATGACACAAAAGGGAAATGGAATAAGGAGGGAAGAGAAAAATCAGCACCTATTCTTACAGTCACATAGTAGTTCTTATAATTACCTGCTGGTGTGGAAACAGCTCAGGGAGAGAAGGGTAGAATATACAATAACAAACAAACATACATATGTCACATCACATTGCCATAAAGAGGGAACCTATATTCAAATCTCATGTTTAGATATTGGCTTTCGCCAGCATAATACCATGGCCTGTGTTTCAGAATGGCACAATTTTCCATGTTGGGACTATCAACTAATTAGAGAATTTTTAGTTGATGCATCTTCTTTTTTTAACGGGTTGGTTAATTGATTATTGCTAAATCAATTTGCAGTTTTAAAAACATTTAATGTAGGTATCTTTCTAAGAAACTGAAAGTGGAGTATGATAATTTATAATTTAGTAACTCAGGAATTCCTAAATTCTGTTGTTCAAGAGCACTTCTAATTTGCCCTATGTAATGCTTTGGAGAAAGGCTTCTGTGTGCCCTAAGTGCCCTTCTTGCCACAGAAGAGGTACCACATCAATTCTCTGCATGAGTCACTAGTTAGGGGCTGCATTTTCCCAACCAGAAGGTACACTGAGAAAGTGACTCCCATAGAGAATGGGTTCCTCCACTGGCAAATGTTACTTATTAGTGTTTAATTTGGGTTAAGTTTATGAAACATTGTAATAAACAAAAGCTGCTTCACATTGTTGAAAGGAAACATGTGAGTCCATTTTCTCTTTGAGTGTTACAGTAGCACATGAGAATTTGAATAGCCTTAAAAATGGGCATGTGCCCTCAAAACCCCACCAATTAAAATGTACTCTTGCCTATTAAAATGGTATTGCACTGATTAATCAACCTAAGCTTTAATTGATTAACTTGCCAATTAAAACTTGCTGCTCTATTCAGTGTGTATCCTATGCACTTACAAGCTAGTTCAGCAAGTACTGAGATCAGACTGCTACAAAGGCTTTCAGAGTTTATATATTTGTGTATGTGTGTGTTTTAATAAATACTGTTGTAGAGCCCTCGGAATGAAGCAGGCTGCAAATGTAAATAACCTTAATTACTGTGGCATATGGAATAATGTAGTATATAATTATAGCATTTCCACAGGGATGTTGAATTTTTTCTTTAATTGGACATAACACCATCAGAGATGAGTGTGGCAGCCTGGCAGTTTATAAATAAGTAATTTATAATTAAAAAAGAACACTATTCCCAACAGACTTAAGACATCCTTGCTTGAAAATAAAGCAACTTGAAGTTGGGGGCAGGCAGGATTTAAAAATAAAGTAAAAACCACACAATAAGTATTCTGGCTATTTATAAGAATATCATAGAATGCTCCAGTTGGCAAGAAAAGCACGTATGTTCATTTTTATGGTATACTAATCTTGTCTCAACATTTCTGGAGAAAAAGATTTTGTAAAATTTGGACTGGGAACAGAAACACTCCCTTAACCATGCTGTTTTTCTTGTAGTTCATCCCTAGGGCTGCAGAGCAGATTCCATAGCAACACTTTGCCTGCCAGTTACACTGAGCTCCTCTTCCACTGCAGACACCAGGTCTGGCCTAATACATTTTGGCACCTGAGGAAAACTACAAAACGGCACCTCCCCTGTCCAGGGCAGAGAGGCTGCTGTATAGGCGGCATAGCAGGGCTACAGAGGAGAGAGCAGATCCGGCCTCCAAGAAATGTGCCACAGCCATTGCTGTTACTGTGGCGGTGGGCCATTCATTGCTTGGAAGCTAGATCTGCTTCCCTCTACCACATACCCTCTCGACATTTCTCAAGTGAAAACAGGGATGTCCTATTATTAATATCAATTTATTTATACCCCATCCATCTGACTGGGTTGCCCCATCCACTCTGGGTGGCTTCCAACATATATAAAACATTAAACATTTAAAAAACCTTCCTTATACAGGGTTGCCTTTAGATGCCTTCTAAGGGAGTATGTATATCGCCTTGGCTCGGGTTCACATAACTCCAATACCTTCCAACATTTCTCAGATGAAAATAGGAATGTCCCAAGGGAAAACAGGACAGATCAAATCAGAAACCAGGGAGGCTTCTCTAAATCTGGGACTGGCCCTGGAAAATAGGGACGCTTGGAGGGTTTGCTACCACCTGAGGCAGTTGACCCACCTTGCCTCATGGGTGGGCTGGCCCTGGTAGACTCCATAGAACAGCCTTGGAAATGTTGCTACCTCCCAAATGTTTTAGTTAGTCCTTGTTTTCCCATGTTCCCATGCTCCCATGTTCATGGCCTTAAAAGCCTGTGAAGAGAAATTTGTAGGAACTTCTCAGCCTACTTGGAAGTAATCAGACAAGTGGCTGTTTACAAGTCTGCCACAGATATGGGATTATGTAGAATCTTGACTCCATCAGGCAAGGAGTTCGGGAAGATGGGAATTGCTGGAAATGCTAAAACACTGTCAGATTTTTGTTGTATGTAGCCAGTGTCTATTACAATCTCTCTCTCTCTCTCTCTCTCTCTCTCTCTCTCTCTCTCACACACACACACACAGACAATTCAAGATAAGTTTAAAACATTTCAAATTTTAGAATTACAAATTATTGAAACTTAAAATTATAACACTCCCCAGATAATTTAGATTTTTAAAAATCTCCTTGGCAGAGTCAACACTGCTTTGGATCTATAACGTAGCCCATAGCTCTACATGTGTAGGTAGTGAGAATGTTATCCTTTAGATTACAAAGTTGTATACATCAGCTTGCAGCCCTATGTTTTTGAAATAATCTGATTGACCTTCTTAAAAAAAACTTTGAATGAATAGAGGAATCTTCCTAGGTGGATTGTATAAGGGGGCAATAAAAAATACGACACACAATGTCTTTGATCTGGCCTGATCAACATACACAAAGATGGTCATTTGTTGGCTTATTAAATAATTTACTGGTCAGCTGTTCTGAGGACATAGTTCAAATTCTGAACTGGGTAAATGTATGTCTAATGGGGGGGTTTAATTCGTGCAGGAAAACAACACTTTTTGTGATCAGATGCAATTTTAATGTTCCAGAATGAAGGCTTGGAATTCTTTACATGTTCAATGTCCATTTAGGCATCTTTAGCAGAAATTACATCATGGTTCTCATGGTAGGAAATATCAACCAGTTGGCTGTGTCCACTTTTGTGCTGCAGACCTGGGAAGGTTGGTCATAAGTCAATATGTTCCTTCGCCTGCAAAAAATTAGCTACTCCTCTTATTGATGATGCCAATCAATGGAGTCAAATGCGAATGAGGGATTAATAAATGTGACATACTGCTTTTTTGAGGGACCACTAACAGGTGGATAAGGTAATTCAAAACAGAACATTGATCTGCAGTGCTATGCTTCTTGGAAAAGCCAGCCTGTATCGGGGAAGGAGCCTGGTACTCCATTGTTCTAACTTCTCAGATCTTCTCAGGAACATCAACAAAACTTATTGGTTGAATTTTATTTTCTCTTCACTTAACCCTTCCAAAAAAAGAAAGAAAAGGGAAGCACATTTTAATAAATCATACAAGAGTTTGAAGTGGGTTTAAATCTTAGGGTAAGGGAAACCTTGGTTAGCCTTAATCACAGTTAATTTGATGCTGGCAAATGATAAAATTTAATTCCAGGAAGAGGTAGTGTTACAGGAAAGTGTGTTTCCAAGGCTGGTGCCTCATAATACTTATTACATTATATCTGTATTAGCCCCATTTCTCATAATTAAGGTTTAAACTACCTGTATAATTCTTCACGGGCTGGTCCACTAAAATTCTCTGTTAAGTATAAAGTACGAACAAGAAGTCTTCTGAATCATTTTTATGAAAAAGAATGTATTAAAGTTTTAAGAGTCTTATGGCACAAGACTGTTCTTTTGCTGCAGCAGACTTAACACAGTTACCTACCAGGAGTGAAAACATAGATACCGAAAGCCTTATTAGGGTGAGAGTGATATTTTTCAGAAAGTTGTATTTCTTCTTCTTTTTACTCAAGCAATACTAATGAGAAACAGTGGCTGGAATAATCCATATCCAACTGCCAGCATTAGGGAATTTGAGAAGTGCCCTTGGGTTGTATTTAATTGTATGACCCCCACTGACAGAAAGCTGTTTGATCCAGCAGAAACGTCCATGAGGTGAAAAAGAGGGGAGAGGTAATTTTTGCAGTTTCTTCCTCTCTCCTGCAATCCCCTGCTGCGCTTGCCACACCGTTCAAAAGGTACCCCAGCGCTCTTGAGCAGATTGGGGTATGTGCACAGGGGGCTACCCTTTATGCCAACATACACCCCTGCTGGATTAGAATGCCTTCCGTCAGAAGAGAGGCACAATCGGCTGCAATGCCTGCCTTGCGAAACCTAAGAAGAAAGCCAGGGTTCAGATCTGGCATACTTTGTTACTTCCTTAACATTGTCTTTTTGCAAAACCATCTTAATAAAATTTCTAATTCAGATCATAATGTTTTAAGTTTGGGTTTAGTGTCCAGATTGTATATACCTGGCCGGGGAGGGCGGGGTACAAATAAAAAAATGATGATGATGATATATTATGTTGTTGTCGTCTTTATTAAAAAAAAAGAAAGGTGAAATTCAAACAAGCACTAAGGAGATCACCTGCCACTGAAAGGAGTGGTCTCCCCTCTTCCCCAACCTCTCATTTTGGAAGTTCTCTCAACTCTTCCAGAGACAGGACTCCTCCTGTTGGCTCCTGCTAGCTCAGCTAGTTGAATCTGGCCCTTAGTGCGTAACTAGTATTAGAAACTCACATATAAAAGCTTAAACCAGGATTGTTTGGTCGCAAGTGACCGATAGGTGCAAAATGTGCATGGCATCTGGCTAATTGCAGGCACTGTTTATAACAGTCCCCCCTCTCTTTCCGTAGGGCTGTTCAATAGAAGAAATCAAAAGGCTTTGTCTTGAACAGTTGGAACTCCTGTCTGAGAAGAAGTTATTGAGAATTCTTGAAGGTAGGCAATACTGTATCATATTGGAGCTCCTAATGAACACCAAGTACTGTACATGGTTGCTTGATGTAGCAGAGAAGCATGGCAATTACCTAGAAGATAGATCGGAAGAGAAGCTTTGAGCAAATGAGGGCAGTCATGACTTGGAACCCTGTTATAGAGAGACTTAAAATTAATGGCTACAGTGTTCAGAGGAGCTGCTCACAAGAGATCTACTTGTGGTTATATTAGGCTTTCCTTTTTGTTCTGAGCACTGGAAAACCAGCCCCCATAAGCTTTCCATTAATGAGCATTGTATGATTGTTCTAGGGATGTGGGTGGTGCTGTGGGTTAAACCACAGAGCCTAGGACTTGCCAATCGAAAGGTCGGCGGTTCGAATCCCCACCACGGGGTGAGCTCCCATTGCTCAGTCCCTGCTCCTGCCAACCTAGCAGTTTGAAAGCACGTCAAAGTGCAAGTAGACAAATAGGTACCACTCTGGCAGGAAGGTAAACGGCGTTTCCGTGTGCTGCTCTGGTTTGCCAGAAGCGGCTTAGTCATGCTGGCCACATGACCCGGAAGCTGTACACCGGGTCCCTCGGCCAAGAAAGCGAGATGAGCGCCGCATCCCCAGGGTCAGTCATGACTGGACCTAATGGTCAGGGGTCCCTTT
Source organism: Podarcis siculus (assembly GCA_034642415.1). Classification (NCBI taxonomy): domain Eukaryota; kingdom Metazoa; phylum Chordata; class Lepidosauria; order Squamata; family Lacertidae; genus Podarcis; species Podarcis siculus. Next base: position 3,471,152 of record JAXCMG010000089.1, on the reverse strand, counting down.
ACCTTTACCTATGATCGTGCTTAATTTTTTTTAAAATAGTTTTATCTCCTTGTTAGTTACCCTTTTAGCTTTAGTGCTGAACTTCTGTTACAGAAGTTGCCCGACACTTTTAAATGTGTTGCTGAATATATGTTCTATCTATAGACTACTCAGAGCTTTAGTATGAGAACAGGTCCTTGAACAGACTCGTGGCCTGTATTACATATGTGTGTGTATGTGTGTTTGCATAAGAAAAAGGAATACCTGTTTTCTGTACAAATACTACTACAATAGTTTAATATAAATGGCTGTGTTGTAAGAGAAGATAGGGTTAATTATATATTATTCCTTTGGCAAAGACTGGGTGGCATTTTTTTCTCTTACCCGAGTGACAGAAATTTCCCGGGGAAACCTTTTACATGGATTCTTTTTCCTTGTGGCGAAAGTACTGAAGACTTACTCTGTGTTTGTAATAGTTGTTTGCTTGCAAAGATACCAAGTTAAGCATGGAGGTGCAGAGAAGCAGCCAGACACTTATTGCTGCTCGTTGAAGCATCGTATCCCCCCTACCCCAGGCTCTCCAAACAATATAGCCTTGGGACGTGCTATGGTTCCTTATTGCCAGCCATCTTCAAAACTCAGGCCACTGTCTCCCTCACAGACTACAGCTCCAAATGGTTTCTGTTGAGTACCTTAGTCAAGCAGGTGGGCTGTGTCTCTTCATTTGACAGTCATAACAGTATTTACTGATGCATGTATTAATGAGGCAGAAAAATGCTGCCACACTGTATAGCATCTCACATTGACGTTGTATTTCAAGGTGAGAATGAAAATGACTCCGACAGTGATGAAGAGGCTAATGGTGGGGAAGAGAAGACAGCAGTTGAATCTATCAGCCAGTAAGTAATTGTAATGAGCAAATTTAATTTAACTGTCCTCTGAGAGTCTATTTAAAAGTTTGTGCTGACAATTTCGTTTTGAAGTGTTGGTGAAATCCCAGATAAACCCATGGTGAAATCTTGGCTGAACCGCTGCAAAAACTCGGGGGGAAATTTGCAAACCATTAGTGAAATGAAACTTCAGGTGAAACTTTCGTGAACCTTGCTGAGCATTTGTAAAAACCCAGTGAGCCTTGGTGGGATCCCGTTGAAATGTTAGTTAAATTGGCAAAATCTTCTGAAGCCCAAAGTGCCTTGAACAGAGAATCCCAATTGTATCCTCCATCAGATCCTACGGTACAAGGGTATGTATGCAGCTGCTCTTAAATCACAGCATAAAGTAGGAAAACCAACCAAATCCAAGACTGTTTGCATACAGGCAACCCCCGATTTGTGGGGGGGGGGGTTGCATTCGGGTAATTGTGCGTGCTGCTGGAGCCTGTTCCATGCTCTTCCTGGTCTGAAAATGTCACACATGTTCAGGGTCGTGCGTGTTTTGAATGTGTGCAAAATGGGAGTTGCCTGTAATCAGCTTGTTGCCCACCCCATGGCTGAAAATAGGATCTTTTTGTTTTAGGTTGGCTGTTAATTGCTAGGATTAAAACAGTGTGGAAAATTTTGATTCATTTTGTTATGTAATAGGGTTGAGAGAAGGCAGAAGTTCTTGGGTTACCAAGCCTCTTTTCGGTGGCTGCTTTATGGGTCCTTCTTGGTGGGAATCAACATTTAAATGGCAGTTTTTACAGTTGCCTGGGAGTAAATCCCATTGAGCTCAGTGGGGATTACTTCTGAGTAGAAATGCATGTGATTGTGCTGTCAGTGTGAACGAGATGTGCTAAGTGACTCACATATCAGCTAGTTATTTCGGTTAATACTAAGCATCTAAAAAAGAGCATCTAATCTATGCAACATTTGGCCACAAGATGGCAGAAAATGCATGTGTATTAAACTTAAGAGTTGCGCCATTACATCAAGAAGCCTTTTTATGACAGCATAAGAATTGCTCAGTGACAAAGTGTTCTGGACAGCAGATTGTCTGTATTAGTATGTGTACCTTTCTACCGAAGTGGTTGATCTCAAGCAGGTACCACATAGTTTCTGCAGCTAGTTTTGCAGTTCAGGGGTCAGAAAACTTGGTACAGCTGATCTGTTGAAAATCACCATTTCCATGATCAGTATTTAAAATAAGCTGCATAATTGGAAATCAAGAACTTGTTGTTGAGGCTCTTGCCAAATGAACAATCCTGATTCTTGAACGAAATTTGGCAGGACGACTCCGGACAGCAGGAGCTTTATTATCCTAGAGCAGATATCCTTTGATACATTTTCCTTCTGCAAACCAGATGACTGTGCCAGATCATCCCTGTTTGCCAATGAGCAATACTTGATAACAGCATTATCACTCATTTAGGAGCTGATGTCTTCATCCTGTGGTTGGTTAGGAATGAGGGGTATGAATGCCAGGGACATGATTGCCAGGTTCCTTTTCCTGTAGTGTGCTGGGTCTGTACTGATGCTCAGGGTTGTACACACCTTGCACCAAACCGCTTCAGATATTCTGGATCGGGATAAATAAAATTTTGTGCCAAGGAAGTTTCAGCCTGTCTGCCCAGCCCAGCACCCTGGTGGGGATGCAAACCACTTCCTCCTCATTCATCAAATGATTGATTTGATGAACAAGGAGAGGCCAGTTTGCATTCCCATCAGCTGTGGGAGGAGAGTTTCCTCTTCTGCTCTGCTTATCATGTATTTTCCCAGAGGGTTGGCCAAGGGTGAATATAGCCTTCTGGCCAAAATGCTTGCTGCAGCCTAAATCCAACTTATTCTCCCACATTTGGTGCTCTTTCATGACTCTGCTTCTCCTCATAGGTTTGAAATTTATCTCTGAAACCTTGAAGGCTTGAAGTTTAGTTGCTGCTGTTGTTTTTTTGAATGGAAGCCAATGTTTCATTCTGAACCCAGTATCAATTTTCTCCTTCATAATCATGAAATGATTGCTGCCCTGCACACACACACACACACACACACACACATACATCAATATGTTCTGCGTAAATGTCTTAATATCTATAATAATTTCATAGGTTTGGGGGTTCAATAGGAAAACTTTACCTTGAGGGCTGAATTTGTAGCAGCAGCTGGTACTGAACAGAAGTGAATTGAGATGAGAGGAGCCCATTGGAATATTTGGCAGCTTCCGTATTAAGTTAGTCAAGGAGGCTTGTGGAGACAAATCCAGGGGCAGCAGGAAAAAGGTTTCCTCTTTGTGGACAGATAGATTATTTTTCAGGGATCTGGTTAAAAATGAATCGTTTATATATGCACCCCCATTTTAAAAATTATCTTTAATCATAGTTCAGTTACAATACTTAACAGAGGTGGACACACGCCATTAGAGCTAAACCTCTGAAATGTAAGTTAGGATGACACTAACCTTGTAATGTTAAATTTAACTCCTTCCTGCAAGCTGGATGCTTTGATTGTGTGCATATTAACATAATACGTACATTACAAATTTTAGACAAAGTAGCTGAGGTATGAAATTGGTTAGATGAATATAAAATAATTTTATGGCTAAAATGCTCATTAAACTCAACAATTGGACTTGCCTTCCATGATTTTGAAATCCTGTGGAGAGCTGTATCCTGTTTCCTCAAGTGTGTCTTACAGTCTTTCATTTGCTTTCATGCTTTGTATAAAGACAGTTGAACATCATGGCGAGATAGCAGATGAAATGTCATCCTTTTTAGCACTTTCTGAGTTATTTCCCCATCCTTTGAAATAGAAAGCAATGTGTCAAATTTTGGTGAGAACGTGTAGAAATAGCTAAACCAGCATCACGCCATCCCACCCCAAAATGTGGGTTCAGTGATCTTTTTATCATTTTTGTGCAGATTGTGTAATACGCAAGGCTGTTTTGAAGATTTGCCCTCTTAAGTCTGGGAGTTTGGCTGCACTTTGCGGTTTTGCAGGTTGCATCCTTGCCTTGCTCTTCTGTCTTAATGATCCAGTGGGTTCATGTCTGAAAATACCTTTTCCCCTTTTCTGTCAGAGACTAGATTACTTTTAAAATGAATGATCAGTAGTGTGGTTGTAGTATTAATCTCAGCAATTATAAATACATTGCTGTGCAGCAGCGTTGATGAACACTGTAAGTAGAGCTAGGATCTGCTGTTTTGTGGGGCAAATTCCTACGTATAATCCCTTGGCAGGGCTTCTGTGCCCAGTTCACCTGTCATCCACAGGTTTTCTCTGTGTATTTCTGCAGTTGCCTTACTGGGGAGCTCTTTCCTCCTATTGATGTATTTCAAGGAACTTGCTCTCCAGATTCTTCCCCTGATAGCAGTGGCATCAACCAAAGATACTTCACAGTTAGGGTCTCTTTTGGTAATGTTCTGTATCTTTCACAAGCACAGATGTTCTCAGGGGTGTTTGGGGGCTGTCTTTTTCTTTCTCGTCCTTCAGCGAGGTTCTTCCTTTGGAAAAACAGCAGTGGCAATTCTGGGGAAATGGACAAGGAATGCATCGCTTTTTGGCACTGTAGCTCAGCAGTAAACCACATGCTATGCATAAAGGTGGTCTTTGGTTTGATCCCAAACATCTACTGGTGATATTCCTGTAGGAAACCTTGTATGAGCCAGTGGTCTGGCTTCGTATAAGGCAGCTCTGGGGATACAATACTGTTAATACAGTGTACTTTCCAAGTTTTCAAAGCATTTAACATAACTTTTATCTCAGTAATACTTACAACTGTCCTGCAAAGCAGATCCCTTATTAATCTTTAGGGGGTGAGCTGTGTGAAATAAACCATGGAGTTCTTGACTGAACCAAGATTTGTACCTGGAACTTGTAGCTCCAACTCTTGTCACCTTAATGCAGCATATCTCTGTAGGTTACCGGCTTGGTCAGACAACTCCAACTACTGTATTTTTTGCCCTATAGGGTGCACCGGCCCATAGGGCGCACCTAGTTTTTTTTGGGGGGGGGAATAAAGAAAAAAAATTCTCCCCCAGGCACGGGGCTGGGGCGGGGGAAGCCCGAGCTTCCCCCGACCCCAGCCCCCAGAACAGGCTGCTATTCACAAGCCTTGGGAGCCCATGGGAACTCCCACCGGGCTCCCAGGGCTTGCGGATAGCTTCCTGAAGCTTGGAGAGCAAGAGGGGTCGGTGCGCACTGACCCCTCTTGCTCTCCAGGCTTCAGCGAAAGCCTGCATTCGCCCCATAGGACGCACACACATTTCCCCTTCATTCTTGGAGGGGAAAAAGTGCGTCCTATAGGGCGAAAAATATGGTAGGTGGTTCTTCTCATTGGAAGGCAAGAGTTAGGCTGGCATTTCAGAAGAGGATGTTTTCCTTGCCTTAGAACATGTCTAATTTGGATTGCTCCACCACACTGAGGGGGAAAGTAAAATCGACACTTGTAGGGGTTTTTTTGTCTTTAGGATATATGGTTTATTTACGAATGCATACTACCTGGGTCCACGATGGAGGGATTTGTTGAATTTTCTTCTCGGGCTTAGTGGAGTTACTTTGCTCTGCCTTTGATAAAAACAATATCTTGTCACATGGTAGGGGAAATATTGGTACAGCTTTGGTGGTCTGGTGAGTTCTGTGCTCACCAGAGTACAGAGATGTTTTCTTGTCCTCAAAACAATGTTTTCTGTAACACTCAATTTCTGTTCTGTTTACTCTTCTTGGGTGCAGTTAAAACTGATTTCTGATTGAGAAAAATTGACATATGTTGTCTCCCCAACTGGGTAGGCACTGCTTACCCTGTAAGTGATATAATTACATTAACTGGACTAGCCCTTTATCTTTGGGGAAGAGCATTACATTCCATGCAGCCCTATGAAACTTGAGAAGAAAGGAAATTATCAGTACTACTGCCTGAATAAGCAAGGCCTGCTTCACAAAATAAAGCAAACAATGAAATGTGGGGGCACGAGAGTATGGATGTGAAATGCTTCTTTTTATAAACATAAAAGGTATACTAACTGAAATGTATTATTGTTTGTTCTCAGGCAAGACAATAGTATAGATTCTACTTCTTCTTTGAAGGAAGACAGCAAACTGGAAGCTTTGGACTCAAAGCAAGGTAGGAACTGCAGAAGGCTTTAAACGTTGCCGCCTCTGCATTTGGCATTCTGAATAGAGCAGTAGCAATAATGTAATGTTACTTGCCTCAAAACAAATGCTCTGGGTCATCTATGCAAATACTACGTAATAGATTGCAAATGAAACAATGATGCATGATAGAATAACTTTCTTTGGAAGCTATAATTGAATTTCAGACATTAGGAGCCCCTTCTCTAGCTAGTTGTCAAATGAAACCCAGGAGTTTGTCAGCATTTTGGGCAAGCATTTGGGCTGTGCTTTTTTTTTTTTTTTTTTTTACATTTTCACTAAACATGACTTTGTGATGCCAGTTCTTCTTTACATCTTTGGCTGTGGATTATGCTTTTTAGTCATTCTAGACTGTAACGAAGATCGAATCCATCTCTGGGTGTTATTTGTACTTGTTGTCATATTTGATAGGAGTAGTGATCCAATCTAGAGCTCCTGACTTTCCCCCAAACCCATTTCTCCTCTTCTTGATACGTCTTCCCTAGCGCACCATCCATCTCTGACATCTTGTTTTACCATCTGAGCAAGGGGTGGGAGTAAGGTGTCTTTTTCCAAACCATACAACGGCCTCTCAGAATCAAGCCGCCTATTTTCATAGCTGTGCCCTCTTTGGAGGTGCACAAGAGTGTGTGGAGGAATGTCGGGGGGCGTCTTTTATGAGCAGTTTCATTTGGGAAGGCTCAAGCCTTTCCCCTTTGACTCTGGGAGATATAGTGCAATAGGGTGCAGTATATAGCAGGAGCTATATTTGGTGCAGTATATAGCAGGAGCTCCCATTGTACAAAGTATCCAAGCTTCTGTCAACATGATGGGAAGGAGCTGCTTCTATCGGTCCATACCAAGGGCAGATTTAATCACTATCCATACTGGTGCCCCTGAGTATACCCCTTTACTTCCTTTCATGTAAGTGAAAGATTGTCCTTTGTTTCTACAAGAAAAAGTGCGGTACTTAAGGAAACTATTGGAATGAGGGCAAAACTCACACTCAATCTCTGCTGTTCGCCCAGGAGGAAGAAGGTTGGAAGGAGAAGAGAGTGGACTTAGGATCACACAGGGAACAAAAGGAGTTGTTTTGTTGGTTGTCTGGGTTTAACCCATCAGCGAAACACCCGCGTGAACCCAAATAGTGAGTCCTAATGTATTGTGTGGGTTTGTGCTTGCCAACGTTTTCACCTCTTTACCTAGTGATGACAGGCATGCTGCAAGCCATGGGGAAGGATCATTCTGTATCTTATTGCCACAGGAAATATCCCCAGTAATTACTTACAGCTCTTTAGAAAGATGTGCCCCATTCTTCCTTAAAGATGGTAAAAATAGCTAATAGGGGGAATTGAACTTGATTAAAATGGTCTCATAAGGCAGCCAAGCGATTAGCAGGATGCTGTGACTTTGTGAAGACTGCTTTAAATATTGCTTGTTGCACTCTCTGGAATGACCTCTGAATTGACATGTCTCCTGCAGACTTCCTCTCTCCCTTCTCTGCTATCAGAGGGAATTGATGACTGTTGCAGGTGATTGCTTCTTTGTCCTTTTTATGACTTTATCAGCCACTGGTTTCGTGATGGCTCTGGGCAATGACAACAGTGCTAGTCAGGATGTTAGCTTTTAAAGAGCTTTTTTGAGGCTGTGCAGGCATAAATGGTAAAACTTAGTAACTGTTCTTCCTCCACACTGCAGTCTGTGATGCTGAAGATGAAAAGTACGAGAGCCAAGGGGTAAGCAGAAATGAGTGAAAAGTGGTTAAGAAAGAGAAATTAAGTGCCTGGAAATGAATTTCGCAATCCTAGTTGAAAGAATAAATACAAGTTATCAAAATGAAAAAGATAATGAGAAAAATGCCATCAGAGACTTTTATTGCTATGTAAAATTACAGCTGCAAAAAAAGGGGGGGGAATGAAGCGGTTCAGCTAATTAAACATTTGTTAGGGCAGTAGGGCTATGTGATTATTGTGCATTGTACTTCCATGGAGATTTCAACTCTGTAGAGAGCCCAGGCTGATTGTACCTTTAAGCCTGGTTTAGGTAACTTCTTATTCTCCAGCAGAAGGATAAATGATTTCTATAAAAAATAGTTTTGTCTCATTCCCTCGGGTCAGTGCCCTTTCACTTGGATCCGTTGGCCTTTGGCAACAGGAGAGGAGTGTGCTGGAACATTGCTTCTGAACTTTGAACCAGCCTTATTCCGTTGAGAATGTATTCTCGCTTTGGAGATGTTCTGTTCACTTGAACAATGCATTAAGTAAATATGGACTAGTGCCCTGCAGCAAAGCAAAAGAATTTCCATTCCTTAATCCTATTGATTCCCATTTCTTTGATCTTTCACACACTTCTCTGGCAAGTTAAAAGCAGTCGGAAGATGTTTTGAGTTCATGCCTGCCTTATTGTAGGCAATGTGTGGTGAAGAGTAAAAACAACGCCTTGCGGATCAAAGTTTGCTATTTGATTGTTTTTGAGAAGTGCTCCTCAGAAGATTGTGGTGATGACATATTTTGCATAAGTTTCTAACAGCTGCTTTTAAAACCATTGTTTCATAGGTCTTGGTAGACTTGTCAGAGGAACAAGAAACCCCAACTGTGGCCGTTTGACTTAGAGTTTTGTAGCCTTGACCATCTGCCTCATAATTAGACTAATGTAATCTAACTTCTTTCACCTTTTGTTGTTGTGTGCATTTTAAAGCTCATCAGATCAATGCTGTGTTCAGTTGATCTGATTTTGCAAACATACAACATACTTAAGAGCCTGACCAACTTAAGAGTTATTATGCAATAATATAGTACACGATTAAAGGTTAGCTTGGCTTTGTTCTCACATTTTCTTGAATCAGTAGTGTTATTCTGTATGTGTTTTTTAAAAGCATGGGTTTTGCTGATTTCCTCATAATAGATTTGCAGGCTACAATTGTCTATGTATATTTCTAATATTTGTAAAACTGCTACATGTGGAATGGTTTACTTTCTAGTTACTTTATGGAAAGCTGCCTCCTATTTTGCAGAGGAAGAACATTTATTATACATTTCTCTTAGTGTTCGGTATTGATTTTTCTTCCCCCTCCAGATACCAGTTATATCATAAAAAGTCAAAGAAAATATGCTTTTCTAAAGATTTTCTTCCTTGCTCATAAACACAAGAGCCATACACACACAAAGAAAGTTGCGATATTTCTTTCTAAAAAGATTTAAAAGCCAGGCTAGAATTTCTAAAGCCTTTCCTCCTACTTTTGTCTTGAGAGGAAAACTAGTCTTCCTTCAACTCATTTTGGAACCAGCACAGATTAATTTCAGTAGTATGTATTCCGCTGCTCAGTCTTTGTAGAGGACTTGCTGAGAATGGAAAGTACCCAGTATAAAGATCAAGCAGAGAATATAGCCTTTTATGTGTATGGAGAGGTTTTTACTACTCCATCCCATTTTCCAAAATAAACCCTCACATCCATGTAGCTAGCCTTGTGATACAGTATACTATTATAGCCAAAGGCGCTGAAATATTTAACAGCACAGCAACACGCCTCTAGAATCTAGAAACTTTCATGATAAGCAGAGGCCAGCACATGTATTTCTAGTTCTTTGTTGTTATTCTCATTATAAGGCCAAAGAATGGTGAATAATCCTCTTGGGACTTTTGCAAAAATGAAACTTTGCCTATTAGCAATTTGTGAAAAGCCTGGCAATATCAACAATACAATTATGTTGCCAAATATGGTATGGACATATCACAAATCTATGACATTCTGGGTGCTGTGGGAGTCTTGGCAGACAGACATTGTTGCATAATTTCTCTGGATCATGGTTCTTGTTTATGACTTAGTGGTTGCCAACCATTCATGCAAGTGTCTGAGGTCAAGATCAAAGTATGGGATTGGGCTGTTCAGTTCCCTGAACCAAGATCCCTCTCTCTCAGTCCTCACCATGCGTCTTTGTCTCACCATCTCCTCCTCATGATCCATCCCACAAAATGTCTCTGTGCCCTACAAATGAGGGACATCTTTGCAGCACACAGATGCACACTGTGGTCTGAATTGCAGCCCCATGCACCTGCTCCATTGGTGACCAAGGAGTAGGCAGTTAGTGGCGGGGGGCTCAGTTTGTGATTCATGGAGTCCCTGCCTGGAAATGTATGGAGTTCATTCATTGGATGGAAGGAGAATGAAGTCTGATACTCCTAGAACCAGGTCCACAGGACCCCTGTTTCTTCCCCAAACTGCCATGGATCCCTGCTGCACCTGCTACTTATGACATACTTGCTGCAACTGATGGTTATAAAAGGCAGGAGTAACCTGCTTCCAGATTCTTAGGGGCTACTTCATTCTGCACAAAGTGGCTCAGGGGTCAGAACTATCCACCCCATAATAAAAGTTGGCATAATCTGTCTTCACAGTGACAAAGCAGAAGATACTGGATGGAGCCATTGCCATTGCCTTTTTGTAGATGGGGGAGCTAAAGAAATTAATGTGGTTCCTGAAAGATCCCTGGGGGAACAAGCAGATGGGCGATGGCATTTTGCTTTCCCCTAACAGATATGTTAGCAATATAGTAAAAGTCATGTGAAATGTCCAGAGAATCCATTCTTTCTGTGCAGCTGATTATATCACATCTTGATTAAAATTTGAGAGTCCAATCAACCACCCCTAATTTTAAGGATACCAAGGTTTAATTTTTTGTTATCTGATTAACCAGCATTCCCTTTATAAACAGAGCTTTACTAGGGCTGGGGTTATTTGATCCCCGGGAACCGCAATTCAGAGGCCGCTTTGTATTGGTTTCCAGTATATCAGTGACTGTGGTGCTGATGAGCAATAGTACCAGATCAATAACACTTCAAGCCTTGGAGATTTGAAAGGAGAGGGTAGAAGAGGGGAAACTGCTAAGTTCTGCAAAAGCCGTCCAGTAAAAGAAAATATTTGGGACCAAGTGGGGAAGGGCTAATTAAAAACCAGAATCTCCAAGAAGAAAATGACAGCAGAGTATTGATAAACACGTTAATTATTTCAAAGTGTCCTAATCTACTGCTATGCTTTTATTATCATAAATGGCATATAGGAGCTCTCAAATGAATGCCGTGTTACTTTAGACTTTTCAGAGTGAGCTGAAAAGCTATCTTGTGTTTTAATCCACACATCAATTTAAAACTCTTGAGGTTTCATTGATAATTGTGGCGGCTATTAGTGACATTTATATTGTAGGCAGAATGGATAAAAATGGGCAAGTGTAAACCTTCAGCCTAACCAACTCCAAATCTGTGTATCAAGGCCTTAAACTGTAAGGATTACAGAGAATGTGCACATTCCAGAGGAACGTAATGCCATGGCCTCTTGCAGTAAATTGCGCAAATGAACAGTTGTGTGTTTTATCACTTTGCTGTTGCCAGGCTGCGTGTAAATTCTTGACAAGGTTTTCTCATTGTCTCTTTAAAAACATTGCACATAAAGAATCTCCCAAAGAGCAACATATTGATCTTTACCATAATAGGCCATATGTCCTTTAAGAGGTACCAATGGGTAAGTAGTCTTTGAATCCAGCTTTTTAATATAGGTAGTGAATTCTGAATTTTGCCTAGGCTATAATTGTCAGTTGGGATGTGTCACAGCGAATGTGTTATGCCTCTATACATTGAACAAGGGCTGGTTCATACATTTAAAGTATTTTCTCTGCTGTTCAGCAAAAAGAAGGGGGAAAGCTCTTGGAACGGCTTACAGATACCCATAAATCCCTGTCTTCAAGCTTGCAGTCTAAAGGACACAACTAAAAAAGGAAAGGGATTGGGAGGGAGGAGGAAAAAAGGAAACCCGAGCAGTACTTAGTTGTAGAACTCTTGAAATGGCCACCTGGAATGGAGAACATTCAAGGAGAGAGGAGGAGCTGAATGTTGCTGATGGGCTCAGCTGATGGAGAGGTTCTGAAGTCCCATTTCTCCTCTACTATAGCCTGATGACATGGTTGCTTCTAGGTGCATGTGTATAATTTGACGTGTCCTCATTTGAATATGTGTGAACTGACTCCATTAGAAAACACTGTGTGGATGGGGTGAGGTGGTGGCACCTGTGTCCATATTGTTGGCTCTGCGATGGCATCTTCACATATTGAGTAAATAATTTGATGCTAGAGCCATTGAGTAATGAATGTGTGTGTGTGTGTGTGTGTGAGAGAGAGAGAGAGAGAGAGAGAGAGCGCCCCAGTCCTTGGTAGATCAGTTCCATTGATTTGATACAATTCACTTTCAGTAATTTTTTCATAGTCACACCCTGGATTTTATGTTCCTCAAGGAAATATACATGCCATTTTGTAAAAATTATAAAAAATTCATCTTGTACATTTCTCTGTATCAGATAAGTTTAACACTTTTTACATTTTGTAATGGATTATTGTGCAGTTAACAAATATAAGTAGTTTTAATGGAGAACCTCCAGAGATAAATGATCACACGTACATAGTACCTGAGGACAAGATGTCAAAAGAAATATATGCTTTATTATGAGTATTTGTCGTGTTAGATTCAAACTCGTTTCCTTGCATCATGTTCTGTTACATTTTCCTAAAGACCATTGCCTGGATCCAGAGAAAGGGAACCCTACTTCTGTGCACCTCAGGGAGTTTGGGGCTTGTGTTTCTAGAACCCTAGTTCACCATCTTCCATGATTTATTTTCCCTTGGAACTGCTGGGATTTCAAAAGCCCAGTGAACTACTGCAGAATGCAGCTTTGGCATTCAAAGGGCCTTTTAAAATACTCAAACCTTGAGGTCATGTCCAAAGTAGTTCTTTGGATCCCAGCCCATGTTTTTAATCATAATTGAACAAATAGGAACGCTGTAATTGTTTTTGAGATAACTTAAATTGAAACACTTCATTAAAAGTCTTTGCACAGATATCTCTTAATAAGTGTATTGCCACGCTGATATCTGCACCCTCATTTTATTTTGTTGCAATGTACACGAGAATTTTAGGAGTATTTTAAAACTGCACTTCAGGAATTAAATTCACTTCTAAAATAATAAACAGCAGTCAGCCCCAAAGGCTCCCCACATCAACTTTCATTTTGTAATGCAGAGGCGTCCTTGTGATATAAAACCTTATGACATTTTAATTAGGAAAATAGATCATGCAATTCCATACGATGGAATAAATTTTCCAAGCGCTGCTGCTCTGGTCTACTGCATGTTCTCCTAAATTGGAATAAAAATGCATTAAAACTTGTCTAAATTAGATCAGTCTTAAAGCTGGGGGAGGGGAGGAAAGAGAGAAACTGTTGATTTTAATTTATAGATGACCTTTCCTATACCTTAAATCTATGCAAAGGAGTATTTGTATGCAGAGGAAATGTTTCACAAGATGAAAAGCCAATTTTATTTTATTTTTAAAGGGCTTCTGAATTCTTCCTTTCTGTTAATTTTGTGTTACAGGCAAAGGAGAAGACAGCGATGTTCTCAGCATCAACGCAGATGCGTACGACAGTGACATTGAAGGCCCATGCAATGAGGAAGATAATTCAGATGGGCTGGAAAGGACTGTCAGAAGTGGAGATGGTCCAATAGACGACCTCCAGAAGGACATTGAGAAAAGCGTGAATGAGATCCTGGGGCTTGCAGAATCCTCCCCAAAGGAGCCAAAGGCAGCAACTTTGGCGGTTCCTCCAACAGATGATGTCCAGCCATCAGCACAGCAGCTGGAACTCCTGGAGCTTGAGATGCGAGCCAGGGCTATTAAGGCTCTCATGAAAGCCGGAGATGTAAAAAAATAGCCCCAGGGCAGTTTCATTTGCAAGATGTCTGCATTTGTTCTGATGGGTGTGATGTCGGCTCCCTTCAGTGCTAAAATATATTTGAACCGGTTTTGACATTCCTCATTCAAGCCCTTTGTGTATCCTGACCCATGGCTGAAGAAGTTGGCAGCAGTTTGTCACTGCCATCAGAAGTGTGTGACTCTTGCACAAGTGGAGAGGCTTGACGTTGTTTGACTCAACTGGCCATTTTCTCTCTTTGTGTTGGATTTCCCTCCTTCCTTCCCACTGCCCTCAAAACGAATTGGGAAATGGTTGTAGATCATATGCATCTCTTGCTAAATCCCGGTGCTTTGCAGAATAATTGGGGAACAATGTAAGGCCTTCTCAGGGCTTACTTCAGCATTCTGGGGAGGTTCAGTTGGGGAGAAAGAAACAGACCACCGCTCCTTAGAGATGGAGGCCTATCGGGCATGTATATTGAGAAATCCCTTGCACCAGCAGTTGAGACCCAGATTGCTTGTTTTCGTTGGGTTCAGTTTATGAGCAAAATATTGTATGCTCTACGCCAAGGGAGCCAAGATGGTAGTGCAGTCTGTGGAGCCCTTAATGGGTCTTGGCAGCTTCTGGTGCCAGCCCATGAGCATTCCTAATCTGTGTAGTTTGAAACATAATACAGTTACTGTCTCCCTTAATTTTTAGTGAGTTTAAGTAATGATGTGGGTGCACCCTAAAACACACTCTTTAAAACGAATTTCTGGTGCTTGACTGTAGTTCTGTACGTAGCATCCAGCTTTCCAGGACATGTTACAAATTCATTTTTAATCCCTTAAGTGCATTGTTAATGTTAAGTTATAGACTTAATATGGTTAAATGTGATTTGTAAACTCAGCCTAGGAAGACCCTTTCCTAGGACTAGATAGGACCTTTTGACAATGCAAAAGTAGATATTTATATGCAGTTGGGGTAGTTGTTACACCTGTCTATCCTGTACGTTATGAAGCAGAGCGACTAAGACTTAAAATGTCGGTATCCTGAGGTTTTGTTTTGAAGTAAGTCTGCACTGATTGCAGGGGGAAAAAAGACATATAAAAATTTATGACTCCTTATTCAGGGTGCAAGGCACACCAATACCTGCTGCTTTGAAAACGGCCAAAAAGTGTGGGAGATCAACATGTATTAATAAATACATTTGACTATACATTTCAGTGCATGCTCAGGTTGATTAATAAAAAAAAAAAATATGGGTGGAAGTTCCAGCAGGTTGCATGGTGTGGTATAGCAGGGCAGAGGCAGGCTGGCTAGTGACTGCTGGTTGAACAATAAATATTCATTTTAAATTGCATTTTTTTGTTCTCCTGCCTCCTTAAGCTTGAATGTTTGGGTTGGAGAAAGGAAGAGCTTGCTGAGCCTGGCATTGAACTGAATGAAAAATGGGGACCATCAATTTCGTGCATTAAAGACTGGAAGGAAACAGAGTTGGCTTGAATGAGAAAAATGGGGATTTTTCATCTCCTTGGTTGGGGAGCAGAAGGGACAGTTAAGTGAGGGAGGAAATTCGGGGGATAAGGAACTGATTCAGAAATGATGCAGGGAAACTTAGAAGAAAAGTTAATGGAGTTAAATGCCTTTGAGTTTTGGTATAATCAAGGAACTGTTAATACTGTGTTTTATTTTGTAGATGGTTGTTGACGCCACTTGGGGGGGAATGAACAAGGAAGGCATCTAAGCTTTTTCTTGTGATAGATACCATCTCTGTCTTACTAAGCTCATACATTTCAAATTTTTCACATGAAATTAGAGTCATTGTCAAAACTATCTCTTCAGCTGCGATTTAACAGAAATCTCAGCTGTCAGTACTAGAGTGGTAAAGTGTTGGGTTTATTTCTGAGTGTAGAAGCTTCACTGACCATTGTGAATTCTTGAAGCAATAGTCTAGAAAAATAAAGTATCTAAAATATCTCCCGGGCATTCCTTGTATTGATTCGCCACTGGGCACTGTTTTTTAGCAAGTGGATTTCCTTACGATGTCTTAAAAATGAAGTGCAATTGATTTCACTAAAAAAGAAACACCTCCCCTTCAGCCGTCAGTTATAATAGAGGTATAAATCTAACGACACAACCGTTACATTAACTGTGAATAAATAAATAAATCTGGGGTGTTTTTGGTGATCAGCAAGGGGCATCCCTGACCCCAGATTTTTCCATTTAGCAGAGCAGTTGGGGGGGTATTTGCCGGAGTTTAAATTCAAAGAAGAATGGAGTGAGCCAGTTAGATGCTGCTGAGAATTCTGCCTAATTAAGTTTGTCTCCAGTAATTCTTCTTGTTCTTGGCTGCTTAGAGAGCTAGGGATTGCTTCAAGATAGGAGGCAGGTGGAGGACAAAATGAATAAGTAAAGGGCAGGTGACGAGATCCTAAACTGCTCTTTGGGATTCAAGAAACATTTAAAGTCAACTGGTTCTAAGAACAGATCCACTGCCACAATGGCTCATAAGGTATATATGTTACAGCTCTCTCAAGTTAGTACACATCCTTATTCAATAAAACTTACCACAACCCTGGAAGCTTAAATTTAAACCAACATGGTTGTATCAAGCTGATCTGCTCTTCCATTCCTTAGTGTGAACAGATGTAGCCCCTCCAGGTGTCTCTGTTTTCCAGGGGCAGTCACGGATTTACAGAAGCCGTCCCGGTTTCTGATTTGATCTCGGAATATCCTGCTTTTCCTTAGGACGTTCCTGTTTGCATCAGAGAAATGTTGGCGGGTATGGAGTTATGCGGACCGCCCCCAAGCCAAGGAGATACAACCTTTAGAAGACAACTGAAGGCAGCCTTATATAGGGAAGTTTTTAAATGTGTAATTATTTTTCTGTTTTAATATATGTTGGAAGCCACCCAAGAGTGGCTGGGGCAACCCAGTGAAATGGGCTGGGAATAATGAAATAATAAAAGAATTAAAGGTGAAGGGACCCCTGACAGTTAAGTCCAGTCACGAAAGACTCTGGGGTTGCGGCGCTCATCTCACTTTATTGGCCGAGGGAGCCGATGTTTGTCTGCAGACAGTTTTTCCGGGTCATGTGGCCAGCATGTCTAAGCCGCTTCTTGCGAAACCAGAGCAGCGCAGAGAAACGCCGTTTACCTTCCCGCTGCAGTGGTACCTATTTATTTACTTGCACTGGCATGCTTTTGAGCTGCTAGGTTGGCAGGAGCTGGGACCGAGCAATGGGAGCTCACCCCATCGCAGGGATTCGTACTGCCAACCTTTTGATCGGTAAGCCCTAGGCTCAGTGTTTAGACCACAGCGCCACCCGCAGCCTAAATAAAATAATAAGATGGCCCTGTTTTCATTGGAGAAATGTTGGGAGGGTATGCAGATGCCTTGTTGTTTACCACATGATCTAGTCATTTGTGGAAGACTGGAAGTTGGCTAATACAAAGTCGTCTTTTTCTTTGGCAATCACACCAAGTAAGATTGTCTTCCATAAACACTGTTTTAACCATGAGTCCGTAAGTGACTGTGGAGGCCAATTCTGGATCTACACGTCCCTCCACAGTGGGGACATAGGTTTCCAGGTGGGAGTTGTCATGGTGAGGGTTTGCCAAGTGTGCCTTCCTCTTAGCACGTTTCTCCCTTTCATCCTGAGTTCGAGTGTCTTCAAAGCCCATAACATCTTGGTAAAGGCTGTCCTTCAACTGGAGCGCTCGCAGGCCAGTGTTTCCCGGTACAGAGTAGCACACAAGTGACTATTCCCCAACCCAGACCCTTGTGTTTTCTCAAATGATAGGTTATCTAAATCTTCTGGACTAGACGTAGTGCAGTGGCCTAATCTCCACAGCACAGGATGCTGGAACCAGGAGCAGGAATAGCTTTGTGTGCAGGACAGAATAAGGATGTCCACAAAGATATCAACCACAGGGGCAGACTTTGCTCTTTCAAACTTCTGCAGCGAGCCCAAAATTCGGCGCCTCTTGCCTTCCATTCTGCTCAATTTACTACATCATAGTTGTGACGCCCCATGGGCTTGATGTCCAGTGCGGCGGAACCTGTCGAGCTATCCTAAATCTGCCTCTTGGGTACTACGATGAAGTGAGATGGGTGGGGAGGAATGCAAATATAATACACGCCCATTGAGTAGTAGGTGCCACTGAGCTGAATGGGACTTCCTGCCAGGTAATTGTGTCTGGGACTACTGCCTGAACTTATTTCTAACTAGTTCAGAACTTAAGAAAGGGAGGGGGCGTGGGAATAGCTGTTCTTTGTCACAATCCAGGAAATCCATGGAAATGTTGGTCGTTGACAGGAAAATTCCAAGTCCTCATTAAGCCGCCCGAGTTCCCAAGGAATACAATTTCATTAAATGATTCTTTGCCGCTTCAGTGTTGGCAAGACTGCAGTTGGATGATCTGAATAAAAAGGTGCAACTCCCCCGAGAATCAAAAGTACCAATTATTCCTGGCATGAGGCTTTAATGCTGTTTTTATGGTGATTTGATAGAGAACAATAATTAGACTTCAAAATGTCACTTTTAAAAGACAAATTATAGGCATTTCCTCCGAACAATTCAGGTTTGTTTGCAGCTCCTTCCTTTATTATAGTGTTTTGCAGTTGCAGGGAAATGTTTTGCCTAAACTGCTTAGTAAACCAGAGGCCTGGTTAATTTGCTTCTAAATATCTTTAGGATTTTTGCCATCTTTCAGGTTTGAAATAATTAGCTGCAAGGTATTAATGAATTGATCACAAAGCTGGCAGGTTATTAGATAGCAATAAGAATAAAAAAAGATGACGTCTCCTAAAGGCAACATAATAAAAATGCTACCAATGTCCTTCAATTGTTTCAAACTATTCAGCTGTGAAGCTGGTGATATAGAGTACTATGCCCAGCTTGAAACGGAGTTTCAAAGCCTCTTAGTGAAAGTTTCTTAAGAAAAATACTCTTCAGGGCCTGCCTCCCTTATGTCTGATGAGAAATACTTCCACAGTACAAATCTGATGAGGCTGAAAAACTGATCACATGGAGAGCTGATCTCCACAGGCAGAAAAGTCACCTATACAGAGTTCTTGGGACTGTACTGCTTCACCTTCTGTTGAAGGACTGCATATAGGGAGAAGATGGGATGACCACTTCCATACCCTCCAATATTTCTCCAATGAAAATAGGGATGTCCAATTCCAGCATCAGCATTATAATTGTACTATTTCTTCTTCTTCTTCTTCTTCTTCTTCTTCTTCTTCTTCTTCTTCTTCT